>OZ023317.1:18227580-18680879 GCA_964007375.1 Ophion obscuratus
TGGGTAATTTTCGTGCCCTAAATCGGTGAAATAAACGTGAGCATCAGAAGAAAAATGAACTTTCGTTGCAATTCAACGATGCAAACTCCAACATCATGAAGAATGTAGGTAACTCGCGATTCTTCCAGTTGCAATGTATTCCTTTTAAATGTGAGATGTGAGCATTCCGAATTATATTTCAAAACTGTTCCGTACCCTATGCGTGAATAGTGTAGAATACTGCAACCTATTACGCTCCGCACTTCAGAAAAGATATTGCACAAATTACTGTCCCCCATGCGTCCTGCTAATTATCATTTTTTCATTATGACATCCTTTTGTACCGATGAAAAAAGATATTTTTTCTCGTGTCGAAGAGTATAAAATTTCAACGCGCGCTATTCAACCTGCATCGTTTCCGAACTACCTCGGTTTGAGGATCGATGGATACCATGCGATTATTCCGCAATTTAGAGCGGAACACAGCTCGAAGGTAGATGATTTTTTACAAGAAAAAAATCGAACATGGCGATTTCCCAAGGATTGATATAGCGTGAAATCGTGTATGTTGTTTTGTGTATGCGTGTACACTCAGAATCAAGTGTTTGGAAGAATGTTCAAAGTTGTGAGACACCACGCGTTCACTCCACCTTTTTTGTCTGTCCACGACGACTGCGACTACTTCGATCTTGCTGTCCATATTAGATAACGATGAGTCCATAATGACTGTGTGTATGTGTGTGACTGATAAATTAATATTGACACAAAAGTTATCGGTCATGAGATGCCGATAATAACAGCGATAATAATAATATTAATAATAAATCGTTTGTGCATCAAGATGTATCTGTGATTATAGCCTATGGGATTACAAAGATTGTTTCGATTCGTGCGATAAAGGGTAAGACAGTATATAATCAAAGGTGGGATATACGTTAAGTATTTTTGTTATTCTTTTGTATGGAACAAACCTACGACGTACGCTCGGCTGAGAGGTGGCTGCTTTCTCCATACGCTCCGCTTCTCTACAATTGAAACACCAAGGAATACAACATCACACTTACATCACACATATAAAATTAGAAACAAAATTATAAAAATTCTTTTTTGTGTAAGTTTTTTTTTTATATCGATGTTGTATTTTTTTTCTTTCTTTTTCTTGTTGTTCATTCACATGTGTATGACATTTATTGAAACAAATCGCGGTTCACCGAGCTCTGACGTTTTATCATCTACGAGCGTTACGAAAAAAATTAGCAAAGAAAAAGAAAAATAAATGCACGTCGAGTGGCTTGATGCGACCGATAAAGATAATTTGTTTTTCGATCATCGGTATTTCGTGAACATTCTATATAACGAAAAACTATATGCATGCATCGCGATTGGACGAAGAAAAAAAGAAGAAAAAGAAGAAAGGAAACTTTCGACATTTGATGCATTATTATTAGTTGTATTAAAACAGATAAGAGTCCGAGAGAACGAGCAGGGTACACCTAGAAGAAACTACGAAAAATAGTGGAGCTCAGGCTTCGAGGTTTATAGATAAAATATAGAAACACCGTGTTAGACAAGAGACAAACAGGCAGAGGGACGACCACATCATCGCATGCTGTTTCGAACGATACTCATCGTTCTTATTTTATATGCTTTTTTTAATAACAAATATATACATACACGTATGTCTGTATTTTCATTTATGGAGAACGTTCCATGGGGTAAAATGAAAGGCTAAAAAGTTTTACCGGTTGTGCTAATCTATGCGAAAATTATTGGACCATCGCGTCTGTTGCTTGTACACGTTCTTATCGAAAATCACCATGAGTACTTGTTGAGCAAAAGACTGCTGGGTAGCCCTGACCATTGCGTAAATGTATATTTCCCGTGTGTTCACGATTCGGCGATATACGATCACGCGCAATTAATATTGAAAGAGGTACATTGTTAAAAAGACGTACATAATTATCCAATCCTATGAATGAAGAGCTCATAAGGCATTGAATGTAGATCCATAAGATTTACTCTTCACCTGTGGTATTTGTGTTGGCAAAAAACGATTTGTTCCATCCCACCCCTCATTATACCAAAGTCGCTATAAACTCTGTATTTATAGTTTTTTGAAAAGTGTGTTTGATTCTATGTTGGTATGAAACTACTTATGTTTATATTTATTTTCTTAGCTTCAAAATTTCAAACATAAAAAAATGGTCAAGGCTACCCCTCTCATCCGTGCTCGACGGGAGGTCTATTGTGTTTAGTTATTTTATGGCTCACATCGATCGGAAAATTCTCATCAACGATACCGTCTCAATCGAACTATTACACTCCTAATGTTTATGATCGATCGCCACTCGGCATACGCGCAAACCACACGCACAGACATACTCGAAAACTACTCGAAATTTTCTTGTCTTTTGTTTGTTCGAAATAAAATTCTCATCGATAGTAGTAAGGATCCTTTGCGTATCGGTAATAGATGAGGGCGTTTCACAAGGCTACAGAGATATAGATCGTGACGGTGTCTATACAGTGTGTTCACTAAAGAAAATTCATTCACGCCCCATTGTCGAGAATAACGACCAGGCTGTGAAATATCAAGATTTCTTTTTCATTCAATGATTCATCGAGCAAGAGTGTTTTTTTTCCTTCGATTTTCAATAATTTTTTATACATGACCACAGAGTCGTTCCTCCCGCTTGATATTCCGAGCCGATCGGTATTCCCCGTAGCGTCTCGACGTATGAAATCGCCTGGCAAACTTGTCGTTTCTTTTTTTCTGCCTTGTTTTGTCATGAGACACAAAATGCATTCACGTACTTATATCGTAATTGATGAAACAGTAACATAGAGGGTTATCGGAGGAAATTCTGGTCAGGGAGGATTCGGAAGGGGGTTGTTTTGGGGTGAGAGTATACAGGGTGTGCCAAAACTGAGGGCGTTCCCTGAAATGGGGGGGTTGGAGGTGAAATTCTGAGTCGATTGATATAAGCATGTGTGGGTCTCAGATTAACCCCTGATTTATTGTTGATTTTCAAAAGCGGGCCAATCAGATGCGCCCGCCTTCAAAAATTGATAATAATTCAGGGGTTGATCTGAGACCCACACATGCTTACATCAATCGACTCAGAATTTCACCCCTTATCCCCCATTTCAGGGAACGCATTCAGTTCTGGGACACCCTGTACAGGGCTGGTATCAAAGGTTGTGACAGAGACTCTGGCATATGTAAGGGGTGATAGGGGTAAGCGAGGTAAGGGCGGGATGGAGAAAAGGTACATTTTTTTTGTGGAATGTGAATGTTTCGCAACCTTGCCCACACGGGGGTGCGAAGCTTCCGTTTCTGAGTTGCCACCGCGTGGCTCTGTGGTCCGTCGTTGTCCAAACCCCCGAGGGCTGTCGATGAGTGGCCCGCCCCCCTACGCGATGACCGAGTGCTCTCACCCGAATTCACCCTGTGATAGTTCTCGTTAGTCAAACGTGGAATTAGAAACATATATTGTTGTTTTTTTTTTTCAATCATCATTATCTTTTGCACTTTTTTTTGCTCGTCAGGGGAATTATATTTGCCACATTTTTGTATATCTCTTCTCCTTCGTTTGCTATACTGATATTAATATATACGTATGCGTAATCCATCGGAAAACCGAGGGTACTCCCATTGAGTTCCTTAGCGTTGAATTTACAGCTGAAAATAAAATATTAGCAGACACACGTAATTAATCGTCCTCAATTGTCCCGAGTTATCTATAACGTAATCAGCAGATCCCGTTAATAGCCACCAGCATCGCGGGGATATAACGTTACCGAGGAATAGTGCGAGGGAAGAAAATAAAGATTGAACGAGAGAAGAAGAAAAGTCGGCGTTGCAACAGAGGTTTGATATTTTTCGCTGGCTAATCTTACTATGTTTTCGTTGATTCGTCGAAGAAGCGATGTGAAATTCCACTTCAGGACAGTGTTATATCGAGATGTTTGCGCAAAAAGTAATTGTTCGAAGCTCATTTCCACAGTCGATTGAAATGATCGAGTATGAAGAGGGATTTAAGATAATAATACATATACAATTTTTCCCGCGAGACCACTCTAATGATTTGTTATTTTTTATTCGATTATCATAAAAATCCAAGCACAAAGTGTCGGAACTCTTTCTCGACATTAATTATCGAGGAGCGAAAGTATCGATTGTGAGACTGGAGAAAGGGTAAAATGAGTAATACGGCATAAGGTAAGAAGAGAGAAATAAAGCAGAGATAATAAGATTAAGCGACGAACAGGGCAATTCAAAATAGACGAAACTCCTCGAATTCGAATAATGCACACAGCGATTTTTACAGATTTTTAAACGTGATTACTTTTAGTATATACACTGAGAGAAATGTATGGTAATTTCAACCATAATTTAACCATATTTTATATTATCCTGAGGGGACAGCAATATTTTATAGTCATGGTTACTGCTTAAAATATAGTACGGCTTGCGATATTTTAGCAGTTGTGTTAACTATGCGGTGTCATATGTTAACCGCAACCATCAATCTTACAAGCATACGTTGATAGTTCAATGCTATATAATATAGTAGGTTTTCATAAAATAGCTATTACCTTACACTATGAAAAATAGTTATTTTAACCATATTGAATGGTATGCCTACTAAATATATATAAAATTTCATAAATTAAAAAATTCTCAATTGAGAGTACTACGTGTATGACTGTTTATCATAATTTGTCATTCCCTGACTTCCTGAAATCATTCCTATCGAATAAAATATTTCGCCTGATCATGGATTCGAACCTAGGACCTACCTATCTATATTACGCACGCTGCCACTATGCTATAGGGTATTTATGTTATTTTGATCGTAGATTTGGCATAATAGATAAAAGTAATTCCAGCTGCAATTCCGAATAGCTGTTACCTTCGATATAGGTGGAATTTTGCACAGATCGTCTTTTTGATAATACATGTCACTGCTTAAATGGATTTTTGGCGCAACGCACTAGTTTCCGAAATATCGAATTTTAAAAACTGATAAATGAATGCGCTAATATATCAATATCGATCATAGCGTACTACCACTGTCTCTACTTTATTGACACGTTTCACAAATGATTTACGTCATCACTACAAGATTACCACAATTTTGTTCGTGTAATCGCTTTTCGTAAGATCTCGTAACAATTTATACTCAGCAAGTGTTAAAGTTAACCATATAAATAGTACAAACGTGCACTGAGAAAAATGCCCATAGTATTTATTAAAAAAACGCCTATGGTAAAAGTGAGCATAGTTAAGTTCCCTATAGTTTGTTGACACCGCAACCATAATATGATTAACACAAATATAAGCGTCTATCTAATCATGTCGTTTTGGTATTGTGTTTGATTTTCTAGTATCCCCGAAATAACGATTAACCACTGTGAAAGGCTTTACAATATTGATATAGTTAACTTAGTTAATATTTTTACATTAGTTAGTAGCTATTACGGGGATAATAGATAGTCGAGCACGCCATCAAAATTGAATGTTTAGATATACTTGTCATTTGCTCAGTTTTAACAGAAGCTCAGTTTGCAACAGTTGCTCAGTTTTAACAGAAATTTTGTTATTTTATCAGTTGCTCAAGCATGCTAAATGAGCACGGAATTTAAATGTATCTTTGGTTACTGCCCAACTATACTGTTTTGTTATGCCAATCAAAAATCAAGTCGAACGTATTTAAGGAGGTACGGTGATTGGAGCGAGTCCAAGATAAAAGCCCGATTTTTTTTAATAACATTGTCGAGAGCTTCGTCCATGCGTATGCGGAGTTTCCACGAGATTTACCGTACAGTTTCCGAGTTATTAATTGTTAAAGTTGGTCAATTAGTCGCACGTAGACGACAAACTGTGCCTGTCCTCACATATATCGATTTTTTTGTGCTACTTGGAGCCAAGACACGCGTAAAAAAAACTGACGGTTGCGTTCGTTGGTTCGTTGTGATCAATAAGGCAACTTGAATTGGAAAGCTCACCGTAGAAATAAGCAATAAATTTAGAAATAAAGTCGCGAAAAACCGAAGTATTCGGCGAGAGAGACGTCTCGTGACTTAAACGCAGCCATCTTGCTCGAAGTGTGGCAACGCCGGATACTCGCGCAAATTTGATTCTTCTATCGGATATTTTCAACGCGAATTAAAAATATGGTTGTGTGAAGCCGTACGTTTTTTAATCGATTATAAAAGGCCTTTCGTCGATATTTACTCAAAGTTCTTCTATGTATAGCTAAGGCATCTCAATCTTTCTGGCGACATGCATACAACGCATTTATATGTAAATTCGGCATGGAAAAACCGTCATATAAAATGAACGTTCGTTTTTATATCTGCATATATTGTGAAAATTAGGAAAGGGAAAAATAACATAACAATCGATGAAATATGTTTTGACTTCGGACAGATTGGACATTGGATATTGAGGTTAACGTCAACGCGACGTTTTTCATTTGCATTCGCAATATCATCTTTTCACTCTCTAATTCTTGTCCGACAGAATCTACCTTTGTCTCTAAACTGGACTTCAGGTACAATCCTGTTACTCTCTTGATAAACTTCTACAGTACTTATTTTCATTCTCCATGTTTACCGGCTCCCAAAAATAATAAGCCGAGCGCGTGGGACCGATGACAGCTATCGAAAATGCAACGATGCTAAACGTCGACGATATGGCGTACTACTGAAGTCGAGTAGTAGATTATTACGTTTGTTTTCATATTATAAAAATAATAAGTAGCTTGAAATTCAATACTTAAAAAATATTTCTCGAAATATAGGCCACACACATATGTCTAAAACGTAGCGGTATTATGGCGAAAAATAGACTCTTAGTTTACTAGCGTGGTCATCACCGTACCTCCTTAAAGATACAATTTTGTTAAACCAACTGAATTTTGGATGGATGAATGAATTTTTTTTTCGGGGCACACACTTCGCTCTCAGTGCAGCATTAGTATTCGTGCGCCGATTTTGTGACATAGCTGAATTAACCATATCGTTGTTGTAGCGCCTTTTACAATAGTGTATAGAAATTTCGAAGATACTTATAGTCACACACAGTATTGGGCAGCACTAATTACTTTGAGTAATTAATTACATTGAAATTAATAATTACACCTATAATTTGTAATTAAAAAGATAAAACATTACTAATTACATTGTAACTTGAAATAATACAAATTTTAATTACAAATTACAAATGTAATTAGAATATTTTTTTCTTTCTAATTACAAATTACAAATGTAATTAGAATATGTTTTTTTTTGTAATTACAAATTACAAATGTAATTAGAATCGATTTTCTTTTAAATTACAAATTGCAAATGTAATTAGAATATGTTTTTTTTACTAATTACAAATTAAAAATGTAATTAGAATATGTTTTTTTTGTAATTACAAATTACAAATGTAATTAGAATCGATTTTCTTTTAAATTACAAATTGCAAATGTAATTAGAATTTTTTTTCTTTCTAATTACAAACTACAAATGTAATTAGAATATGTTTTTTTTCTAATTACAAATTATAAATGTAATTAGAATATGTTTTTTTTTCTAATTACAAATTACAAATGTAATTAGAATATGTTTTTTTTGTAATTACAAATTACAAACGTAATTAGAATCGATTTTCTTTTAAATTACAAATTCCAAGTGTAATTCGAATCGATTTTTCTGCTAACTACAATTTACAAATATTAATAATATAGATTTTTCTTACGATTACAAATTACGGATGTCATTAAAATGAGACTTCGATCTGGCTTAAACAAAAATTTGAAACGAAACCAAGTCGACTGATTGTGAGTCTCGAAAAAAATTCGAGCCCAATCTATGGTCTCGGTCGCTTCCCGGTCTATAATAGTTTTATCAGTTTTGTTGGTGTTGGCTGAATTTGAGGATTTTTATTATCCAGGCGCCTTTCTTCTTGACCCCTTCAGCGGCAAGAGGATTTCACTATTTGTGTATGTGTCATATGCTCGACAAAAAATTCAATTTAAATGAAACCTGGCGCTTATGAGGTTTTTTGGTCGCTAATTACGAATTCAAGGTCAAAATTTAGAAATTCAAAATAGTGGGGCAAATATAGAGGATCGAAAATGAAAGTACATTTAATTTTATTAAAAATCGGCTCTCGGGGGTTATCATAGTCATTGATTACGAATCTGTCTTTCAAATTCAGAATAAAAAAACGGCGGATCTAATGTGGCAGACCTCAATACAACAATTTACATGATTCGCAAAATAATTGGTATTAAGGGGTTTTCAAGGTCGCTTATTACGCATCTGCCCTACAAATTGAGAAATTCAAAATGGTGGATCCGATATGGCGTCACGAAATGCAAAAATTGAATACAATCGGATAAAACTCAGTCCTAAGGGGTTTTTGAGGCCGCTGATTACTAGTCCAAACTCACGATACATACATTCAAAACAGTGTCTCCAATATGGCAGACCATGATATAATAATGTATTCGATTCCCATGGGAATTGGTATTACAGGGTTTTGGAGGTCACTGAATACGAATGTGCCGTCAAAATACTCAAATAAAATAGTGGGTCCAGCATTGCGCATGAATTACCAGTATTTACTTGGTTCGAATGATAATTAGTAGTAAGGGATTTTTGAGGTCGATAATTATGAATCTGCCTGTAGAATTCGAAAATTCAAAATGGCGGATCCAGAGTACCAAGTTTCCACGGATTCCACTCAATGTTTGCATTTTGATACGCGATGGTAGATCTGCTATTTTTTAATTCTGTATTTCGAGAGCACATTCATAACCAGTGACCTCGAAAACCCCTTGACACCAAATATCGAGCGAATCGCGTAAATTACGGTATTTTAGTCCGCCATATTGAATCCACCATTTCGAATTTCTGAATTTGAAGAGCAGATTTGTAGTTAGCAACTTTGAAAGCCCCTTCATAGCAACTATCATGCAAATAGAGTAAATGATTGTACTTTGGTCCATCATATTGGATCCACTATTTTGAATGTATATAGTTTGAGTTGGGACTCGTAATTAGCGACCTCAAAAACGCTCGAGTACCGACCGTCGTGCGAATCTATTAAATTATTGTAATTCAGTTCTCAATATTGGATCCGCCATTTTGAATTTGGAAAATCCAAGGCTAGATTTGCACTCAGCTACCCCAAGAACCCCTAGGTATAGAGTTTTAGGAAAATTGATATGTTTTTTAGAATTTAACGTCCACCCCGTTGGATTCGCCATTTTGAATTCCTGAATTTTGAGGAATGTGAATTTTGTTGATTATGAAAAACAATTAATTCAAATTACATTTTTCATTTGTAATAATAAGAAAAATCGATGCTGATTAGATTTGTAATTAGAAGAAAAATTAATTATAATTACGCTTGTCATTTGTGATTAGGAAAAAAATCGACTCTAATTACACTTGTGATTTGTAATTAGAAAAAAATATATTCTAAATACATTTTTTATTTGTAATTAGAAAGAAAAAATATTTTAATTACATTTATTATTTGTAATTAGAAAGAAAAAATATTCTAATTACATTTATTATTTGTAATTAGGAAGAAAAAAATATTCTAATTACATTTGTAATTTGTAATTAGAAAAAAAACCGTTCCCAATTACATTTGTAATTTGTAATTAAAAAAAACCATTCCCAATTACATTTGTAATTTGTAATTAGAAAAATAACCATCCCCAATTACATTTGTAATTTGTAATTAGAAAAAAAACCGTTCCCAATTACATTTGTAATTTGTAATTAGAAAAAAAACCGTTCCCAATTACATTTGTAATTTGTATTTCACAGTTTTTACAATTATGAATTATAATAGTAATTCGTAACTAAATTATTTCTAATTACAAAATGCCATTGTAATTAGCCTTTTTTTTACTAATTACAAAATACCGTTGTAATTAGCAATTTTTTTTTACTTATTATAAATTACAGTTGTAATTTATAATTAGAGTATCATCAATTAAAAAAACGCCCAACACTGGTCACACACGCCACCGAAATCGCATGTTTACGTATACTTTTCGTTAATAGTTGTGTTAACCACATTATAATTGCGGTGACAATAGACTATATGGAGTTCGACTATACCCGCTTTTACCATGCGCGTGTTTTGTAAATACTATACACTTTTCTCTCAGTGTAGAGAAAGGAAAGGTCGATGCATCGATCGATCGTCAGTTTTTATTTGCAACAGAAATTCATAGAGGAATCAAGAGCTGACGTAAATAAATGTGACAACCTGTGTGATTTGATTCGCGACCTTCGAGGACCGGACATGGTTGTTCAAACAGGAATTTTCACGAAATAAGCTGAGGTTGAAAAAATAAAAAAGGTTTCTTTCAAGGTGGCTAATGAATGGAGAAAATAAGTTTCCAAAGTCGTCTAAGCCACCGTCTGTGAGATCATGCGCCGGGTCGTGCATTTTTGTTGCACAGTGCATTCACGTTGTCTGCAACTTATACATAAAAATTTTATAACTTTTTGAAAATCAACAGATAGTGTCGTTGCTTCCGCGGAATTCTCCCGTCAGTAGGTTTGGCGCCTATTTTGAATCGCCCTGTACATAATGAACGAAGTAACCCATTCTCTGTAAGAATTAATTTCATAATCCTCAGTGTAAAGGATCAGTGCCCTCTCCCAATGAGCTAAAAAGGCATTGTCACCGTTTACAATATGAAAATGGTTTTCCCTTCTTTTTAGTTCACCAACCATAATCACAATTAAAGAAGTCCTGTTTTTCTAGAATCAATAATTTCCTGGCTCCCGAATTGTCTTATCTCTTTATGGAAATATTGACATAATCCTTGCTGTTGTTTAATGCTGCTCAGGTCTCCCAGCTTGGTTATTTATTTAGATCCCCTCTACGTTTCCATTTCTCGTCGAAATCTTTCGGTCCAAGTTTACCGAAGGGAAGAACA
Source organism: Ophion obscuratus (assembly GCA_964007375.1). Classification (NCBI taxonomy): domain Eukaryota; kingdom Metazoa; phylum Arthropoda; class Insecta; order Hymenoptera; family Ichneumonidae; genus Ophion; species Ophion obscuratus. The sequence goes on from OZ023317.1 coordinate 18,238,527, forward strand.
CTTACTTGGTCTCATCGATGAATACGGCTTCGAGAACGCGGGCTGCATAATGCAGATTTCGTTGAAGAAGATCAGCGGAGATTTCGCCGTGCTGAAGCTGCCGCAACAGACATCGCAGTCTGGAAGTTAATTATATTTTGATTATCGTCATTATTTCATGCATAGGTCGCTTGAAGTGGCTTATATTAAACTAAAAATAATCAAATTAAGTAATGAAGCAATGTGCAAATGCCTGTAAGAATTCGACTAAAAAAGACAACGTTTATTTCTAGTCGAAAAAGGACTGCTTGGAAGACTTTCAAGCTGCTATTATTTCGTTGTTTCTTCAGTAGGTCCAGATTGCATTTTTCGTTGAAACTTTCTTAAGGCTAGTGCGAACATTTCATAAAATTGTTTGTCGCTTGAGGCAACTCAAATTGTAAAGGAAGGTAAACTTATAATTGCAATGACAGAACCGTCAGTAAAACTTTAGAATGCGTTTTTCTTGAAACTATGCTTTTCAAAACGATTTATCGACATCTGATGAACGGATTAACTTGAAATTTGGTACACTTATTTAGTGTAATAGTAGTTGAGTTTTGATCGACTCTTTTATGCGCAATTTTGTTCTCTCATGTATTTTTGATTATTCAAATACGATAACAAAAAAACGCTTGGTCAAGTCAATATTATCTATTTTAAGGAAAACACTCGTTTTTTTTTGTTTCAGATCAATCGGGTGGCAAAAATTAAGTACATCGTTGAGCCCCTCACGTTCAAAGGCGAGGCACGAAATTGTTATATCTTCTTCAATTATTAATATTTTTAAATGAAATTTGGCACACAAATTTGTTAGTATACATAGAAATAAATGTCCAAACGATTTTTCAATAAACATACGTATTTCTTAAAAATTAATTTAGCTAAAAACTGATTTTCTGATCGTCGGAGTAGCCTAACTCATCAAAATCTTTTTGTAAATTCGATTTTACGAAAACTATCATTAACCCGTCTATTTCTTATTTTGCTCTCCCCTTCCAGAGCTACAGTGTCATTTTGAGATGTAAAGAATATGAAAATCTCTATATTTTTCCACTATATGATCGGCACGGTTGACAGGCTCTATCCTCTATATCGGATTACTATACTAGAAGAAACAACACTTTTGTTTTTTGTTTTATAATATTTCTAATAATAAACTTCAATTTCTTTTATACCCTTCTGAATTTTTAAATTATTTTTGCCATCAACGAATGGATAGGATAGATGGCAAGGGGTGGGAAGGGTTTGACGTTGAAGTGAACAAACCTGAGGGCAGCTTTGTCGCAGGCATCGGGCGTGTCGACTGCCGGTAGAGACTCGGTCGCAAGGTCAACATTGTCGAGTATCTCTTCGAAATCGACCGATTGGCCTCTCAAGTAAGTTTCTGGGTTATCGGTTGGGGTTGGACTGTCAACGTTACCAATCCCGCTGCCTTTACCTTTGGCCGAACTACGGCGTACTATCGTTAGTGTGCCTTGTTCTGCAATGCGAGAATAACGAGACAAATTAATCGAATTACAAGACAAAAGATGAGTCAATTCGATGTGCTATTCGACCCGGTGACATATTCGATGATACTCTAACGAAAAGTACATTGGGGGTAATAGTTCGTTTGAATCAAATACAATTTTGACCGTTCTCGGCCTACTAGATTTTGATGTGATATTGAATGGCATGATTATTCACTTCCACTGAATGTTTCAAATAAGTACAACTGCTCAACAGAAAAACCGTTTATTTAACGCTAATACAATTTTGTCAACTAGACTTTTATATTCATTGCTGTGAAATCATATAATAAATTCAAATAAATAATTTATTTGAGGTTATCAAGGTTACGGTTCCTCATAGAAAAAATTGTATGCTTAATTTCTGTAGTATTCAAGTCTGATAATCTTATTTATTCTATCTGCGAGAATAATTATTTTTGCTGTTGGTGCTTATACACAAAATCCCGGACGTTATTACCATAAGTCGGCGAGACCACAATGATGATTTCAAATTGGAATGAGTAACTGGATTCTTCTTGAAAATTACGGAGATTAGATTTTAAGGTTATTCGTAATATGATTAGTGCGCACATCTTGTATAATTTTGTGTTGAGAGAGAGAGAGAGAAAGAGAGAGAGAGAGAGAGAGAGAGAGAGAGAGAGAGAGAGAGAGTTTTTCTCGAAACGATGTTTATTAATCTGGTTGACAACATACTGAAAAAACTATTCATCCGATTTGCATGCGCCAAGTCTTAAACTGTTCGAAAATCCAGTCTTTATGGCACCACGTCGGGATTTTTTATGAAGGGCCCTCTTATATTTTTTTATGAACGATGAAAATTTTCCATTGAAATCGAAAACAAAATTCTCTGGTCCGCCATTTTTTTTAGCTATCGAAATTCTCCTATGTGATGCTGTAAACCTACATGTCTAATTTCTAAATATTTTTTATTTTATTTTTCAAATGAACTGTATGGGTTAACCGCTAACAACCGCCGAGCAGCAATTTCGTCGGAGTGTCCTCTTGGAAGCGGCGTACACCGCAAACTATACTTTAGATTCGAGTACAAAAATGTGTACACAGTCTTATATTTATATGTATATATTGACTATGAATATTCATAAAAAATTCCATTCATCGTTTGCTTGAAAATAATTACGAGAAATACACCCTCGTAGCGCGCACGAACCGTTGCACGAGCCTTAATACGGTTGCTGACGCAACGGCAGTTGGGTTAGATTAACGAAGTGCGGGTAGGGGGTGATAGGAATAGGTTGTATCGTGCTATTAGACTTCTCGCTCGCATATACTTGTGTTGAATGCTACTCAGTGAAATGTGCTCCTGAAATGTTTCATTAAGCAACGCGGAGAATTGTGTTGACGATAATTAATACTAAGTTTCCAATAAATCTGAACTAATATTTCTTTTACCATACAAACTTTGCTACTACCTTTTCCCCGTAAGGATTGAATTTCCAAGAACGCTGAAATTTCATGAATTGTGTCTAGAAGCAGTAATACAAAGTTGCAAGCAAACTTGGCCCGATTTTTCTAGTTTGCCGTACAAACTTTTCCACCCCCTTTCGTTTAAGGGTCGAATTTCGAAAAAGGCTAAAATTAGCGATTTATTCATTGTGTTGAAGAGTTTTAGTACTAAGTTTCAAGTAAATCTTCTGACCAGATTTTTTTAAATTACCATACAAATTTTGCCACCCTCTCTCTCCCCTTAGGAGTTGAATATCTAAAACCGCTGAAATACATGTTTCGTTAATTGTGTCAAGAAGTACGAATACCAAATTTCAAGTAAATCTGAACGGATTTTTTTAAATTTCCATACAAACTCTGCCACCCCTTTTCTCCCCTTAACCCCTTCGTTGGCACTGACACAATACTGCGTCAAATAATTCCGTGCCCTGTGTGGCATTGACGCAATAGTGCGTCAACCTTTATTTCCCTATTTAACTTGCCCTGATTTGAAATCGGAGCCTCACTCGGGGGTTTTTGGGATCGCTGAATCCGTATTTGAAGTCAATATTTGGAAATTTAAAATGGCGGTGCCAATATGGCTGACGAAAATGAAAAACTTTACTCGATTTAGATATAAATTAATATTCCGGGATTTTTGAGGTTGCTTATTACGAATCTGAACTTTAAATTTGAAGATTCAAAATGTTCAGACTCATAATCAGTGACCTACACAACCAATGAGTACCGAGTTTCATCTAAATCGATCTGTTTTATTTGTATTTTCATTCGCCATATTTGTTCGTCATTGTGAATTCTTGAATTTTGAGTTCACATTCGTGATCAGCACCCTCAAAAACCCCAGAGGACAAGTTTTCAGGATAAAAAACATTTCCTGCCATTTTGGGCACTTTTTGTCCAATTCTCTTTGCGAACGGAGGGGTTAATCGGAGAAAAATCCCTTCTTAGTGGGTGCTTACGTCACAAAAGCAGCCTACTGTCCAAATTTCATGTAAACTTCAGCGTTTTTAGCTCGGCGTTGATGAATCAGTCAGAACATACTCTTTCATATTTATAGATATATGGTTAATTATGATCATTACCAATTTGCTACCGTGTCATTTTTTTTTTTTTTATCGACCTATAAATTTCACAAAAACGTCGACAGAAATGCAGCGGACTCTTTCGGATTTATCTATCGCTGGCACTACGAAACTTTGAAATACACGATAAGAATCATTGCACTTTTGATGTGCACAGTTTATCGTTCCGATTCTGCTAAGACCCGATTATCTCGTATCAATTAAACTTCTGGACAATATTGCGATCGGTGCATATATACATGGCTGATAAAGAAAATAGGTAAGCTATTTGTTTCCTTCAGGTGGCTTCTAAAAATGATTATTTTGAGAGCTTGTTTAGCACGATTTCGAGATCAGATACCAGTCCGCCAGATTTTTTTCCTCGCTCACTCTTTGTCAATCTGTTTTAAGAATATGCTGCAAATAGCTCATTAAAAGAGACGAAAACCCAGCACTTTTTAGCGTAGAATATGAACTTTTTACTGAAGGTAGATTGTTGCATAGTGAAAGTAACCCCAACTAAATGTTGCCCCTCAACTCGCTCCAACCCTAAAAAATAAGGGTTGAAAACTTAAAAATCGCCGTATCTCGATAATGAATAGCCTGATCAAAACATGTTTCAAACAAAGGTTGTTTGGAATAATAAAAGTCATATAAAGTGATGTGACATCTAATACCGTATCTTTGAAAATAGCGGCACAAAAACACGAGAGTACCACTGACAAAGACGCAGCGATATGTCTACTGCTCTCGCACACGGATCAACCCCGAATTTTCGAAACGTTTTTACGCCACTATTTTCAAAGATAGAGGGTTGGACATCAGATAACTTTATATGAATTATATTATTCCAAACAACTTTTGTTTGAAACCTTTTTTGATCGGGCTATTAATTATCGAGATACGGCGATTCTTGAGTTTTCAACCCCTATTTCTTAGGATTGGGGCGAGTTGAGGGGCAAACTTTTATTGGGGTTACTTTCAGTGTGTAAACATCTACCTTCAGTCGAAAATTCATATTCTGCGCTACAAAGTGGTGGGTTTTCGTCTCTTTACTGGACTAAAATTTTCTTTTCGGTTGATCGAAGAAATAATATGAATTGACAGGCACGAGGATAAGAAAATTTAGATGGAATGCGTAGGCCGGTTCGGCAACGTCGAGGGACATCAGACATCAAATCGTCCAAAATTCCACTGCTTTCTTCGCGCTCGGCCCATTCGGAATCCTCCCGAAGTGATGGAAAAACATTTAAGGCGTGTGCCCATCACTCGCGAAATTTCCGAAGGTTGGCAGAGCGCGCCAAGGGAACGGTTTATCTCGGGACAACCGTGTGATTGCTTGAGGCCTAGAATTCCCAGAGTCATGTCAGAATTCATATCATGTCACTGGCTTCGTGAAACCGTGCTGGTGACTTTCTCTCTTTCTCTCTCTTCGTCCATTCAAGCTGAAGATGGTTAACGTTATATAACCGTTGGATAATTTCCGGTCTGTTATTGCTGGTCGTACATGTGGGCTATAGTTTGCCCTGAGACATGGTTCGCAGCAATGAGACGATTGTCAACGGATATTTGTTCTCATTGGACATTGGATAAATCGATCGTAAGATACTTCAAGAAAAGGCGGCGTATTGAACTTTGTCTTTGGAGCCGCGGTGTCTCGAAACTTGATGTACATTGATTGTACATTGATTTATTTATCAGACGTTATTCGTATGACTTCCTTGGATAAAAATTCTTCTCGGAAACATTTCAGGAACAGGTAAATTCATTTAAAGGTCCATTTCTTGATTATTTTTACGATACGTAACAAAGTAATATTTTTTCTGTTCTCGCCTAGTTGTTTTAATTTATTACTTTTGAGATTTTAATTTTTTATTAGGACGTTAAATAAGTTCTCGCTGTTTTCCAACAGATGGCGTTACAAGAATCGCGCGCGTGTGGTTTAAGATGGTAACGCATCTATAAAGCAGTACTATAAGAAAGCTTGAATATCAGTGTACTTACACTGCAAAAAAAAATTAATTTTAATACGATCTATTTAAATCACATAGGTTTTTTCCTTGTCTCACGGCCTACTACGATCTTATTTGTTTCAAAGATATTTCTTGATTTGTTTGAGATATTCTTTTCAAATATTAAATAAATTCAATTTGCATAAATATAGATCCGATTAAAAATAAACTTGATTTGCTTACAAGGTACACTGCAAATATAAGTGTACTATATTCATAAAATATTTCATAAACTATATCATGTTGTATCACATAAACTATATCAATTAGTTAATATCATTATAATAATTAGAGAGTTTTATCGAATAACATGCTATAGATTTTTCAAATATCACCTATATATATATATATGTATAGGTTATGTTGTAAAATATAGGGTATGTTTGAAAAAAAACAATATATATATATATATATATATATATATATATATATATATATAATTCCTCTCTCTCTCTCCAACTTCTCCACCCCCAGTCCCTTTTCATATGTATGTTGCCATAGACAGAGCATTAGTTTAATCAAATAGAAAAATGGTTGACTCTATGAAAATTCTATTTGATTTAAGTTTTAAAAAAATCAAATAAATACACTTAGTGGATTCAACTAAACTGTTTTTTGAACAAATGAAACCGCATCACAGATTTATTAGGATTAAATCACATATTTAGTGATAGGACGATATTAAATAGATTTTGATTTGAAGATATATATATATATATATATATATATATATATATATATATATTATTGTCTGCTACGGCGACCGCTTCGCTTATTATTGTAGCTTCCATGTACGGGGTATTTCCCCTTATTACATTTCCCACCATTTTCTCCACTCTACATCCCTAATCGATCTACATCCCTTGCGGCCGCAGCCGATTTTCCCCTCTGTGGCGTATTCACCATGAAATTTTCTGCCATGGGTATAGGGGAAACTGCGGAAAACCTATACCAATACAGCCGGTCACGAGTTCGCTTCCCGGCCTCGGAGCTAGTCGCGTTTCGCCGAGAAATAGCTCACAGACTCAGGGGCGGATTTCCCTATAGGCCGACTAGGCCCGGGCCTAGGGCGGCAAAATTTAGAGGGCGGCAAAACTTGGTGGGATTTTTTTTTTTCAGTAATCGCGCCTTTCGCCTCCCGCTCCTTCGCGTAGGCGATATTCGGAAAAAAATTATAATAAAAAAAGCGGCCCTGATGAGTTGGTGCACAATCACAAAAAAAAAGTACGAATAAATGACATTCTGGAAATAAGTATTAGTTTTCGTACATGGTGGAGAAGTGGAAGAGTCGTTCCCAGGATCCGTCATATTCCCATCGCACGCCGCCCGCAGGCCTTCTAAAAAACGCCTTCAATTTGTTAATTTCTTAAATCATATCAACTTGTTTCTCAACCGTTTTTCAGCTTGCTTTCTGTACACGACGAGAAGCATATCAGCAATTTCATAATAAATTCTCGTTTCTCACAAATCTGACGGTCCTAAGCCCAGCTGAAGTAGAAGAGAAAGCAACAGCGTTAAAAAAGATTTACTCTTCTGATCTCGAAGAGGGTTTTGTTGAAGAGTGCCAACATTTTCGCTGCCAGTGTTTTTCGAGCCGAAGCCAAACCGACACGCCGATGACATTATTGAAATGGCTTCATGATCAGGATCTACACAGCATTTATCCTAACGTTGATATAGCTCTACGTATGTGTGTTTGTATCCCGATTACGAACTGTTCCGGTGAACGCAGCTTCTCGTGTTTGCGGCGGGTGAAAAATTATTTGCCCTCGAAAATGAACAAGGACAGGTTGAACGCTCTGGCTATCCTCTGCATCGAATCACAGTTGCTACGGTCTTTGGATTGTGATGATTTGATAAACAAATTCGCTGCCCAGAAAGCTAGACAAAAGACAATTTGTGAATAACGATTCATTGTATAGTATCTGCGAAACACTGATTGAGATAATTTTATCATTTACTGACTTTCGTTGTTTTTATTTTTATTTTATTCCTATACTTCAATTAATTTTTCGTGCTTTACGGCGAGTAGGGGGGGGGGCGGCAATCTTTCATATGCCTAGGGCGACCAACGGATCAAATCCGCCCCTGCACAGACTACAGCCATACGCATACGACACACACACGTACCTGATTAGCTGATAAGCCATAAGCTTAGATGGTTGACAACATACTGAAAAAACTATTCATCCGATTTGCATGCGCCAAGTCTTAAACTGTTCGAAAATCCAGTCTTTATGGCACCACGTCGGGATTTTTTATGAAGGGCCCTCTTATATTTTTTTATGAACGATGAAAATTTTCCATTGAAATCGAAAACAAAATTCTCTGGTCCGCCATTTTTTTTAGCTATCGAAATTCTCCTATGTGATGCTGTAAACCTACATGTCTAATTTCTAAATATTTTTTATTTTATTTTTCAAATGAACTGTATGGGTTAACCGCTAACAACCGCCGAGCAGCAATTTCGTCGGAGTGTCCTCTTGGAAGCGGCGTACACCGCAAACTATACTTTAGATTCGAGTACAAAAATGTGTACACAGTCTTATATTTATATGTATATATTGACTATGAATATTCATAAAAAATTCCATTCATCGTTTGCTTGAAAATAATTACGAGAAATACACCCTCGTAGCGCGCACGAACCGTTGCACGAGCCTTAATACGGTTGCTGACGCAACGGCAGTTGGGTTAGATTAACGAAGTGCGGGTAGGGGGTGATAGGAATAGGTTGTATCGTGCTATTAGACTTCTCGCTCGCATATACTTGTGTTGAATGCTACTCAGTGAAATGTGCTCCTGAAATGTTTCATTAAGCAACGCGGAGAATTGTGTTGACGATAATTAATACTAAGTTTCCAATAAATCTGAACTAATATTTCTTTTACCATACAAACTTTGCTACTACCTTTTCCCCGTAAGGATTGAATTTCCAAGAACGCTGAAATTTCATGAATTGTGTCTAGAAGCAGTAATACAAAGTTGCAAGCAAACTTGGCCCGATTTTTCTAGTTTGCCGTACAAACTTTTCCACCCCCTTTCGTTTAAGGGTCGAATTTCGAAAAAGGCTAAAATTAGCGATTTATTCATTGTGTTGAAGAGTTTTAGTACTAAGTTTCAAGTAAATCTTCTGACCAGATTTTTTTAAATTACCATACAAATTTTGCCACCCTCTCTCTCCCCTTAGGAGTTGAATATCTAAAACCGCTGAAATACATGTTTCGTTAATTGTGTCAAGAAGTACGAATACCAAATTTCAAGTAAATCTGAACGGATTTTTTTAAATTTCCATACAAACTCTGCCACCCCTTTTCTCCCCTTAACCCCTTCGTTGGCACTGACACAATACTGCGTCAAATAATTCCGTGCCCTGTGTGGCATTGACGCAATAGTGCGTCAACCTTTATTTCCCTATTTAACTTGCCCTGATTTGAAATCGGAGCCTCACTCGGGGGTTTTTGGGATCGCTGAATCCGTATTTGAAGTCAATATTTGGAAATTTAAAATGGCGGTGCCAATATGGCTGACGAAAATGAAAAACTTTACTCGATTTAGATATAAATTAATATTCCGGGATTTTTGAGGTTGCTTATTACGAATCTGAACTTTAAATTTGAAGATTCAAAATGTTCAGACTCATAATCAGTGACCTACACAACCAATGAGTACCGAGTTTCATCTAAATCGATCTGTTTTATTTGTATTTTCATTCGCCATATTTGTTCGTCATTGTGAATTCTTGAATTTTGAGTTCACATTCGTGATCAGCACCCTCAAAAACCCCAGAGGACAAGTTTTCAGGATAAAAAACATTTCCTGCCATTTTGGGCACTTTTTGTCCAATTCTCTTTGCGAACGGAGGGGTTAATCGGAGAAAAATCCCTTCTTAGTGGGTGCTTACGTCACAAAAGCAGCCTACTGTCCAAATTTCATGTAAACTTCAGCGTTTTTAGCTCGGCGTTGATGAATCAGTCAGAACATACTCTTTCATATTTATAGATATATGGTTAATTATGATCATTACCAATTTGCTACCGTGTCATTTTTTTTTTTTTTATCGACCTATAAATTTCACAAAAACGTCGACAGAAATGCAGCGGACTCTTTCGGATTTATCTATCGCTGGCACTACGAAACTTTGAAATACACGATAAGAATCATTGCACTTTTGATGTGCACAGTTTATCGTTCCGATTCTGCTAAGACCCGATTATCTCGTATCAATTAAACTTCTGGACAATATTGCGATCGGTGCATATATACATGGCTGATAAAGAAAATAGGTAAGCTATTTGTTTCCTTCAGGTGGCTTCTAAAAATGATTATTTTGAGAGCTTGTTTAGCACGATTTCGAGATCAGATACCAGTCCGCCAGATTTTTTTCCTCGCTCACTCTTTGTCAATCTGTTTTAAGAATATGCTGCAAATAGCTCATTAAAAGAGACGAAAACCCAGCACTTTTTAGCGTAGAATATGAACTTTTTACTGAAGGTAGATTGTTGCATAGTGAAAGTAACCCCAACTAAATGTTGCCCCTCAACTCGCTCCAACCCTAAAAAATAAGGGTTGAAAACTTAAAAATCGCCGTATCTCGATAATGAATAGCCTGATCAAAACATGTTTCAAACAAAGGTTGTTTGGAATAATAAAAGTCATATAAAGTGATGTGACATCTAATACCGTATCTTTGAAAATAGCGGCACAAAAACACGAGAGTACCACTGACAAAGACGCAGCGATATGTCTACTGCTCTCGCACACGGATCAACCCCGAATTTTCGAAACGTTTTTACGCCACTATTTTCAAAGATAGAGGGTTGGACATCAGATAACTTTATATGAATTATATTATTCCAAACAACTTTTGTTTGAAACCTTTTTTGATCGGGCTATTAATTATCGAGATACGGCGATTCTTGAGTTTTCAACCCCTATTTCTTAGGATTGGGGCGAGTTGAGGGGCAAACTTTTATTGGGGTTACTTTCAGTGTGTAAACATCTACCTTCAGTCGAAAATTCATATTCTGCGCTACAAAGTGGTGGGTTTTCGTCTCTTTACTGGACTAAAATTTTCTTTTCGGTTGATCGAAGAAATAATATGAATTGACAGGCACGAGGATAAGAAAATTTAGATGGAATGCGTAGGCCGGTTCGGCAACGTCGAGGGACATCAGACATCAAATCGTCCAAAATTCCACTGCTTTCTTCGCGCTCGGCCCATTCGGAATCCTCCCGAAGTGATGGAAAAACATTTAAGGCGTGTGCCCATCACTCGCGAAATTTCCGAAGGTTGGCAGAGCGCGCCAAGGGAACGGTTTATCTCGGGACAACCGTGTGATTGCTTGAGGCCTAGAATTCCCAGAGTCATGTCAGAATTCATATCATGTCACTGGCTTCGTGAAACCGTGCTGGTGACTTTCTCTCTTTCTCTCTCTTCGTCCATTCAAGCTGAAGATGGTTAACGTTATATAACCGTTGGATAATTTCCGGTCTGTTATTGCTGGTCGTACATGTGGGCTATAGTTTGCCCTGAGACATGGTTCGCAGCAATGAGACGATTGTCAACGGATATTTGTTCTCATTGGACATTGGATAAATCGATCGTAAGATACTTCAAGAAAAGGCGGCGTATTGAACTTTGTCTTTGGAGCCGCGGTGTCTCGAAACTTGATGTACATTGATTGTACATTGATTTATTTATCAGACGTTATTCGTATGACTTCCTTGGATAAAAATTCTTCTCGGAAACATTTCAGGAACAGGTAAATTCATTTAAAGGTCCATTTCTTGATTATTTTTACGATACGTAACAAAGTAATATTTTTTCTGTTCTCGCCTAGTTGTTTTAATTTATTACTTTTGAGATTTTAATTTTTTATTAGGACGTTAAATAAGTTCTCGCTGTTTTCCAACAGATGGCGTTACAAGAATCGCGCGCGTGTGGTTTAAGATGGTAACGCATCTATAAAGCAGTACTATAAGAAAGCTTGAATATCAGTGTACTTACACTGCAAAAAAAAATTAATTTTAATACGATCTATTTAAATCACATAGGTTTTTTCCTTGTCTCACGGCCTACTACGATCTTATTTGTTTCAAAGATATTTCTTGATTTGTTTGAGATATTCTTTTCAAATATTAAATAAATTCAATTTGCATAAATATAGATCCGATTAAAAATAAACTTGATTTGCTTACAAGGTACACTGCAAATATAAGTGTACTATATTCATAAAATATTTCATAAACTATATCATGTTGTATCACATAAACTATATCAATTAGTTAATATCATTATAATAATTAGAGAGTTTTATCGAATAACATGCTATAGATTTTTCAAATATCACCTATATATATATATATGTATAGGTTATGTTGTAAAATATAGGGTATGTTTGAAAAAAAACAATATATATATATATATATATATATATATATATATATATATATAATTCCTCTCTCTCTCTCCAACTTCTCCACCCCCAGTCCCTTTTCATATGTATGTTGCCATAGACAGAGCATTAGTTTAATCAAATAGAAAAATGGTTGACTCTATGAAAATTCTATTTGATTTAAGTTTTAAAAAAATCAAATAAATACACTTAGTGGATTCAACTAAACTGTTTTTTGAACAAATGAAACCGCATCACAGATTTATTAGGATTAAATCACATATTTAGTGATAGGACGATATTAAATAGATTTTGATTTGAAGATATATATATATATATATATATATATATATATATATATTATTGTCTGCTACGGCGACCGCTTCGCTTATTATTGTAGCTTCCATGTACGGGGTATTTCCCCTTATTACATTTCCCACCATTTTCTCCACTCTACATCCCTAATCGATCTACATCCCTTGCGGCCGCAGCCGATTTTCCCCTCTGTGGCGTATTCACCATGAAATTTTCTGCCATGGGTATAGGGGAAACTGCGGAAAACCTATACCAATACAGCCGGTCACGAGTTCGCTTCCCGGCCTCGGAGCTAGTCGCGTTTCGCCGAGAAATAGCTCACAGACTCAGGGGCGGATTTCCCTATAGGCCGACTAGGCCCGGGCCTAGGGCGGCAAAATTTAGAGGGCGGCAAAACTTGGTGGGATTTTTTTTTTTCAGTAATCGCGCCTTTCGCCTCCCGCTCCTTCGCGTAGGCGATATTCGGAAAAAAATTATAATAAAAAAAGCGGCCCTGATGAGTTGGTGCACAATCACAAAAAAAAAGTACGAATAAATGACATTCTGGAAATAAGTATTAGTTTTCGTACATGGTGGAGAAGTGGAAGAGTCGTTCCCAGGATCCGTCATATTCCCATCGCACGCCGCCCGCAGGCCTTCTAAAAAACGCCTTCAATTTGTTAATTTCTTAAATCATATCAACTTGTTTCTCAACCGTTTTTCAGCTTGCTTTCTGTACACGACGAGAAGCATATCAGCAATTTCATAATAAATTCTCGTTTCTCACAAATCTGACGGTCCTAAGCCCAGCTGAAGTAGAAGAGAAAGCAACAGCGTTAAAAAAGATTTACTCTTCTGATCTCGAAGAGGGTTTTGTTGAAGAGTGCCAACATTTTCGCTGCCAGTGTTTTTCGAGCCGAAGCCAAACCGACACGCCGATGACATTATTGAAATGGCTTCATGATCAGGATCTACACAGCATTTATCCTAACGTTGATATAGCTCTACGTATGTGTGTTTGTATCCCGATTACGAACTGTTCCGGTGAACGCAGCTTCTCGTGTTTGCGGCGGGTGAAAAATTATTTGCCCTCGAAAATGAACAAGGACAGGTTGAACGCTCTGGCTATCCTCTGCATCGAATCACAGTTGCTACGGTCTTTGGATTGTGATGATTTGATAAACAAATTCGCTGCCCAGAAAGCTAGACAAAAGACAATTTGTGAATAACGATTCATTGTATAGTATCTGCGAAACACTGATTGAGATAATTTTATCATTTACTGACTTTCGTTGTTTTTATTTTTATTTTATTCCTATACTTCAATTAATTTTTCGTGCTTTACGGCGAGTAGGGGGGGGGGCGGCAATCTTTCATATGCCTAGGGCGACCAACGGATCAAATCCGCCCCTGCACAGACTACAGCCATACGCATACGACACACACACGTACCGGTCCGTGTACGCGACATCTAATCCGTGTAGAACTGGAGCTACGTCACGCCCGTGTTTTTTTTCCCCCGAAACTACGAGACGACGATTCGAACCCGCGACCTCCCAATGTGCTTTTTTCAGAAGCACGCACGCTAACCACTAGACCAGCACATCGGTTTTTCATAAATATATTTAACCCTAGAACGGTTGCCGGGGGTGAAAAACCACCCCAGGCGAGTTTAAATCTCGCGCTCTTTACGATTTTTTTCACCCTTTTACCTATTTTTTAAATTAACTTTTCCTACTTGAAGCGGAATCGCCGTAGACCTACGTGATTTTGTATTAAAAAACGAAAAGAATGAGCCCAAATTGAACCTTTTTTGTGAAATTTTACAGGAGATATGAATTTTCCAAAACTGGGGTTTTTAATCACTCCAGGTTACCATAATAGGTAAACAAAATAAGGTTACCATTCTAGGATTAAAATAAATAATTCCATTAATATAATGCAATAGGAAAAGTTTTATTTCACGAAAAAAGTAGTTAATTTACGTTAAAAAAAATCAAATAGACGCGTTTAGTTAATATGAGAAGAATTTTTCTGTCAGTTTATGTCATTTCGCCGAAGTGTAAACAATTCTTTTTTCATACTGTTAAACATGTCGAATTTCGTGCCAAAAAGAGTATTTGTGGAGAATTTTGCTGCACTACTTTATTTTTGAAAAATCTGCAGCTGAATCACATAGCATTCTTGTTGGGACTTAGGGCGGCCATGCTTTGTTGGAAACAACATGCAGAGATTGGTTTAGACGCTTCAAAAGTAATGATTTTAATGTGTTGAATTGTAGGCATTACTTTATGAAGACTTATGTGAGACGCTAGTTGAACTTGTAGAATCATTAGGAGTTGATCACACAACAGTTTCGAACCGTTTTAGGTAATTCTATCGCCAGACTTCAATCCATAGGATTTTCATGGTTTTTTCTTGAGCTTCACTAAATATATTAATAATCGTCTCCGTGAAATTTCAGGATCGGTTATGGACCTAATTACAGAGAACAAAATTGAAATTGCGCATTCTTATGAAGGAATTCGCAGACGACATGCAAAAACCCAATTTCCGGTCGCTACAACAGTGTATATAATAGTGGGAATCCGTCAGATTCTTATAGATAATCAGATTTACATACTTAACACTTGTAGTAATCCAATACTCTCAGAAAAATTAGGCTTATTGACCTAATTTTTATGTAATATCAAGTTTAATTTGAACTTCCATTACTGGATTTATTACCACTTGCTACAATAAGGAGAAGTGACAGCAAGCAACAGCTGACTGTAGTTCTAACCTCATCTCGCTCTTTCGAATTTTTACACATATTTCATTCTAAACCGACATATTTCGCCAACACAAATTTTTCACGCTTTTTACCAGTCGAGGCCCAAACACAATGCTCGGGTATTTCCCGCATCTGACATTGTTTTGACAGAGCGACATTGAAAAGCATGGAGATTAACCTCGCCTGGTTGAGTAAAAAGTGACGGAGATAGAACCAATGTTGCTAAAT
The DNA here is from genome assembly GCA_964007375.1 of Ophion obscuratus. Classification (NCBI taxonomy): domain Eukaryota; kingdom Metazoa; phylum Arthropoda; class Insecta; order Hymenoptera; family Ichneumonidae; genus Ophion; species Ophion obscuratus. The sequence continues at coordinate 18,254,289 of OZ023317.1, forward strand.
ATCAAACTTAGACATACTGCGCGAATCGTTGGAATAACTATTTTTTCATTTTTCTAATAAAATGTGAGCATTCGTTCAACCGTTTACACATGGCAAATTTTAGTTATTACAAATTATTTTTTTTGCATATGTTAAAAATATGGATTCTACAAGTCTTAAGTATGATCAGTGGTATAACTAGTGTGAAGCTGTAGGATTACCTTAAAAGCATTAGGAATTCTTTTTTTTTTTTAATAAAGCTTTAATTTTCACGAAAAAACAGGGAGTACTTATTCAATATCCCAATATTATTAAGATTTATCTCGTTTATAATATCTTGTTGTTTGGGTTTGTTTGGGTTTCTTTTTCACTTTCTCCCTCTTTTTAAGGTTCATATTCAATGATTGTGTTTGAATCGTATCAGGAAATGGAAAATCGCACAAATAAAACACAATAAAAAAAATCCCCGTATAAATGTAGTATTTATACAGGGATTTTTTTTATTTCTTTTATTTTTATGAAGTAGTGTTTTAACAATATTTTTAAAGACTCTATTGCATTTTTCGAACCAAGCAACGTCACTTTCTCAAGTATCGCAAATTTGAAAACATTAATATATAAAACTCATTCGTGTTGGTGATTCGTAAAATTTTGTACTCCAGTTACCGCTCCTGCAGGAAGTACGTCGATCCTGAAATAGCGCACTTATCATAAATATCTAGGACTTTTTTACAGCCGAGTGTCAATGTCATACTTTTATTACCAGACATCGATCGCGGGGCTCTCACACTCGCGCGAATAATGTCCTTCGGGAAGTGACGCGTGCATAGCATGTATATATAAATGTGTGTCTATTGGGTATCGACTTACTCGAGAGCTGGCCGTTTCTTCCTGGCGAAGGAGGATTGTGCGAGTGTGTCGTGCCGGCATTGGCACTGGTGCAGCTTGTACTTGCATTTGCATTTACGATTGCCGAAGCAGTGGTTGGCGAAGATGCCGGGACGGCGATATCATCCGTCGTGACTCTCCGGTCAGGTGGCGAAGCAACTGAAACCAGAGAGCAAATGCAAATTTTCATCACGAGAACACAATTACTCTGGAACATTATCATTCGGGTGTATATATCTATAATAAAATTTTCATCACGAGAACACAATTACTCTGGAACATTATCATTCGGGTGTATATATCTATAATAAAATGAGCAATTTGCAGTGCGCAATGGCAAACGTGTTCATTTGGTTGTTCAGAGAAAATGAACCTCCCATGGATGTTGATTCCTGTTTTGAACATGGAATTCCGAAATATTTACTAACTCGTCGTGGATACTCCATTTCGTAAAAAGGTCCGGACTAACCGGACCGAACATACATCCAGCAGTCCTTTTGTGCCTATACGTATTTACAACTTTGTAAAAACGTTTTTGAAATCATGGGCCAAAAATGAATTGATCTTAAGATTTAATAGAGCAGCTTCACTGAACGCTTCGAGGTACACGGAGAAAAAAGTCACTTGAATGAAGGAAGAAGTTCATCCACAGGTGGGCAACAGAATATTAAGGCTGGAGATGACTTTTAGGCGAGGAAAAAATTTGCTGATTTTCATGATTTTTTTACACTGAGAAAAAAATTCAGTTGGTTTAACAAAATGTATCTTTAAATACGTTCAACTTGATTTTTGATTGGCATAACAAACATTTTGTTAATCTAACGATAGTTTTAGTGGTGTGAACTGTAGCTAAATAAGCTACAGTTCACACCACTAAAACTATCGTTAGATTAACAAAATGTTTGTTATGCCAATCAAAAATCAAGTTGAACGTATTTAAAGATACATTTTGTTAAACCAACTGAATTTTTTTCTCAGTGTAGAAACAAAGATTTCTTCGCCATTTTTTGGACTTACGGTATGTTTTGTTACTACTTTTGGATGTACCTGGTATTTTTTTATTAATCTTTGAAAGTGGTGGAGGTATGGCACGGTCTTCTAAACTGCATTTTCAAAACTGGCGTGACGTATAGCTAAAAAACTCATCGACCGAATCTGATAAAATTTTGTATAATTGTTTCTAATCTCCATGTCTAAAACATGACCCTATATGGTTTTGAAAATAAAAAAAAAAGTATTTGTATTGCAAGATGTAGCTATTTTTTTCAGAAAATCCAATCTTTTTGTTTCAAGATGTACCATTTCATCGATTTTCAACATTTCTCCCTTTTTATTGATTCATATTCTGCGTATGAGTGATAATGAAAGAAAAAAAGTACCATGTAGCAGCCAAAAGTAGTAATAAAACATTCCCTAAGTCACAAAAGTGGTGAAGAAATCTACCCTTTAAATTTTTTTTAAATGAAAATCAGCTATTTTTCCTCGCCTAAACGTAATAAATGATGTAGAAAAATAACCTATAATTCAATTTTTTCAACAACTTATTCGTTGGCATCCTCCAACGACGGATTTAGTGAACCGAAGTAATTTTTGTAATGCTCTGACAGGTTCAAGCTCCAAGCTCCGAGCTGGGCTCCAAGATTCGAAATTGCATAAATCAATGACTGTTAACGCTCTATAGCTATCTTGGAGAAAAATTACCTTCGTTTCAACTTTTGAGCTGAATATGTAAATAAAAGTTTTTTTCATTCCTGTTTGAATTATGTGAAGAACGACAACGATAATCGCATTAACAACAACGATAATCGTATTAACAACAAACGATAATAATAAATACACTTATTTCGACGATTTAGTATAGTACAATTTTTTCCTCGCTATAGCATCTTTTTGTACAGTCGTGCTGCATATTGGAATCGGAAAAAATAGAAGAAAGCTAGTTTTCTGAGCGGTGATTTTGTAGGTGCCGGGGGTGCTAAATCCAAGTTTGCCTAAAGATCGGGGTGTAGGGTTTTTTTCAGGGGATGAAGGGGCATGGGGGTGGATTAATGCCAAACTACAACCCCCACGAGGTTGGTGCCGGGAGACAAAATGTTCAGAAAAATCTGGGCTTCATTCTTGTTCACAGGGCGGAAGTCGTGGAATTTCATTTTGGGGGTTAAAAAGTAGGGTAACACTTAGAAAAATTAGTCTTAATTCGACAACTCGTTAGGAAAAATGCACACCATTTTTGTTCAAATGGGAACATTGTAGCCCTTGAAAAGACGCGTCAATCGAGTATTTGATAATCCCCCTCCAATAATATCTTCATCCTCAAAAAAACTGTTGAAGTATTTAACAAATGGTGGACTGAATAACCCAAAACCAAACGATTTTTCGAAAGGTAGAGAATAATTTTCTATATATTTTCGTTCCTATAGACCACCATTGAATTATTAAATTTATTCGTCGGACAGCGTCCATGTGATAACAATTCAAAAATTGACCCCGTTGATTACATTCATTGCGATGACAGATGATTTATCTACTTTGTTGCATATTCCTCGCACTATTCTGCTTATTGAGGACGCAGCGAAGCCCAGGTACGCCCAAAGTGTTAAGAAACGTGGATTCGTTTATCCGTGGGGATTTTAACGATATTGTCGATCCGTATGCAGACCGAAATGTCCGATATCTATACCCGTGTGCCATTGTCCTCCATATCCATCAATAATCCGAAGCACAACCCCATACAGTGGAGTGAGAAGCACTGCGAAGTCATGCAGCTTCCCTCTCGCGTGCGCAAATTCGGTTGCCGTGTATCGAAAGTCATTGTGCATGAACATAGATGGTACATTTCAGGCAGCAGCGGGCAAAACTATCATGGAAAACGGGCAGATCGACGTATCGTGTTGTCGCGAACTACGCAGTAATTCGATCATTCGATACTTCCGGATGGAGAGCATAACGCGGAATTCGATATGGAAACCGAGTTGTGCGATGCGTGTGCCTAGGATATATACATATACAGGGTGTTCGTCTTATCTCTGCCACCCGAAATAACTCGGTAATTATCGAGGTCACATCAAAATGTTCCAGACCAAATTTGTACGGTGCGAAGGGGGTCATCAAATGCGACCAATTTTTTTTTACCGGTAGAGGCGCTGACGCAGACTGAAGGTCACCTCCACTTTTTTAACTGGAATGGTGCATCTTTTCAACCATCTTGTGGAGCACCTCCAGCCGCGTAAAAAACATTAGGGAGTCAAATTCGTTCAAGGTCATTCAAGGTTCTAGGTCAAGGTTCAAGGTCATTTAATAGGTGACCTTGAATGACCTTCAACAAATTTGACCCCCTAAAGTTTTTTATGCGGCTGAAGGTGCTCCACAAGATGGTTGAAAAAATGCACCATTCCAGTAAAAAAAAAGTGGAGGTGACCTTCACTGTGCGTCAGCGCCTCGACCGAAATAAAAAAAATTACATATATACATACATGCATATATATATATATATATATATATATATATATATATATATATATATATATACACACGTAACGTGATTCTGAACACATTCGACTTCAAGGACTCTCGATCCTCTTCATAGTAACCAATTGTCTCCATACTCAACATTATGTAAGCCGTAATGTCTCCTGAATCCTCTTTGGATAAACGTAATTATATTTATCTAACGAGCGTTTCAATGTCCTGTTCCAGGTCAACGATTTGTTTAAAAAATGTTAAGGTTGGTATCAAAACAGTCAGATGTGCGGATACAGGGCTATTGGTTGTTGGTTACGATCCCGTGAAATGGTTGTAGCACATTTTTTCCGCTATCAAATAACTCAGTAACGCATTATGCAAAAGTGAACCATGCTCGAGTTATTATTATTTTTATTATGTTTTTCGGAGTAAGAGTTGGGCAACTTAAAAATATAATTACAAAAAAATGTTTTACGTAATCAAACTCTTTTATTATTTGTAATCTGAGGACACAGTGGCAAAGAATAAAATGAGAATCGTCTGCAAACATTTGTGAACTAGAGGTCCATAGCGCTGCAAGTATAATAATTATTCCTATTTTATTGTTGATAATTCTTTGTTGCTGTCCTCCAACTACAAATAACCAAAAAGTTTGATTCCATTCATCAGTTTTTAAAAACTCATTTCTAACCTCACTTAATAATAATAATATCTCGAAAATGGTTCACTTTTGAACAAAGCATTACTGGGTTATTTGATAGTGGAGAACATGTCGTGCAACCCCTTCACAGGATCGTGACCAATATCCAGTAAGCCATGTATGTATTCAGAGATTTGACCGTTTTGCGAACGGACCGTAACGTTTTTTCAAACATATGGTCATAGTATTCATAAACACTACCGGCGAAAAGTTTCCGGACAAAAATTAAAAATAGTTCCGGAACGATTTTTTTATGCCATTTCGCCGATAGTTGATATAAATTAATTTAACCGTTTGACGCATACATTTTTCTTTACGTGCAGGTTTTTTTGCACTATCTTTATTGACGACACCCGCTACGTGAAAAATAAAAATTTAATAGGTATGTTTTAGTAGTTATTAAAGTCCTAGGGACCTTAAAACGCATTTACAACCGCCAGATTGAATTAAAAAACGCTTTTGAATCGTCAAAATCTGAACTGGATTGGGTGTAACACCAGTGTTACACTATATCGCAAAGGGTTAATAAACGGCATTTTGAAGGGGAGGAATTCACCTTCATAACGTTGAAAAAAAAATTCCTCCTATTTTTTTACAACTAGCACCCCGTGGATGTAAGCAGGGTGGACCCGGTTTACAGTCAACATTTTTTTAATGAATTTCTTTGGCCGGAATTTTATAGAGGGACGCTCAAGCTTTGATTTTGTTTTTTTCTAAAGCTTCGTACGATTTTTTTTCGTAAGATATTTTGATTTTTTTGGAGAAAGAGAAACAATTTGAAAAATAACGTGTAACGCGAAAACGACAAGGATTCAAGGAAAACCTCAGGATAGTCAAAAGTTGAATCGGCTTTTGTTGAGTTCGCGAGATTTTTTTCAGATTTTTTACACGTTTTTTCCGTAAAAAAAACAGATAACTCGAGAACTAAGGAATTTGTGGTAAAATTTCTAGAGAGAAAAAAATTGTCTTTTTCTATTTGCAACGCAATATAATTATATCAGACTTTTTCCGACTTTTTTCCCCGTTAAAATTTCATAGTTTTTCATGAGGTATTCCTCAAGATAGGCAAGTAAAAGTTAAATCGGTTTTTGTTTGGGTTGGCGAACATTTTTTCAGATTTTTTGCGATTTTTTTTCACCTATTTTCAGTAAAAAAATCAGATAATTTAATTACCGTAACTCTATTAACTAACTATTTTTATATTTTTAACGCAATAGAATCGGTTGGGATCAATCGATTGGCGTGACTGAAAAACTATAAAATTTTAACGGGAAAAAAGTCGAAAAAAGTCTGATATAATTATATTGCGTTGTAAATAAAAAAAGACAATTTTTTCCTTTCTAGAAATTTTACCACAAATCCCTTAGTTCTCGAGTTATCTGTTTTTTTACGGAAAAAACGTGAAAAAAATCTGAAAAAATTCTCGCGAACTCAACAAAAGTCGATTGAACTTTTGACTATCCTGAGGTTTTCCTTGAATCCTTGTCGTTTTCGTGTTACACGTTATTTTTCAAATTGTCTCGGTAAAAAAATTAACAAATCTTTAGAAAAAAAAAATCGTACGAAGCTTTAAAAAAAAACAAAGTTAGATCTTGAGCTTGCTCCTTTATGATACCGGTCAAGGAAATTCATAAAAAATATTTGTCTGTAAACGGGGTCCACCAGAAAAGGAACAAAAAAGGCGAAAAATGGTCGTTTTCGGAAAAGGGTATTAGTCGTAAAAAACAGTCAAAATAAAAAAAAACGGGATGAAGGTGAGTTCCTTCCTTTCAAAATGCCGCTCATTCAATTCATTTGTGTCAACTATCGGCGAAGTCGCATATAAAAACGTTACGGATTTTTTTTAAATTTTTGTTCGGCGTGTAGTCTAGCTTCTCGTAGACTTGGATTTTCAAAAACGTTCAAACATTTTTTCAGTTAAAACATGTATAGTTTGTGCCACTCATTCAAATGAAGAAAATGCAAATTTGAGAAAATGGCACGCATTTCCAAAAAAATCAACATTTCACGCAACATTTGTGTAAAATGTGGATTAAAAAACTAGTTTTTTTTTCCTATTTGTCTAAAAAATAATTTTGGTCAAGTAGAAGGTACCAATATTATCAATATTTCTACCAAGTTTCAACTCAATCGGCTTAATAGTTTTTGAGTAATCCTGCACACCAATTTCGATAATGCAGTTTTGAGAAAAACGCGTTTCAAGTTCACTCTCGCTCCGAATCCGAGCGGTGAGGCACAGCGGTGAGGCACAGCGTTGATAGGCTGTAACGTTTGAAGTTTTTCGAATTTTGCTTTGAAACTGTGGGAAAATGTTCTACATATATAGTTCTGTCGTTTAAGATAAATTGAGAAAAATCGATTTTTTCATCGTTGTAAATGTATATCCCGCCTTAATTCACGGGGTAGTTTTGATCGAGGAAGCTTTTGACACCTAGATGCTTTAGATACACGAACTTTTTAGAGTGTGCATGTGTGCGCGCACGGCTATGTGGAATGTTCACATATTTGTGTGTTGTAAGGGTACATGTTTTTACAGGTATATGTATATTGTACATTGTATGTGAGTGCTTCAGACATGGTAAGAGAATGTTAAACGTCAAAAACTATCTGACTTGTGACTTTTTCGATATTCATATACTTTCGCATCGTGCCAATAATCAGTATTAAGATGTCGATCACCAAATTAGTGAATGTCACAATAAACATCAGTGGACAATGATTCAACCGTTTAACACTCCATAAATAAATCAAAAATCCGATATTTCGACAGGATTACATGGGCTTACTTCAACCCAAATCTGGAAATGGAAAGATGACCTGGTTAAAGAATATTGAATGTCCAGGAAATTATATGTAGTTCGAATTTGAAATGGAAATTCAGAACGTGTTCTATTTTATAGTATGATTCAATTTCATTAGAAATTTTCTTCGTTCCAATGAGCGAAGTTGACTTTATTACGAGGGCACTAGTTTGCGAAATTTGGTGAACATGGTAAATTGGCAAACGTGAGGCTGAAAAAAAAGAGTGTGAGCGAGAGGAAAAAAAAATATCAGAAGAGGCTGAGAAAAAGAGGGTAAAACACTATTGGTAAAAAAAAACGGTTTTCAGGATTCCTCGAAGGAAAAATACGTTCTCGGCGACTAACGCTTTATTTAAAAAAAAAACATTGTGAAGTATATTCGTGGAAAACAAGTTCATAAACGAACTCTCGGCTAGAAAGAATGCGGGCACGTACTCTCGTCGTACATTTTTCTCCAAGCTTTTGCTGCACCTGACAGTTTCGACGTGAGCCTAACGAAGCGTTTTCCTCTGAAACCCTGGCGGAAATTATTGACCAGTCTGTAGCGTGCTGCTTTTACATAAAATATAAAGGCATACACGGCATTATGTGACGGTGTCGTACTATGAGAGGAATACAAATGCTATTTTCTCCCCGCGCCCTTTAACTTAGAGCATCTGGTAATTATTTGGCGTTAACGCATTTTTCCCGCACGCCAAACCCAATAGTAATATTTGATTTGCTCGTCGTGGATTACCAATGTCCATGCATCATAAATCATATTATCAGTGCGCTCATTAATTCACAACGTGAAAAAAAGCACCAACGTAATAGTGTACCGAATGAAAACGAGGGAGAGAAGAAGAGATAGAGTGACAGAGCGGATTGAAAAAATCAATCGTAAGTTCCATCAGGACATATAAATTGGATCGGGCGAGACATGAAAGTTTTTTTATTCGATACCGTACAAGCTTCAGTGAGTCGTGATAAATGGAGAGTAGAGCACTCCAAAGCACACTCGAAGCTCAACGTTAACGAGCTGAATTTTATTTACTTGTAACAATAAACTTTGTTCGGCCAGCGGCCCCGCAAAAGCGTCCGAATGTAACATACGCGCACCCACACTGTATGTCTCTCTCTCTCTCTCTCTCTCTCTCTCTCTCTGTGTGTGTGTGTGTGTGTGTGTGTGTGTGTGTGTGTGTGTGTGTGTGTGTTTGTGTGTGTGATACTGGCTCCATATTGCGTACGCCTATATATATATATATATATATATATATATATATATATATATATAGCCAGTATTTTGCGAGGGTATCAGAATAGTCGAGAATTTTTTTCTGGCAGGGAGACCGTTTCCCCCTGCGATGACAATGGCGTAACGAGCTAGGAATGGATGCCGCGTGCAAGGGAATGTCTAGTGATCTACGTCACCTGTCCGTTTCCCGCAAATTAGATTGTTAGCCGATCGATTTTCTCTATACTCGACAACAAATCCATTGTCCACTGTTGATTGGTTTATTTTCGCAAGTCGATCGGACAGGTGACACACGAATTAACGATAAATTCGAGAAATATTTCTTGTCATTCCCGAGGTTACTAACTGTTCGATCGATGGGGCATCTAACGTTCATCGTATTCATCTCTGAGATTACTTCCCCACTAGGAGAAAAGTGTATTTATTAACGATGCCAGAAATTGTACATGTTCAATGGTGTTCCGTTCCAGTTACGATGGGAGAAAAGGAAATAGAGGACGGATGCGAATGTTCGTACTTGTAGTTATATTTTTGGGAATTTTTAGTTGGTAAAATGAGTGATGTAAATTCATGTAAGTACCACTGGAAGAAAGAACTTCCATGCTCCATTTGATTGGACAAGAAAGTAGAGAGTGAAATTCATTTTGCTATATAGTCCAATGCATTTTTTGGTAGAGCGTTTTAGAATACGTTGCAGGAGTCTAAAACAAGGCAAGGTAGACTGAGAGAAATGTATGGGGTTTTCAACCGTATTTTAAGGAGTGAGATGCAGTCAGAATTTTCAAAAAATTGATGTTCACTGAAATGTTCCCTGAAAATTCCAAGTCAATCTGATGAATAGTTTCCGGGATATCGCACAATTAGTGAAGGGGCATCAGATCCCCATGGCAGGTAGCGGACGGCACCTGCAAGCAACCGGTAATACCCGAAAGGCAGAATGCGTCGAAGACAACAACAATTTGATATTTTAAAATTGCCCAAAATATTTTTAAAAAAATAATTCACCCCGAAAAACATTAATTTTTTGAAAAATTGTATTAGCAAGTGGCTATAAGCAATTGAATGGTCGACTTTTCGGCAAAAATTGTGATATTCGGATTCAGCGGATCAAAATACACAAAAAAGTTTAGCTTCATCCATCGAGCTCAACATTTTGCGAACCTATAATATGGTATCCACATCGAAAAACTTCAAACGCGTTTTTCTAAAAAACATGTTTTTCAAGTCGGTGACCACTATAATTAAAAAACCACTCGATGGATTTTGATGAAATTTGGTGTGCCTATTGATAGCATTAAAAACTAGTCCTTAATCGAAGGATTTTCATTTTTGTTGAAAAATTCTCTTTTATTTTAACAACAAACGAGTGATTTTTTGGTCGAAAATCGAAAGTTGTCTGTCGACAGCCGCCATTTTGTTAATTTTTGAAAAAAACTTCGATTAAGGACTAGATTTATTATTAAAGTAATGTTTTTTTTGGGTTTTTTGTATTTCAGATGATCCAGTAAAATTTTATGATTGTCACCGCAAAGCACTACTTGCCGAAGGGGGTTCGACAAAGATGGCGATATTCTTATGAATAATCAATTTTTTTTTGAAAATTTGTACAAGGCACGTTGAAATATAACATAACAAATCGGCCATGAGTGCAAGAGAGATAGCTGATTTGCAGATTCCCAGTGTTTTCCTAAACGGTTGATTTTTCGGGAACAATAAAAGAAACACTTTCCGCTATGTTGAACAACGAATGAAGTCTTTCTCCCCGTTTATACGAAATGTGATCCGTCTGGGAGAGAAGTTGGCAGTAAGATTTTCACCGACTGGACGTGTGAGCCATGCCCTTAAATATATTTTATATTTCCTTGACAGGATAATTATATTTTATAGCCATACTACTGCCAAAAGTATAGTACTGCTTATTGATATTTTAGCAGTTGCGTAAATTATGTGCATTCTTTTTTTTTAAAGAATTTATTACTTAAAAAAAAATAATTTGTTCAATTACAATGTGTCATCTATGTGCCTCGCAATAAGTAAATAGCGTGTATTTACAAGGGTCGTATGTATACGGTAGCGGCCAGCGACGCATTTACGTAATGTGGTTTTTAATATTTGTTTTTGCTTAATCTGGTGAGTACGTGGACTTTAAGTGTGTCGATGCATTTTGTTCGTTTTCATAAATTATGTACATGTGTTAACTGCAACTACCAATTTCGCAAGCATACGTTGATTGTTCAGTGCTATACAATATAGTCCGTTTTCATAAAATTAATCTTCCCTGATACTATACAAAATTTACTTCCCAAAGATCCGAATAGTGAACAGGGCTGAGATATATATAGAGTGGGTAAAAAAAGTATTTGTACACCTTACATGAAACTGTTGTTAATTTGGCTTTATTTGTTTGTTCGTGTCTTCTTTTTTCATAGGATAATTTGAAAAATACGCCGTGTACAAATACTTTCTCTACCCACTGTACATTGATTTAAAATGTTAGCTCCGACAATGTTTATAATGATTATGATACCATATTATATGATACTATATGCATAGTAATGTATCTCCTACAAGAATGGAAGGTGAGCTACAGGAAGAAGTGTTTAATTGATATCCTATTTTTGCAATGCAACAAACAAACAGTTCTTAAAGTTACTAAACCGTGGTTGCTCCAACTGCAAATGATTTACGTTGTCACTATTAGTAAAACATCATTTTTTCGAATTGTCACTTTTCATATGGTCTTCTAAGAAATTATGCTCGTCAAACGTCGATGTTAACCAATGAAATGTACAAACTTGATTGGAATTGCAGAAGTTTCACCTGATCACAATCTACCGTACAGTATACAACATTAGTATTTGTGCGCCTATTATGTGATAGCACTGAATTAACCATATTTATATTGTCGAGCTGTTTACAAAAGTTAATGATTATTTCGGAGAAAATACAAAATTGAACACACCCAAATAGTATGGTTAGATATACTTTTAGCTCATAGTTGTGTTAACCATATCACGATTGCGGTGTCCATAGAGTAAACGGGATTTCACCATCTTTTTTTTACCATGGGCGTTTTTCTTTGTGAAGACCGGGGAATCTACTCAGTGTAGGGTAAGGTGGCCTTAATCGTACCCCCTAAGGGCTAATTACAATATCGCTTACTGTAAACAATATGTCATAGTTACAGTTATCAGTGTATGTATTTATTTTCCCCGTATACTACGAATTCGAAATCGACAAATTGTATGCACGTTTAAAAGAAAAAGTTCAAAAGGTACGATTAAGACATTTTGTTTCTTAACCCCCATGTTGTCACCCGGGTACTCAGGTACCCATCGGCGTACGTTTTGTTGAATAATTTTTTTCCAAAAAAAATTGGTCAAAACCTTCTTGAATCCCCATGATTTGACCGATTCTCTATAGAAATTTACATTCTACATATTTTTAAAAAATGTTGCGTTTGAAAAAAAATCACGTATGAGCCACCGGGGTACCCGGGTATCCCGATGTAAAAAGTAAATTTTCGTATAGTATATCACTGAGAAAAAGTTTGTTGTAAAAATATAATAAGTAAATATGGATTAATATATAAACAATAACATAGACAGAGATCGGCGCGCGGTTGGTGTGTGGGCTCGGCGGTCACTGAAGTTAAGCAGCATTGGAGGCTGCCAATACTTGGAGCGGTGACCGTTTGCCCGTGCACTGGGTGGCGCGTCAACCTCTGAGTGGGAAGCAGTTTGTCTGAGTTTCTGATGATAATACAACTGAAACTTAGCTAAATGTAGCCACCTATATAGGCGAAAAACCTGGACCGATATGTTTTCCGCCGTTTCCCTGGGCCCTCGTGCAAATGCGATACAGTGCATTAGGAAAGAGTGGCTGCGGTCAACACTCTGGGGGGGAACTCTGGAAGGATTGTGAATGGCAGGAATAAAGGAGGGGATGGTAAAAGGGGAAGGCCCGTACCTCTGAGGAATACATATAAATAATAACAATATATATTTATTTTAAATTGTTTATTTATTGAATGTACTGTATATAATAATAATAACTATCACATTTTGCAATGTGATTGCTGGACAAAAATCATGGAGTTTTCATTTTTTGCACAGTAATATGCAAATACTGTATGAAAAATTACAAAAAAATGATTAAATTTCAATCTTTTACACATATATTTTAGAAATCAATGATTACAATTCAAACATTATGTGATTTTTGCTGTGCGCTGATCACAAACGGCTTATTACAATCAACGCAAGACTTCCTTGTCTTTCTTCTCTTTCGAGTAGGCTGCTCGTTGCAAATGTAGCATGATCCAACTATAACTTTTCTACCACTAGCATCTTGTTGATCGTTGTTTTCAGTGACCACTTCTGTTACTGGCCTTTCATAGTAACTTTCGATTGCGATTTTCGTTGCATGATTTCGCATGACTTGCTGGTTAAAAAACCGCTCTTCGATCATTGGCATGACTAGTTCTTCTGAGAGCCGGCGTAGAAAAAGTCTGTGTCTGTTAGTTTTTTTGCAAGCATATAATTATTTCTATAGTAAGTAACGTGCGCAGCAACACCGGCGATATCCAAAATATTGTGAAAAAAGCTAGCGGCCAACTGCACGTTCGCCGTTGGGTGGAATATCTCATGCACATTTGATCCATAGTATCAACGCCAGCGTTGGTTTTCTTGTAAAACAAAATCATTTCTGGTTTCTGGCGAGATGCATCAGAGATCGTAGCATCGTTGTGAATCGTTCTGAGAAGAATCACTGCTTTGTTTTTCTTCAGAACATACGAACAGATGGTAGCCTTCTCGTGAAATCCAAAAGGCGTTGACAATAACGGTTTAGAGTTTCGACGGTTTCATTTCTTGAGAAATGCATGTTTTATTTTTTGTTCAAAGTACCGACGATAGTGAGCTTCCATGACAAACAAATCTCTGCCAACGGTAAGGTCGTGAAAAATCTGTCCATGCTTATGTTCCGGCCGGATCCTTTGTAAGCGGCGACCAGTTCTTTCACAACTCGTTCTCCTTGATTGACTTCTCGAGTATTACCCTGTTTACCTGTATAGAAAATCCCTTTGAGTGGATAAGCATTACTTACGTCGCACAACCAAAATACTTTTAGATAGTAAGTATTGAGCAGGCTACGATGGCATGTACTGGGTAAACTTCGTTCTTCCTCGAAAAGGAAAGACCTGTTCCTCGATAGCCAAGTTGGTCTATATAACGCCGCTAGGTTTGCATTCAGCATGTTCCAAATATCAGAAATAGGCGCAGCCTTATCATTGGCTGCTCGTTCCTGGCGTGTAGTATAATCGTCAAAACGTATAAAACGTAAAAGCGACTGAAATCGCCTTCGACCCATCGTTGCACGATATAGCGGATATGAGTTTTTCTTCCACATTTCATCTATGTGGTCTGTGTTTGCGTTATTTGCACCAGCACCTATCAAGATTGCAAAAAAGAGTACATTTCAGTTACCGTAACTTTCCTCCATATACTCGACTCGTTCTGTGGATTCTTGCTATTGCAATCTTGATACCCGGCTACTGCTCTTTTATTTGTGCACCGAACGATAATGTCAATCATTTGCAACGTGATAAATTTTTTGAATGTGCCAGAGATCGATAACATTTCCGTACTTTTATGCGCCCCAGCTCTCTGCATAACACTATTTCTAGCCGGAGTATGATGGTTTTGAGGCGGAGTTTTATTCCAGACCGTTTTGTCTTTTGCCACAAAAGTTGTACCAGTGCTGCCTGAAACATCTGAAGCTACTTCGTTGTCACTCTCCTCCTCTGTCCCCCCCTCCCCATCAATTTCGGCTTCGTCATCAACGCAATCTTCATTATCCGATGTTTCAGCATTGGCAGAATTCGGAGCATTATTGCTGGGAAACCAATCCTCGTCTTCATTGTCCGAAAGGTCATCACTTTTGTCATCTTCTTCGCCGAGTAATCTCTTCAAGTACTCATCTTTTTCAGCGTAAATCAATCTAAAAAATAATAAATAAATTCATGTTTACAATAATATTACACTTATAATAATATAAAATATATAATACAAATATTGTATTTATTATATTTACGTTACCTCAAAAACTCAGCTTTCGACAATTCCTCTATCTCTTTTGCTTTCTGCTTCTGTTTTCCACAAATATAATGCACAAGTTCTATGCACACTTCACTAAATAATATTTGAGTAAGTCAGAAAATAAAAACAGCGGATATAACACGCACACATATACCAAACTATCCAAACTCTCTTAGCAGTGACTGCACGTCTTGCTTCTTCGAGCGGACGATGCAAACTGAACTATACGACTTTACTGCTCCAAATATATAGGCATCTTTGTGTCTGTGTTTCAAAAGTGTTCTCGAATATCCTTCAGGTATACAAGAACAAAAATATCGACCCTTCTGCTTCCCTTTCATGTTCAACATAACTGGCCGTCCCAGAAACGAGAAATTTACGGTGCAGCTGCGCACGTTTTATACCTGCTTCAGGACTCCCAAGGTCACTGTACATAATTTAAGTGTTATATTTAGGTAGGAATACCTTTCTATAATATGAATAATTAAATATTGATCGAATGCATATAATTATTTTTAGTTACAATGGACTTTTACCAAGAATTTCGTAGGCGGGGTACCCGGGTATCCGGATGGCAGATGCTGTGAGTTTTTTGAGTGGCAACCCAAGGGTTAATCGTGCCAGGCTTAAACTGCACTTATAACAAACAAAAAAGGTGAATCGGTCTGCGTGGCGGCTGGCACAAAGATCGTGGAATCTAAATAGAATAAATATTGACATAGAGTAGAGTATAGGAAACAAAATTATTGGTAATTATTCGGAAAATGACCCCCACCCCGGAGGGGGGTGGGAGGTGGGGGATTAATAGATGTTGACCCCCTGAACACGATGGTGAAGAGAAATCGCCGTGATCACCCCCCCCCCCCCCATAAAAAGTTATGGGGTTTTGAAGTCCAAAGGGGGGTCGAAGGGGCAGAGCCCCTTCTGGGGGTGGAGGGGGCGAAGCCCCTCGGGGGGTTGCCTCCCCCCAACCCCACAGTTTTTCTGCATTGGTGGGGATCACCCCCCCCCCCCCACCCCGGGTGGAGCTCCAGCAATGCAGAAAAAACTAGATTTTAAATTAATAAAAATAACACACACACACATGCAC
Organism: Ophion obscuratus; assembly: GCA_964007375.1. Taxonomy (NCBI): domain Eukaryota; kingdom Metazoa; phylum Arthropoda; class Insecta; order Hymenoptera; family Ichneumonidae; genus Ophion; species Ophion obscuratus. The sequence goes on from OZ023317.1 coordinate 18,270,541, forward strand.
TCTGGAAGTGGGAGGTAGGGGGATTTGTCAAAAAAGCTCTCCTGAGCACGATGCCGAAGAAAAAACGGTGCGGTCACTCTCCTCTCCCGCCCCCTGCCCTCGTTGAAAGTTTGTCAAAATGTATCATTTAAAAAACGAGACTGGAAACCGGCGAAAATGGTGTCTGTGTGGATTTGTTTGGATGTATGTGTGTGTGTTGTTTTATTGTGATTGGTATTTCGGTTTCTACGAATGTATTACAGGTACTCGAACCGAGCTAAGCACATGTACATTATTATGGTTTTGATATGTGGGGGGGGGGGGGGGGGGTTCGCCCCCACCACCCTCACACGGGGCTCTGCCCCTCAATCCCGCCAGGGGGGCTCCAGCCCCTTGGACCCCTCCCTGGTCTTCGGGTCCGCTATTCTGTGACTCAAAACCCTATAACTTTTTATGGGAGGGTTGGTGACCGCCGCTATTTCTCTTCACGATCGTGTTCAGGGGGTCAAAATCTATTAACCTCCCCACCTCCCAACCTCCCACCCCCCTGCGAGGTGGGGGTCATTTTCCGAATAATTACCAAATTATTCACTGAAATGCAATAAGATGATCCGGGGCCGGGTTGAAATTCCGAACTTTGAATGATCGGAATGCTCAAACCTCCGAAAGAATACTACCTCGAACGATAAAACCTCCGAAATCATTTTACGCGAAAGACCAAAACTCCGAAAATCTGAACGGGGCCGGATTGAAATTCCGAAATTTGTATGATCGGAACGCTCCAAACTCCGTAGGAATACAGCCCCGAAAGATCAAAACTCCGAAAGAATTTTACACGAAAGACCAAAATTTCGAAAATCTGAACACTGGCAAAATAATTCGGCTATGTAAGTTTTAAAAGTTTTTAAATTTTCAATAAATCGACGATTTATTTTAAAATTTTGTTTTAATTAAGAAGTGATTTTACGTAAATTTGGAAATTTGTCTAGACAATGTAATACGTTCTACATCATTTACAGTCATCTGTGTAGACTTTCGCTGGCATGATCTTGACGAACCTTCTAATTTTAGAACATTAAAATTACGAATTTTAAACCCTCGGCGCATTCAAAGTTCGGAATTTCAACCCGGCCCCCATGTCAAGATCATGCCAGTGAAAGTCTACACAGTTGATTGTAAATGATGTAGAACGTATAAAATTGTCTAGACAATTTCCGAAAGTAACGCAATATGACTATTATATAAAAAGAAATCTTGAAATAATTTGTCGATTCATTAAAATTTTTTAAACTTTTAGAACTTTCAAAGCCGAATTATTTTGACGGTGTTTGGATTTTCGGAGTTTTGGTCTTTCGTGTAAAAATTTTTCGGAGTTTTGATGTTTCGGGGTAGTATTCATTCGGAGTTTTGAGCGTTCTGATTATTCAAAGTTCGGAATTTCAACCCGGCCCCGATGATCCATTAACGTTTGTTTAGCCGCTAAACAACGCAAAATGTTATTATAAAGTCTTCTATGCAGGCAAAACGAATAGTAAAAACAATAGCTATGTATGTAAAGCTAATTTGTATAGTTCGATCATATTGTTGGAATTTACTACAATACATTTCAAAAATAACACTCACGACACGAGTAATAATTGAGTCCAAAGGAAGCCTGAATTGTATTTGTTATATTTTAAGTGCACAATTATGCGTGTAATTAATATTTTTAGTGGTTCTTATGTTCTTTTAGGCTTTTAGGATCCCATCGCTTTCATTTCTACCCCACATTGGTTGTTTCAATTTTTTTTATGTTTCTGAGTTTCCAAGTTTTGGACGTATTGTCCGCAGCCACATTCTCCTAACGCATTCCTTTATCTCATGAACACGAGGGCACTGTGAAACAGTCGAAAATCTAGTATTCGAAGCACAAGCCCGTCTGTGGCTAAGCTATCGCCTACCCATTCGGCGCAGGCGAAATGCGGTTTAACATGGGAGAATTACCAACGCCGCAAATATGCCACACGTCCACTACTATCGGTGTGCGTGTATAATTAGTATTTCTCACTTACGATGCAATTATAAGCAGACAAGATTTGATTTCAGAGCTGTAGCATCGGTAATGTTACTATGCACTACTCAGAATGTTATTTCGCTTCATACGAGCTGAGATTTTTTACTTCACAGAGGAAACATCGTTTTCGTCAACATTGTTTGTTTCGAGAATTTCGCAATAATGCCTTTAGAATTTTTCAAAGTGACGAAATATGACATTTTGAAGAAAATAAACAAGTATGCATGCATCTGGGGGTGTGAGCATCGATATTTTATACAGGCAAAAAGTGCTGCACTTTTTGAGACACTTGGCCGAAGTTTGGACATCAATAGTCATAGCAAGTACACGATTGGCTAGAAGTTTTCGGACAAAAATTCAAAAATGTTCCGGAACGATATTTTTATGCCATTTCGCCGATAGTTGACATAAATGAATTTAATAAACGGCGTTTAGAAGGGGGGGAAGTCACCTTCATTCCTTTTTTTTAAATATTACTATTTTTTATGACTAGTCCCCTTTTTCGAAACCGATCATTTTTCGCCTTGTTTCTTCCTATTCTGGTAGACCCCGTTTACAGACATTTTTTTAATGCATTTCTTTTACCGCGATCATAAAGGGGTAAAGCTCAAGCTTCGATTTTGCTTTTTTTAAAGCTTCGTACGATTTTTTTCTAAAGATATCTTGATTTTTTTAAAGAGACAATTTGAAAAATAACGTGTAACGCAAAAACAATAAGGATTCAAGGAAAACCTCAGGATAGTAAAAAGTTCAGTCGGCTTTCGTTGAGTTCGCGAGAATTTTTGCAAATTTTTATTTTCGACTATCTTCGGTAAATACTCAGATGATTTAAATATCGTCACTCCAGAACTAAGGGTGTTCGGGAATCAGCATTCCCTCGGGACGGGATCCCGGGCTTTCAAAAGGCGCGGCAACGATCGAGGAGACACGGTCGACGAGCGGCGGCGCCACGTGACGGGGATCGCTCGGTGCGGCCCGCGACGCATGCGCGCTCGGACGATCTACATCGCTCTCGGTCGATTGCCTCGCCTTGACCGCTCTCTTCTCTTCCGGGTCTTGGTGCGACCACACGTGTCATGGGCTACAATCACCTCATTCCAAATTTCCCTCGGGCTCTTTTCATCGGGTCTTTATAAATCTATCGGAATCATTTGGGTACGGGCTCTTTACCTCTACGGGAACATACTTTCGGGAATACAATTTCTTCACGCCGCGTTCCTCGTGAGATTTACGCCCTCACGGAAGAACCGGCATCGGGCACGTGGTCGGCGCCATCTTTTTCTGTCGGGATCTTTACACTTTTAACAATTTACCGAATTTTACAAATAAAGACATTACCACACGAACTCCCACGCGTTTACAATTATTTAACACCAACACCAGATACGCGGGTTAGAACATTGCGTTCTTATAACATTGGTCCTTCGAGCCGGATCTGGTGGCGCGTGAAAGTTTGTGCTTCGGGATTTAACACGTGGGCTTTAGGCTTCACGTGGTCGGAACAGTCGGTCGGGAAAAGTGTAGCGGGAACATTGTCGGTGAGACGTCGCAAGTGTTCGGGATTCTTCATCGAGCCACGCGGTGCGCGAAGCAGTGCCGGCTCTCGGGTCTCGCGGCCCTCGTGCGCGCTCGGCTTCGGGATCGGGACAGTAACGTAGCGAGCGGTGGTAGCCCTCGGGCCACGCGGGTGCGTACTCTGTGCAGGGAAGTAGTTAGGCGCGGGCCCCTGTGACAATTTTCGGGATTATTATCGGGCCAAATCGAGTCGAGTGTTCGCGATGGCCGATCAAAAGACCGAGCTCCGGGAGGACGCTCCTGAGCCGGTCGACGCGGGTGCAAGCGCCTTACCGTCCGTCTCGGACGCTTCGACCTCGACCACGGCGGCGGCCTTGCAACTGCCGGAGGACAGCGCAACCAAGGCGCGCAAACAGCGCACACCATCACCAGCGGGAAAACGGGCAACCTCACCGCGGCCGAACGCATCGGGTGCTTTCGTGCTGAAAATCGAGACGCAACGGACTCGCATCGCGCTCCTCGGGCACCTGTTGGAAAGGGCCATGGGCACGGACGCGGCCGAAGCTACCATAGCTCAGGTGGAGAGCATGCGGGACTCCGGGTTGGGAGTCTGGGAAAAGTTCGAGTCAGTCCACGAGGCTATAGGTGAGTCATGTGACCTCGAGTTTTTGACTTCAGACTACGTAACTGGAGGAAGCAGAAGCGGGACGACTCAGACCATCGGGCAATTCTTCATCGGGTAATCGGGCAAAGCCGTCATCACGAGCTACGGGCGCGCGGTCGTACGCCACCACAACTTCGGGCACCGCGTGCGGACAGTGTCAAGGGGGACACTTCATCGTTTCGTGCCCTCAGTTTCGTCAGATGACGAACGAGGCTCGTCGGGATGTAGTATCAAAGCTGCGGCTTTGTTTCAATTGCTTCGGGAAACACAACGTCGGGTCTTGCCAGACGGCAGCAAGGTGCAAGGAGTGCGATCGGAAACACCACACTATGATCCACGTCGGGTGGAGCAAATACGGGAACAGGTCAAACTCAGCGGGACCATCGGGAACTTCGACCACGGGCAAACAGGGGCCATCATCCTCCTCGGAGACTCAACAATGACCAGAGGCCGCATTAACGGGGGCAGCAACGGGATCATCCCGGGCGGCGGTGCTGTTGGCGACGGGGTTGGCGCATCTGGCGCTGAGCAACGGGTCTTTAAACAGCGTACGAATGCTTATCGACACCGGGTCAGAACTGTCGTTCATTTCCGACCAGCTCGTACGCCACCTCAGATTGCAACGGGAGTCGTCAACCATCAACATCACCGGGGTCGGGGGCACGCCATCGGGACACACACGCGGGATGGTCGGCTGTGACTTACGGTCACTCCACTCCCGCCACCAATTATCAATAAACACACATATTTTGCCCAAGTTAATGCCTGTTCTTCCATCTTTCTCTCTTCCTCATCGCCATTGGAGTCATTTTCAGGGTCTGACGTTAGCTGATCCGGAGTTCTTCGTACCACGAGAGGTCGATCTGATCTTGGGGGCCGACGCATACGGGAAACTCGTCCTACCAGAGGTCAGACGAGGGCCTCCTGACACTCCAGTCGCTCAAAATACAATATTCGGCTGGGTTATTCTCGGGCCGGTTTCGGGCTCTCACTCTCTCTCTACCTTGGTTCACCACGCGGCGGTGGACAACGGTTTCCAGGAGTTGCAGGATCTACTCTCGAAATTTTGGGTTCAGGAGGAGGTTCCTGAAGACGCGGGCTCATCCCTCACGCCAGAGGAGCAAGAGTGTGAGACACACTTTCTTTCCACGCATTCGCGGGACGAATCAGGTCGGTACATTGTTCGATTACCTATCAAGTCGGGTGCACCTGAGCTGGGAAACTCGTATCGGGCAGCGGCGGCAAGCTTGCAGCGAATGCGTCGGAAATTATCACGGGATTCGGGCTATAGAAAACTTTACGAAGATTTTCTCGGGGAATATGAGTCGATGCAACATATGGTTCGGGCGCCAGCTGATTCACAGCCTCGGGACACGGCTTATTATCTTCCACATCACGGGGTGTTGAAGGAAAGCAGCACAACAACAAGGTTACGGGTTGTCTTTAACGGGTCCGCGAAAACGGCTTCGGGTTTTTCGCTTAACGACATATTGCATACGGGGGCAAAACTACAAGTGGACCTAACAGAAGTGCTGCTTTGGGTTCGCCGACATCGGTACGTGTTTGTGACGGACATTACTAAGATGTTCCGGCAGATCCGGGTACATCGGGACGACTGGGACCTTCAACGCATCCTGTGGGACGACGGGCTCGGGAATGTCGTTCCTTATCAGCTGACTACGGTTACATACGGGACGAGGCCAGCGCCGTTTCTCGCAGTTCGGGTTTTGTTACAATTGGTGGCAGACGACGGGGAAAAGTATCCAAAGGCTGTCGCCCCTCTTACAAAGGGGCGCTATGTCGATGATATTTTCGGGGGCGCTGACAATCTCGGGGACCTAGCGACACAAGCGAGACATTTAATCGGGCTTTGCTCGGCGGGCGGCATGCCCTTAGCCAAGTGGCAATGCAACAAACCGGGTTTCTGCGACAAGATCGGTGTAGCGTCGAGTTCTGACTCTTCTCGGGTGATAGAAGAGGCCGGAACGAAAATTCTCGGGATCGCGTGGCTGCCGGGTGCCGACACTTTCAAATTCACCACTCTCCCTTACACAGAGGGTGCCGAAATCACCAAACGGGTTATTTTGTCGGAAATTGCGCAGCTGTACGACCCACTGGGCTTCCTTGCACCAGTCACAATTCGGGCGAAGGTCTTGCTCCAACAACTCTGGTTGGACAAGCTGTCATGGGACGACGCGGTCTCATCGAAGGTTGCAGACCAGTGGGTCGAATTTCGTCGGGAGCTGACCCACCTCGGGACGATCACGGTGCCACGCTGGATCGGGATATCTACGGGCACTTCGGTACAAGTACACGGGTTTTCAGACGCTTCTCTAGTAGCACTAGCAGCGGTCGTCTTCGTACGGGTCACGGGTCCGGGTGGCAATACCAGGACCACGATGGTATGCGCCAAGACAAAGGTTGCTCCGCTAAAGCGCCTTGTCATCGCGCGATTGGAACTTGCGGCCGCACTAGTTCTTGCCAAACTGACGCGGTACGTTCAGCAGGTGCTGAACCTCGGGAGCGCACCAGTGTATCTGTGGACAGATTCATCGGTCGCGCTGACATGGGTTACGAGCCACCCATCGCGGTGGAAGGAATTCGTACGCAATCGGGTCACGGCCATTCAAGAGCTTTTACCAACGGGACAATGGAGATACACACCGGGACGGGACAATCCAGCGGATTGTGCATCACGGGGGCTAACAATCACACAGCTCGAGCAATTTGAATCATGGCGGAACGGACCACACTGGTTAGCCAAATCCTCAATCCATTGGCCCTTACATTACACCGGGACGGCGGATACAGCGGCGCTCGAAGAGCGACCAGGTCTCATTCTCACAACTTCAACCAAACATTCGCGGGTCTACGAACTCATTCATCGGTATTCGTCGCTTACACGGTTGCTGAGAATAACGGCTCTCCTCTTCAAGGCCATCGCCAAGATGAGAGGAGCATCACACGGGTCAACGGGAGCATATATTTCACCGGGAGACCTGGACCATGCACGGATATATTGGGTAAAAGCCACACAAGCAGAGTATTTCGAAGCAGAGCTGAAGATACTCTCGGGACCACACGTGCTTCCACGCACGCATCCACTCACACGGCTAACGGGCTATATCGACAACATCGGGACGCTGAGAGTGGGGGGACGCCTGAAACATTCGGACTTACAACCCGAATGCATTCATGCGGCCATTTTACCTCGGGATTCCCCTCTCACGCAATTAATCATCTCTGACGCTCACCTCCGCACGTTCCACGGAGGGACACAGGTGACGTTAGCGCACATAAGAAAACGCTACTGGATCATCGGCGGGCGGGCTCCAGTGCGTTCTCGGGTCTTAAAGTGCGTTCGCTGTGCTCGGTTTCGGGCGGTAAAAGCACAGCAACTCATGGGACAATTGCCAGTTCCTCGGGTTACACCCTCACGGCCATTCCTATTCACGGGAGTTGATTACGCGGGGCCAGTGTCTCTCAAGAGCTGGCGCGGGCGCGGGAGTCGGGTACAAAAGGGTTGGCTGTGCATCTTCGTCTGTCTTGCAACTTCTGCTTTACATTTGGAAATTGTTACAGACTTATCAACAGATACGTTCCTAGCGGCGTATCGACGATTCATCGGGAGACGGGGAGTGTGTCACACTCTATACAGCGACTGCGGGACAAATTTTCGAGGCGCCAGTGCTGAGCTGACGAAGTTGTTCACGGCCGGGACTCGGGAATCCGAGCAACTAGCTCAACTCTTGGCCAACGACGGGACAAATTGGTCCTTTAATCCACCGGGAGCGCCACACATGGGCGGGAAATGGGAGGCGGCAGTCAAATCTGTCAAATTCCACCTTCGGCGGACCATCGGGGAGACGAGCCTGACCTTCGAAGAATTTACGACTCTTCTGGTTCAGGTCGAGGCCGTGCTCAATTCACGTCCGCTGGAGCCTATGTCTGAGGATCCAGAGGACCTCACCGCACTTACACCCGGGCACTTTCTCATCGGGGACGCGCTGACGGCAATTCCGGAGCCGTCATATCGGGATATCAAGACGAGCAGATTGTCGCGCTGGCAGTTCATCCAGGAGCGACTACACCATTTCTGGGATCACTGGTCGTCGAGCTACTTGCAGCGACAGCAGGCCATTTCGAAGTGGCATCACCCTCGCAACGAGATTCGGGTCGGGTCCATGGTGCTGCTGACCGACGGGAACCTGCCTCCTGCAAAATGGCCGCTCGCTCGGGTCACCGAGCTTCATCCGGGAACTGACGGGCTGGTTCGGGTCGTTACCATCAGGACGGCGTCTTCCAGCTTCACGCGACCAGTGGCCAAACTGGTCATTCTTCCCATCGGGACCACGGGACCTTCTATCGACAGCGCGGCTGTACGATGGCGGGCGGGATGTTCGGGAATCAGCATTCCCTCGGGACGGGATCCCGGGCTTTCAAAAGGCGCGGCAACGATCGAGGAGACACGGTCGACGAGCGGCGGCGCCACGTGACGGGGATCGCTCGGTGCGGCCCGCGACGCATGCGCGCTCGGACGATCTACATCGCTCTCGGTCGATTGCCTCGCCTTGACCGCTCTCTTCTCTTCCGGGTCTTGGTGCGACCACACGTGTCACGGGCTACAATCACCTCATTCCAAATTTCCCTCGGGCTCTTTTCATCGGGTCTTTATAAATCTATCGGAATCATTTGGGTACGGGCTCTTTACCTCTACGGGAACATACTTTCGGGAATACAATTTCTTCACGCCGCGTTCCTCGTGAGATTTACGCCCTCACGGAAGAACCGGCATCGGGCACGTGGTCGGCGCCATCTTTTTCTGTCGGGATCTTTACACTTTTAACAATTTACCGAATTTTACAAATAAAGACATTACCACACGAACTCCCACGCGTTTACAATTATTTAACACCAACACCAGATACGCGGGTTAGAACATTGCGTTCTTATAACAAAGGGGTTTATGGTAAAATTTTGACAGAGAAAAAAATTATCTTTTACCATTTTCAACTCAATAGAATTATTTCCTCGATACAATTTTATAGTTTTCAAGTCAAGTCAATCGATTGACTTCAACTGATTCTATTGCGTTGAAAATAGAAAAATACAATTTTTTCTCTCTTGAGTTTTACCACAAAGCCCTTTGTTCTCGAGTTACGGTAATTAAATAATCTGATTTTTTGTACTATCTTTTGTACTATGAACTTTGTACTATCTTGAGATTTTCCTTGAATCCTTGTCCTTTTCGCGTTACACGTTATTTTTCAAATTGTCTCTTTTTTTAATCAGAATATCTTCAGAAAAAAAATCGTACGAAGCTTAAAAGAAAACAATATTGAAGTTTCAGCTCTCCTTTTCTATTCCGGTCAAATCAATGTATTAAATTTTTTTTGTCTGTAGCCAGGGTCCACCAGAAAAGGAACAAAAAATGGCGATAAATGCTCGTTTTCTAAAAATAGTACTCGTAAAAAAAAATGTCAAAAACTTTCCAAAAAAAATGGATCGAAGGTTAATTCCTCCCCATCAAAATGCCGTTTATTAAATTCATTTATGTCAACTATCGCCAAAATGGCATGAAAAATCGTTGCGAATCTTTTGAATTTTTGTCCGAAAACTTTTCGCCGGTAGTGTATGTCCTAAATGAATTTAGTGAACATTGGTGGAACGTCTTGGATTTCCAGGACATTTTTGTTTTCCGACAAATATTGTTTAGCACCGTAACTTTCACAATTTTTGAGACATCTGCTTATATTCTGTGCGGAAATGGAGTATTATACGAGGTATTGTATAATTTGTACTTGTACTTATTGTGATAAGATACGAGGATAAATTTTGCAAATGGGAGGTTTTGGATTTTTAGGGAGTTTGTATTTTTAGCAACGTTCTGATGCTGCAACTATTTGGAAAGTTAAGATTTCGAGATACTTTTTTCTACAAGGATACTGATAAACAATACGTCCGTATTGACGTTTTGCGAAAATCGATTCAACATTCTAGATTTTAAAAAGTAATAATGTTTACGAAGGCTCTGTTGCACTGTAACTTTTTCAAAATTGTAAATACCCCGCTTGCTATAATTTATTTCCATTGTCCATCCAATAACTCTTGGAAATGTTTATCAAATTTTTGTATGGTACAATATACGTCCGGGTTGAATTGGAATAGAATCATTTGGAGGATTTAATTTGATGAAAAATTGACTTTTCGAAAAAGGTCTATTCACGATATAACTTCCTCGAGATGTTAAATGTCTGGACAAATTTCTGTACGCACAAACAAACCCAAACAATTTGGAGAATTTGGAAGTGCAAATATCAAAACGATTTGAGTATTAGGAGCGCTTAAAAAAATTGATCGTGTTCCTTTACACTTGTACGAAAGTTTGAGGGCATCTTAGTATACTCCAATTGAAGAGGTTGGAGTTCAAGAGACGGTCAAAATGGGGTTGAAATATCCTGTATATATGCCATGGGCATTACATCTGATGTAAAATAACTGTGTCACATTTTTCGGCTTGGCAAGGCTGGGAGCTTTCTTCCCCTCGTCATCAAAAACACGTCTGGTCTTTTTTTTTCTCGGAATTTCGTCGTCATGTTATATTCATAATTCCCGATTCTGCCCTACGTGCTCCGACCCTCGAAGCACTCTAGCGTCTCATGAAGATTTCATTGGGTTTGGGGAGGGATGCTTATTGGCTATTCGGAAGTAGGTCTTGAAAGGAGAAAAAAAGAGGAATCCTGACGAATCACAGAACTGGGGAGATCATGTGGAACGAACTGAAGAAACGAAAATTTAAAAGAAAATTCTCTTCTTCGGTTATTCGAGTTCTTATTGTTAGTCCGTCCACTGCGAACTCGTGACCAAGTTTCGTTTACCGACGTTTATGCATAACATTTCGCGGTTTGTTTCTCGACCCTTAAGAGGTTAGGCCACAGTAGGATAGAAAATCATGTGCGAATTAAACATTTTTTTTCGTATGAAAGAGTGATTCACTCATAAAATGAATTACACATCTATTTAGTATGAATATCAAGCTGTTAGAAAAAATATATATATATTTTTTATGTACAACATGGCCGACTACTCGAAACTTCTCGAAACAGTTTTTATCCAATCGGTGTGACAAATAACTTCATCAATTTCCACTCGATTTACTTCAAATTTAAAAGTTATGTTCCCAATTGCATTTCGCAGAGAAGTACGTACGGAATTTCTGATTAATCGAAAAATTTTCAGTTTATGAACAGTTTATGAGCAGTCATAACGAAATTTTTCACTAAAAATTCATTTCTCAAGTTCGAATACCTACAACTTTTGAATAAAACAATATTTTTTACATTCCGTACGTACTTTTCTAGGTATTCTAATGTAGATTGACGAGAATTTTTGTTTTATGTTCTATGCAAAAAATTGTGGATGCTAAATGTCACGCCGCGAAGCGCCTAAAAAAAGATAACAAAAGAAAATATTAGTAGTCGCCCATTTTATACATAAAAAAAAAATTCTAACTGCGTGATATTCATACTAAATAGATGTGTAATTAATTTAAAATTAACACACACACACACACACACACACACACACACACACAGACACGAGCGCGCGCGCGCACACACACAGATGCTTACACACACGCACACACATCGGATTCCGTGGGATAAAGAATAAAATGTTACTCGAGGTACTCAATATCGTCGTAACGTTGTTATCCCTACGTCACTAGGATGATCGGTCCTTACCCAATATCAATCGCCTTGACTATTTGTCGTTTGATACAATCGTAAAAGTTGCGTGTTTGCATATTCGTCGTATCATCATCGAATGAATTTCGATGATCGAAACGGATCGTGTGTATATATATATATATATATATATATATATATATATATATATATATATATATTGTAACGTGTTTTTTTTTGGTACTCCGCTGACCCGCCTGGCATGGTGGCGGCTGCAGCAAAACCGTCCTCCGGCTCGGGGCCGTCATCGCGATCACGACATGATTCCGTAGGGTTCTCTAAGCGACGTTAGGATTATGATTTAATATTCTGTTTATTTTCTTTATTTTCGCCACCTCAACGTCTGGCTTACACGAGCCAAGGTACCCACGGCCAGGGAGAGCGAGAGGGAAAGAAGGCGAGGCCAAACATTCTCCCAAGGCCAAAGATCGGGAAGACGCGGTGGCCCAACTATGGTCAAACGTTCGGAAAGACGCCGATTCCCCCGAAAATTACCTACCCAGGGCCGTGATTCGCGCCCCCCTCCCCCTTCACTTCTTCAGTTTCTTCTGGACAGGGGCCGAATGGTCACCCTCGGCTGATAATAAGTCTGGCTTCGGTCGCGGTCCCTACTCCCGTCGTCGCCAAGGTCGACCGTTACGAAATATCATCCAGGGAAGGACGAGGCTCCACTAGGACATGAAATACGGCCCGCGGGAAGAGCGGACTTTTCATTTTCCGTTACGGGAGGTTCAGGATTCGAAATCCGCGCTTGATCGATAAGCACACTCCCGAAAATTATTCGATACGGGCCTGTTCGCTTTAGTGTAATCATAAGAACAGAAACTAAAGAAAAGGTGGGGGGTACGCTTCTCGCACGTCGGCCGGCTTTTACGTTAGCTTCCTGCGAGGTGTCGAGCCGGACGGACGTGGACCGAGACAATGGGAAACGACCGAATTACGCAGCCGGTGAGCTTGGCCATGCCTTCAGCAACAATCCGGGTAATTTTCGGCCGTATGGTCGGCTCACGACCTCGCGCATCTTTTTCGTGGCCACGGCCTCTGTCGCGTTTCCGTAATTATAAACCCCGTCACACGTAGCTAGCGCGTATCGTCGGGAAATCGTGTCGTGGTTGCGCGCGGGAAGCTCAATCCCGTTTTGCGACGAGCTTCGGCTCGATTAGTCTGTAAAAAGTGTGAGTGACTGTGTGCCTGCGAAAATTGGGACGTGTCGTCCTTGGTGATCCCTTGGCCTGCGGCGAGGCTTGTGCAAGGGGAAAGGGGGAGAGATTGCCCTTAAGTCGGGATATCTTCACGGAGAACTAGCCTCCCGTTTACCATCGGTCGCGGGTTCGAACCCGTGCGGGCTCCCGTCTATATTAACAGCATCTACCGGGTGCCCCTTTCCCCAGTGTGGGGATTTTCCCGGCTTCGTCGCGGGGGAGAGGTTGCCGAGCACCGACGTCCACGTAAGTAACGACCGGGGTAATTTTCCCGGGATATTTCTTTCTTTATTTTAACGCTCGGCCGGGTAACCGATTAGCGGGGGCCCGGTTTTGAAATTTAGTGTGGCTGGTAGGCGATAGAGAGGAGAGGCCAAGACGAGCTCGACGTGTATTGTGTGTGTGCGTAGGCCCCGGTCGGAATTAGTGTGTGTGTGCGCGCGCGAGAGTAATTGTCTCGCGAGATTTCGCGCGTATTGTACATATTTTGTTTTCTGATTTTTGTCCCGTGTTCCTTGCGAAGGAGGGGAATTATTAACGACAGGTAAAATAAATTCCCTGACGATAAATTTCTCTTGCCGCGCGTGATTGACACCTGACCCATCCCCTCTACCTTATCCACGAGGCTGCAGTTTGGCCGGACACTGCGTTCCCTTTTCTCATCCTGACAAGCCGATTTTCGGCTGGCGCCCTATATAAATTGTCGGGACGGAAGGAGGGGAGTTTTGTGACTCTCTCGGTCCTTTTCCCCCAGCTCCCTCGATTTTGCGGTCACAATATATATATATATATATATATATTATTCTGCGTCACAGAGCTCCATTGAGTACGACCCGTAGATGCATTCTGTCATGAATGGTTTCTTGTTAAATGAAATATCTTTTTATCACGAGTATGACACATTTATTTAGCCGGTTCTCTCATTTTTCTTCCCTCGACTTTGCACATTCGCTCGATTCTTGTCAGACATATTCCAATGGTAAATGGGTACATTACGTGTCAGAGTCTATATCGGATATGCGGAGTATTATCGAAATTGCATATGAAAAAATATATATCGTAGCAGCGGTCATGGCAGCTCATTTCTTTTGCACGTAATAGAAGAACCTCGCCTCGAACAGACTCCTTGATATTCACGAATTGTTGCGAGGTTGTATTGTGCGTAGAAGAACCACACTTCTATGCTCCTTCTCCGTGAAAAGTAGCTTGGAATATATTATGTTGGTAAGAAATTCTTGCGACACGAACGACACCTCGTCTAAATAAACAGAACATTTTATCAAGATAAGATTAATTTATAATATAGTCTTCATCTTCAACTTGTGTCCAACGCTCTGGTAAACTTTGAATGCCAGCCGTCCATATATTCTTATATCTTGAATTGAAAAACTCTTCAAGGGTATTTTGAAGATCCGTTTGATTATTAAATTGTTTACCAGGGAAGTGGTTTCTCAAAGCCTGAAAAAAATTACATTCTAACGGGGCTAAGTCCGGTGAATATGGTGGATGTAGTAGTATTTCAAGTTCAAATTCAGAAATAGTTTTTTTCTGTCATTTTACCTACGTGAGGCCGAGCGTTGTTGCAAAGAAGACAAACTCGTCGACGTTTACGACGTTTTTGTTTAATCATTTCAGACAGCTCCTGTAATTGCGTAGAGTAGATCTCAGCATTTGTTGTGATGTTAGGCGGAAGAAGCTCATAATACACAACAAGCCCGCGAAATCCCACCAACAAGAAAGTAAAACTTTTCTCTCTTCACGGGATGGTTTAGGAGATGGTTCTGGTTTTTTCCCCTGAGATAACCAATGGTGCTTTCATGTTTGGTTAGCGTGTAACATCCAGCTTTCATCTTCAGTGACTATTTTCTTGAGAACATTTTTCTGTGCGAACGAAGCAACAATGAAAAGCAAAAAGAAACTCGTGTCGCCTTGTTCGGCTTACTGAGGTCGTGGGGTATCGAAGATAATATCACTCTTCTATGTTCAAGCTCTTTTAAATGTTCGAGGATCGTGGGATGACTATAATCTTTCGTTTGCTAACTCTCCTGATAGTACGGTCAAATGGTGATTTTGCTAAAAATTTTGGGTAAAACGCAATTTTTTTCACTTCGTGGGTGAGAGGGTTTCAGCCATGAGTGTGAAACTCAGTTAAGGTTGGTAGAACGGCCGCCATCTTGAAATTAAGGGTGTGATTAGTTTTCTTTATTTATCTACGTAGCCGCGAGGCTGACAAAAAAATTGTGAAGAGCTTTTCTATAGTTGATACAATTATCCATAATTTTTTGCGCTAGTGTCAATAATAAAAAAGTTATACACAAAAAAGATACAATTCTCCATAACTTTTATCGATAACTTTTTGCGCTAATAGTAATAAAAAAGTTATTAAAAAAAAGATGGAAAATGAGAGGATAAGAAACTTCGAGGCAAGATTACTGATTAATTCAAAATCTGATAATCGAATTGCTTTTCACCTTTGTTATACAGTATTTCGTTATAAATAATTTGACCTATTCCATTTTTTTATTTGGTTTGTTTTTCTTGATTTTATGGTTATTTAATCCTATTCTTTCTTCTTCATTTAAGTAATAATCTTGCTTCAAAGTTTCTTATCCTCTTATATTTCATCTGTTTTGTGTATAACTTTTTATTGTTCATTTTAACGCAAAAAGTTCTCAATAAAAGTTATGGAGAATTGTATCAACTATAAAAAAGCTCACCAGAAAATTTTTTGTCGGCCTCACAGTTATGGAGATAAATTTAAAAAACCCGGCCCTTCAGAACCAATGAGATTTGAGAATAATGATGATTGATAATGCCGAAATAATCATTGAAAAACTTAACAATATAATAAAAAACGAAACTACTGCTCGAAATAAAAATATTAACAATTTTTTCAATACCGACGTAACTTACCTTTCACTACCTCACTTCACAACGCTGAAAAATCAATAAGAACAAACCGATTTAAAATAATAGGTTAAATTGTTTATAACAAAATGCACTATAAAAAAGGTAAGATGCATTTATATTGACAGATTTCAAATTAATTACGAATATTGCCTCAACGTTTTTCATCCCATAATTTTTACTCTTTTTTGGTTTATAACTTTTTTATTATTGATATTAGCGCAAAAAACTATAGGAAAAAGTTACGGATAATTGTATCAACTACAAAAAAGCTTTCTACAAAAATTTTGTCAGCCTTACGGTTACGGGGATAAATTTTAAAAAAAACTAATTCATCCTTAAATTCAAGATGGAGGCAGTTATAACACCCTTAACGTCCCGGAAACTGACTTTCACACTCATGACCGATCCCCCTACAAAAATAGCGTTCTACCCAAAACTTCCACGAGGCTTTTTTTGAAGTACCATTTGGCCGTACTATGACGGTGCATTGGGTTTCATTCATAAAAGAGATCGCAATGCTTCGTCGCCAATAATAGTTTTCCTGCCGGACCTAGGTTTGTCTTCAAATGATATATCGCCAGAATGGAATCGTTCAAACCAATGACATACTGTTGAATGATGAACTACGTTACTGTCGAACACACTGCATTAATAGCAGCAGATCTTGCAGAACGTCCTTGTAGAAATTCGTAACAGGTGATCACACGAAGTGTTCTTTGATATATATTCACGAATACTGTCTGATCGCCACGAACGAGCGCCTTATTTACCCGTTGACATTGAAGTTCCTAGAACATTTTAACAATTTCTACTCTCGAATGTTCTCGAACTGCTTCGCTAGGAAAAAATATTCTACCGAGTCCTTCAGTATCGCAACACTGTCTTACCATCGTAATATATTAAATCTATAGTGGGGTTCCGACTTCTGGCCAGTTGAGGCAAATATACAGACTCCATGAGAGTTATTACAGAAGGTACTTGAGAGGAACCGTTTCGATCAAGGCGACGAACGAAATTTTTATAGTTGGATCTCCGAGAAATTGGGGAAAATAGGACGCCTTCGTAGCATCTCCGCATAGTCGTTTGGATGATGCGGCGATGGAATGAGAAAGCGGCAAAGAAAAAGAACGAGACAAATTTAATGGGATTGAAGATTGCTGGAATGTAATGGAAATTCATTTTGTTGGCTTGTTAAAATTTCTGTTGGCAGATTTTAGCTGCGAAAATCCCGCAACCATTTTTTCAAAATCTTATGTGATGGTTTGTAATTGACATCTGCAAATGAGGATTCGTCATAATGAATCCTAAAGAAGAAGTAAAGAAAAAAAATATCAATAATAATTTTCGTACTATTTTAATTATGCAAGCTCCAACACCATAAAATGGAAAGATGCATTTATCATATTATAAAAAGAAAAAAGACCCTTCAGAAAAGTAGACCCAAGCACATTTTGCCTGACATACTAGAAATTGAAAGCAAAAGGGGATAGAATCAAGCATTATGGACTTATAAAAATAGACATGACGTAGCAAAATCTGAAATACGCGTGTTTTGTCAAAAAACTTATTTTACTTAAGACAGAACACCACTGTAAACCCCTGTTTTTTTTGCCTTTTTTCAAGAATTTTTTTTGTGGGAAAAAAAGAGATATTCGAAAAAAAAAATTTGTTTTGTTCGTTGTTTATTGAAGATACATAAAAAAAAATTTCAAATTTTTCACGCCCCATGGCGACGCTGGGGAAGCTCCCGCGTCAGATACTGTTGCCTCTGCAGTGGTTCACGGCACGCAGCAGAACTCTCTTCAAAGTCGATCTGAAAAAAATACCGAGTATTTTCGTTAATAATATGATATTTTGAAGAGAAGTACACAGGGATTTGAAAAAATATTGATTTTTAAAAAATAGGCACGCTTTTGAAATTAAAGGACGATTATCGAGCAAAATTTCTCGTCGAAAATAGGCTATAACTTTTTTTATTATTGAGATATCGAAAAAATCCTATGTACTTCTTTAGATAATCTAGTTTTATTGATGCAGTCAAAATTTGAAGTCGATCGGATAAAAATTGCTCAAGTTCTGCTGCGTGCCGCACTCAAAAAAGTGGTTTTGAGAAAAACGCGTTCAAAGTTTTAGGTTTGTTAATTTATGCGATAAATTGGAAAAAAAAAATGTTTACCTTTAATCAGCGATGCCGGCACCATATAGCTGGTCTTCAAGAAGCAAATCATTGACCCTAGCATCTTTTCTCGAACTTGTAGAGGCTCTTCTTGCCTCTTTTGCAGCGTCTGTGAGCGAGCGCTCCGCCAGCTCGATCCGCGCTGCGTCGGTTTCAACGCAAAAATTGAAACAATTTGGGCCGATAGTTATCCCCAACGTCTCCAAAACTTTCATGAGGCTTCTCAGGCTATCATTGAATAATAATACCGCGATATCAGCTGCAATATCGACGATTTTTTTGCTTCCGGACTGACACTTGGGGGCTATTGCCCAAACTGATTTGTTGTAGTTTTCGTTGTTGTTTTGCGTGAAGCCGCCCAAACAATGCTGCAGCAAATCGTCTCTGCTCAAATTTTCGAAGACTGGCGTAATCGCCTCCAATACTTCCTCAGGAAGAGGGGGCTTATGGCGATATTCAGAAATATTACCGCTTGCGACCGCTCGCTGCCACGAACACCACGACTCGGCTCCCTCTGGGCAATCGTCATGTTGTGGCTCACTATCTGTGGATATTTTATGTTTGATAGTTGCCCAAATTGGCTTCGTCATTTTTTCAACATCATCGCTGTTCCTCCGAACAGACAAGCCGTAATATGTGCTCAACTCGTCAATCAATTTTCCGGTGAGCTTTCCTCTGCCAGACAATCCTTTTTGTTTTTTCACGATTTCGCGGAGGCGCGTCCCCATACGTTTTTGGACATGATCGATGCACTCTTTTTTTTTATCTCGAAACCGTCGTATGGATCGCTATTCGATATGCCCAGAAATGTTTTAGAATCACCGTCACCAATATAATATTTATATTTTATGCCATAGAGCTCTTCGGAGCGTTAAAACATTTCGACAGCTGAGTCGACTTCCATTTTTCCGGAGAAGCCGCTATGGTTCGCCTGGCACTCATCGTCGTGGGTACTTTTCCATTCCCAGTACTCCGCGGTGCTTTCTTTTTTTTTCCAATGCTCGCAAGCTTTGCAATATTTCGATTTCACCATAACGTCGATAACTTTTTTAGTGTACCAGCCGATTAGCGATGTTATGCCGAAAAGCGAGCTGAAACCGCGCTTACGCCACGATCCGTCGCCTGAAACGATAATTCTGTCCTCCACCCCATTTTCCAACGAAATTGTCTCCTCCTCAAGTGCAGCCTTTTGTTTGCTCACTGTGCTCACAGCTTTAGTGGCAATCGAAATCGAATTTAAGATTCTATCGTAGAAAGACTGAAATATGGGGCGCGGTAGGTCCATAAATGCACAAAACTTCATCAGGCCATTCAAACCGACGCCAAGAAGACGCCTACTGAATACGATCCGACGATTTATTTCGTATGCATTGTCAATCATAGGACACGAATTGATTTGCACTTTTTCACAATGGCCGCAATCGACCTCGATTTTGAATCCGAGTCCGCGCAAACTTTTTTCAGTAAACTTTATATCTCGATCACACACTTTGCACTTCACTAACGTCGATATAATGTTCAATGCATTGACGAGGGGTACTATACGATAACCGAAATCGTTAGTAACACCGACCTCTAAATCGTCCGACGATTTTAACTTTTTCGCCGACGTGCTCACATACTCTACAGAACTATTTTCGGAGCTATAACGGTTCGGAGGTTTTCGATTCGAAATTTTCGTTCGACTCCTCGTCGCATAGCCCGTTTTGTTCCCGTTTCCCCGCGTACACTTTCGGATTATCCATTTCGATGTGCAAAGAATAATTCTGAGCGTTCGATATTTATAAACGAAACGATTCGGAGCATTTAGACACGAGTAGCGTCGCTTCTATTCGCAAACTGACTCTATGACGCTATCCCTATACCTGCCTTGAAAATTTTTCAATTATCGCCACCTATGGCTTTTTTTTGAAACTATATTTATAACAATAGCCGGTTTTTGTGAAGGGAGACAAAAGAATACCTGGGAAAGACCCGCAGGACCTGGAAAAGGCCCGGTATACCTGCCTTTAATAATTATTAAATAAATAATTATTTTTTCGACCTGGGTCCAACGGCATCTTAATCTTAAATGTATTTTAGATTTTTCTAGATGGTTTTCAAAAAATCGATTTTTTGAAGCCGTCACAGTGGTGTTGTCCCTTAATCGATAATAAGCATCGTATGATCTTCATCGACAGTTATACAGGCAACTTCCAGATGTTGTTTGCCAAAACGATCATAGCCTTACGTGACTTACTTTTTGGCACCTCCGTGCCATTCATGCAGACACACCTAAATCGCGTAATCCGTGGCCGGTAAAAATCCTATCATCGTTTAATTAATAACTTGGTGAAGTAACGGGCTACAACTACCTAGGTGCGTGAAATAATTGCATTTTTCAGAAATATTTTTATTCGATGGTATCACCTTTTAGCTATATTCCCTGAAAATTTAATTGGAATATTTTCAAAATCGAATCAGCTACAGCTTCTAACAATCTACCGGGCGAGTGGTAGCAGCATCATCCTTTAAACTTTAAGACGGTATGACCGTCTAGAAACTTTAAAAATTCGGTTTTTTTGCATTTTCTTATAGTTTGCGGTTCTGAGAATGGGTCTCGAAAATATCAATTTGAAATTCGTAGAACTTCCATCGTTACAAAGGTTTAAAGGCTGCGGTGCGTTAGGGCGCGGTATGTAGTCATCCGCTCGACCGTTGTGTCCATTGTATACAGGCTTGGGGAATTTCCCTATTCCTTGCTCCCCTTGCAGTTCAATATCCAAGGTACCCTACAATTAGTCAGTATACTTTTGAGCTCTGCAAAGCTCTGTCAGTATACATTTTCACTGTGGCAAAAACACCATTGATATTGCTAACTATTTAGCTGTCGTCATTTTACATAAAGGATTCAAGCAAATCCTAAAAATGATCGATTTGTTGGGAATCAAAATCGGCCCTAACGCAAACCACTAGAGCCAGCAGAGTGTAGAGACAACGAGCGTATACAAAGGTTCAACAGAGTATAGGTAGGAGTCTACCGCATCTAAAGAGGCGCGGACCGCCAGAAGAGATGCGAGTGCGGCTCAATATTCTTTTGTTTTTGAAGCTGAGGAAGGTGGTTGGTATAGTCCCGGTATCGCTGATTAAGGGTAAGTTACTCAAATCAGGGTTAAATGTATGGCAAACTTGAAACGCGTTTTTTTCGAAACGACATTTTTCAAGTCGGGCGCACGTTTTTCTCAGAAACTATTGAAGCGATTGACTTCGGGTTTTGCACACATTTCGCGGGAAACTTCACCTATAGTCTGAACTAGAATAATACCAATAGCTTGGATATTTTAGCCTCGCTCTCATGTTTTGATTTATAATTCTCCGGGAAAATTAAACCTTACTTTTTAAACAGCTGCGACTCCGATACAAAATTTGGTACTCACTTAGTTCTAGTTCAGACGATAACTACATTCATATAGATTGAAAGAAAATGTTGTTCTTTGTTTCAGACGACTAGGATCCCGGCAACCCAAGCGCCTGATTGGACTAGCATCTCACGCCACGACCTGCATAACAGCGCATAACCTGTATAGATTTCAATAAAGTATTTCATAAAATATGTGTTGCTAGTTGAAACATGTCTTAATATGCGTCAAAAATCCCGGCAGCGTAGGTTTGATAGTTTCCGCAAAATTAATTCCTAAACATTACTTAAAAAACAAGCTTCTAGACGCTAATACCGCCTTAAACGCGTTTTTCTGGAAACACTGTTTTTAAAGGAAACACTGTTTTTAAAGTCGGTGTACATGATATCTCGAGAACCACTCGATGGATTGTTTCCAAATTGACAGGAGATACGATGAGAAACATTTAAGGGGCTATACCAGTGTGACACTTGACAAAAAAATCGTTTTTTTTCCTTTTTCGACAGTTTATGCTTTCAAGAATATCATTATCATTTATATCAATATCATTTTATCTCGCAAAAATCTATCGATAGTTAATCGATAGATTGTTCAAATTTGCTGACATTGTAACTTAAAGAGCAATTATAGGATTGTCTTTAAATTTGAACTGAGTATTCTTAAATATATTTACTTTACAATGACGTAAGATATTTTTGAGTGGATGAAAATGGACGATTTCGAATGGAAAAAGACGACCATTTTATAGGCAAGAAAACAGACATTTTTCATAACTACGCCATTTTGTTAGATTTTGATATTTTTTCGAAAATCCTACGTCATTGTGGAGGAAATACCTTCCAGTTTAACAACATTTTTTCCTTTCTCGGTTTCAGCTACTCAATCGGCCGGAATCGTGCCGGCAGTGGAGGAACTTTTTTTTGGCGCCTTCGAAGGCAGCGCATAAGTCGCTGCGACCTCAATATTTTTCAATGCAAAAATATCTAATATAGGTTAAATATAGCCAAATATATTCTTAATTTTCCGCAACATTTAATTAAGTACTTTTCTTCCAAAAAAATCCCGAAAATCACCCATATTTTCAGCATTCACACTGGTATAGCCCCTTAAAGGTCGTTGACGATCCCAATTTTTCAGAATCGATCTTAATTTTTCAATAGTTACGTCAAAATGATGACTTTTTCCATAGATTTTGTATGCTCGAGTTTCAATTCGTCGTCACGTTGTTAAAAAATTAATTAAAAAAAATCGGCGATCGTTAACGACTCGCATTTATCGTTAACGTGAATAACCCATTTGATTTTTGGATTCCGGATGGACCGTTGGAACTGGAGAGTGACCATCGCCAAACGTCACGGAAAAATGTCATCATCTGCTGATGGCCACGGGTTTGTTGTTTTTCTGTATTTTTTGGTGAATTTTTAAAGACTTTGTAACTTTGTGTTAAGAAAAATGGGTTTCTTTTACTCCGACCATTTCTGAGAAGAAATAAGAATTTGGTAATTTTTCTCTGGCCTCTAAGTAGATGTAGCCCTTTAATCAATCGTATAACTCGCCTCGAAAGAATGCGTGCTGCGCGATTATTGGATCACCCGTCCCAATGATAAATGTATAAGTGTATCAGCTATCATTCATTTAATTCAAATGTAAATTTTCCAGTATGAACTTGTACGACTATTATTTGGCTCTTAAACGACACGAATAAACACAACGTTTCTTTTTTATAGAACGAATCAACGAGATGTTTTGCCACATATACGAAATGATATAAGAGTCGACGTATATACGTGCATGTGTATAGTCAGTCGTGGCTGGGCGACGAAACTATAAAAACTGACGATCCGATAATAAAACATCCCGAGTGAAGAGAGGACGAAAACTTTTAATTGCTCATAAAGAGGTTTATTACCTTATGCATACATTTTACGACGACAACAACGATGCATCATCTTTCTTTCGCTTTTTAATTTATTCTTCCTCATAACGTGCATTGATCTCCCTTAATTTTCGGTCCCCGCTGTCTCGGACGCGTCGCTCTCTCGGTTTATTACTTTTTACGTGCATCCACGAGAATTTTCAGCGTACGTTGATGCTCCGTAATAAAACATTGCCGTCGTTACATCTAACCCAGGCAAGCCCGGGCGAGGCTCCCGGCGAGCTAAATAACAGCGGCAATCAAGACACCATAACTGCCGACCGGATGTAAAACTAGGACATTTTTACAGCGATGTCTTTTAATGTCTTTTAATGCTGTTCGTTTTTTTCCCCCGTTTTCAGACCATGCACAGAATGCAAAAATAATAGGGTCGGTACCGACAAAAAGGGTGGGTGGATGTGGTTAACCGATCGCAGCTGTGGGCAACCGGTTATGTGTTTGTCGGTATGCTGTGTGTGTGTGTGTGTGTGTGTGTGTGTGTGTGTGTGTGTGTGTGTGTGTGTGTGTGTGTGTGTGTGTGTGTGTGTGTGTGTGTGTGTGTGTGTGTGTGTGTGTGTGTGTGTGTGTGTGTGTGTGTGTGTGTGTGTGTGTGTGTGTGTGTGTGTGTGTGTGTGTGTGTGTGTGTGTGTGTGTGTGTGTGTGTGTGTGTGTGTGTGTGTGTGTGTGTGTGTGTGTGTGTGTGTGTGTGTGTGTGTGTGTGTGTGTGTGTGTGTGTGTGTGTGTGTGTGTGTGTGTGTGTGTGTGTGTGTGTGTGTGTGTGTGTGTGTGTGTGTGTGTGTGTGTGTGTGTGTGTGTGTGTGTGTGTGTGTGTGTGTGTGTGTGTGTGTGTGTGTGTGTGTGTGTGTGTGTGTGTGTGTGTGTGTGTGTGTGTGTGTGTGTGTGTGTGTGTGTGTGTGTGTGTGTGTGTGTGTGTGTGTGTGTGTGTGTGTGTGTGTGTGTGTGTGTGTGTGTGTGTGTGTGTGTGTGTGTGTGTGTGTGTGTGTGTGTGTGTGTGTGTGTGTGTGTGTGTGTGTGTGTGTGTGTGTGTGTGTGTGTGTGTGTGTGTGTGTGTGTGTGTGTGTGTGTGTGTGTGTGTGTGTGTGTGTGTGTGTGTGTGTGTGTGTGTGTGTGTGTGTGTGTGTGTGTGTGTGTGTGTGTGTGTGTGTGTGTGTGTGTGTGTGTGTGTGTGTGTGTGTGTGTGTGTGTGTGTGTGTGTGTGTGTGTGTGTGTGTGTGTGTGTGTGTGTGTGTGTGTGTGTGTGTGTGTGTGTGTGTGTGTGTGTGTGTGTGTGTGTGTGTGTGTGTGTGTGTGTGTGTGTGTGTGTGTGTGTGTGTGTGTGTGTGTGTGTGTGTGTGTGTGTGTGTGTGTGTGTGTGTGTGTGTGTGTGTGTGTGTGTGTGTATTTTGAGAGAGATCGGGTAAGGTTAACGTGACCAATCGACTCGAACTAATCGGCTTCCGATGAAGCTTGCACTGTAGTGGAAAAGCCACGTCGATGTTGCCTCATAGAAAAGGAGAGTGACTGATATCTAGGTCCTAGCACGGTCGAGGCTAGCTCTGAGATCTTGGAAACGCGACTAAAATCTTCACGGTACTGATGTTATATACGAAAAGTCTCGTACGATTGAACTTAGGGATTTTATCCCGCGTATGGAAATGCGTCTATGACCAGTGAAACACTGCTCATCAAGTCAAAGGCGAATTGTACTTCGGCCGAGGATGCCGGTGCATGTGCCCTCCTATATTTCGTTTTGCTCCGATCTTTTATGTTTCGTAGTCGTACGCGGTAGGGCCCATCATTGTTGATGCGGAGCGTAGCAGATACTTTAAAATTCACCTTGGGCCAGTTGTGAACGTAGTGCTTCTCAAAATGTCCACATACCCAAAAGATCCTCATGCAACACCTGAGGGATTTTCACGGAAGAGATTTTTTCTTTGGAAACCATCATATTAATCGTGATACGCAAAATAACGGAGGTCATGGTGCGAGAGTCAAAAAACTTTTTAAGGCGAGCTCTGATGAAGTGAGTTGAAATCCCCTGTGAACCTCTCGGTTTATTGAATTTCGGGTCGGAAAGCCCGCAGAGAATAGCAGCAGGAAAATCATTTTTACGAGGAAGCCAAAGGAATCCTGTATGGCGCTGGAATCGCGGATTAGCCGTTAAGGCGATGTGCCACATGCCTCCGACCGCTTCGAAATTTTGACAAAAGAATTCTCCCAAACGGAACAACCGATTGGAATGAAATTTGTTGTGTGCATGCAGGATACTTGCTCCGAGGGGATGACGCCCTCCGGTATCCAAAATTTCCAAAAAAAAATTACAGTTTGTGGTTACCCTGCGAAAAATGGTGAATTATTAACCATTGCATCGCATTTTCGGTAATTTTCTGAGCGTCATCCTCCGGACCGTGAAAAAGCACACATTTTAAGCTTTGTTTCACCTGTTTTCATGAATAAATGGCGGAAAAAAAGCATTTTGAAATTTTTACATAAATGTAGCAAAAATGTACCAACAAAGCTCAAAATATCAGTTACCGGAGCGAGCGCTCAGTTCATCCGTATTCTCACTGGCGGCGCGCAGCTCGCTTCGTTCTGTTTGTACCGACCGCGCTCGCCTCCTTTCGGAACAATTTATTTTTTGACAGGTCGAAAGCCGGACCTATAACCTCGCACATTCGTTCGAAGTATATTTCATCATACGATGTGTGTGATAGAGTGTAACATAGAATGTAAATAGTGTGTATTCAAGTAAAGTTTATTTTCGTCGCGTTTTGGTGAGTTTTTTTGCTGTGAAAACACCGGAAGTCAAGGTATGTACGTGCTATAACCTCAATTTGCGTACTTTGTAATTTGCTACGATCTTCCCTCGCATTGCTTTCTCGCTCGCCGATGTCTCAAACAGCCAACGGCTCCGGTGCAAAAAATTCAAGCTTATTGGCTCTTCGCAGAAATACCTCGATATTTCTTCATATTTTCATATTTTCCGATGATCCGTAGCCATTTCCATTATCCCTCGAAATCCTCGATTTCCTGATCAGTGTGCGACCAAAATGATGCACAAAAGTTCAACACCCTTTGCCTACGAACGCAAAACTTTCACGTCTCAAACACGGTTGATTTGTGGACCTGTGGCTATTCCTCGATACCTTCACCCTGATGACCGAGAGTACTATTGGTATGGCGTATAAAGATAAAAGACCCTCGGTATACTTGTATGGTAGTACACCGCTACACGCAAATGTACGTGTTACTAGTATGGTACTGGTAAACCGTGCAGTAGTAAAATATACTGGTTCCGTATCCTCACCATACTATTACTCGTACCGATAGCATACACATATACATGCTAGGTACGGTACATGGGCTAGCATGTAGAAACCAGAACTAATGTAATGTCGGATTTACCATCTAGATGGACCATCGGATTTATTAAGGACAGCAAGAACGCACTGCCGAGGATGAGAAACCGTGTCACTCGTCGCGGCCACGGTATAGAGTCCCAGTGTCCGCGAGGATATCACCGCTGTCTCCAATCTCTCCGAGAGCATCTCACCACGGATCGCACCATCAATCTGTGCAAGGCCTTTCGCTTACGTATGTACGTTTTGGAACAAAGGGCGAGGACCATTGCATCTCAATGGTTACGGCTACCATCGTCTCATACTCAGAGTCGACGGGTCCAAACCTCCAGCCCAACAGCATTGAATGGTCAACGGTTGAACGCGTTAAGGTAGAACAAGCGTGCGCTTTTGATTTTTATAGATTTTGTTTAAATTTTAACCAGACATTGTTCGTATCATTATGTATGTTTCAGTGAAATGTTAGATCAGTCGACTATTTACATTCGGAAATGATTGATTTAAAAATTGCAACATTTAACACTGTACGTTCTGCATTGAAAGGCCATAGCCGGGTAAGTAGGGAAAAATTGCCCCCGCATTTTTTTCCAACGAAATTTGGAGTATATTCTGAGGTATAAAAAAAAAACAAATTTTCTGAAAATTTCATGCCCGTCAACGCAATGGTTTTAGAAAAAATATTTTTTTTTTTAAATATAAAAAAAATATTTTTTTCCGGAAACGGTACACTGGATCGATTTGATTTTTGTTTGGTACTTGTTCCGATCAAACGTGCTACGAAATAAAATTATAGAACATCTTGCGAAAGATTAAGGTTTGAAAAAAAATAATGTTCCTTGTTTTATTATTTTTTACTATAATCCACTTGCGGTACAATAGCGAAAAATTTTTCATATAATCTTTGGGCACCTTATTAGATTATATAATTTTTTCAAAATGATCGGTTTGGTACGCCACAGTGAAAAAAAAAGAAACACACTTTATTGATATATTTTAGTTATATAGATATATAACTAAAATATACCAATAAAGTCTGTTACTTTTTTTTTCACTGTGGCACACCAAACCGATCTTTTTGAAAAAATTATATAAGCTAATAAGGTGCCCAAAGATTATATGAAGAAAAAAAATCGTTATTGTACCCCAAGTGAATTATCGTAAAAAAATAAAACAAGGAACATTATTTTTTTTAAACCTTAATCTTTCGCAAGATATTCTATAATTTTATTTGGTAATACGTTTGATGGTAACAAGTACCAAAAAAATCGAATCGATCCACTGTAGCGTTTCCGGAATTTTTTTTTTTTTTATTAAAAAAAAATTCATTTTACCAAAACCATTGCGTTGACGGGGATGCAATTTTCAGAAAAGGCCATAGCCGGGTAAGTAGGGAAAAATTGCCCCCGCATTTTCTCCAGCGAAATTAGGAGTATATTCTGAGGTATAAAAAAAAAAAAAATTTCTGAACATTTCATCCCCGTCAACGCAATGGTTTCGGAATTTTTTTAAAATAAAGAATAACAAAAATTCCGGAAACGCTTCAGCGGATCGATTCGATTTTTTTTTGGTACTTGTTACGATCAAACGTGTTACGAAATAAAATTATAGAACATCTTGCGAAAGATTAAAGTTAAAAAAAAATAACGTTCCTTGTTTTATTTTTTTTTACTATAATACACTTGGGGTACAATAACGAAATTTTTTTCATATAATCTTTGGGCACCTTATTAGATTATATAATTTTTTCAAAATGATCGGTTTGGTACTCCACAGTGAAAAAAAAACAGACTTTATTGATATATTTTAGTTATATATCTATATAACTAAAATATATCAGTAAAGTGTTTCTTTTTTTTCACTGTGGCGTACCAAACCGATCATTTTGAAAAAATTATATAATCTAATAAGGTGCCCAAAGATTATATGAAAAAATTTTCGCTATTGTACCCCAAGTGGATCGGGGTACAAAATAATAGTAAGTTAAAAAATAATAAAACAAGGAACATTATTTCTTTCAAACCTTAATTTTTCGCAAGATGTTCTATAATTTTATTTCTTAACACGTTTGATCGGAACAAGTACCAAAAAAAAATCAATTCGAGCCACTGTACCGTTTCCGGAATTTTTTTTTGATATTTAAAATAAAATTCATTTTTCTAAAACCATTGCGTTGACGGGCATAAAATCTTCAGAATTTTTTTTTTTTTCTATACCTCAGAATATACTCCAAATTTCGCTGGAAAAAATGCGGGGCCAATTTTTCCCTAATTACCCGGCTATGGCCTTTAGACAGAGTAATTTTCCGTGAAAAATATTTGTCCTCTATAAAAAGACACAAGGTAATAACATAAACAATATAAAATATTAATGTTTAGAACGCAAATCTTTTTCTTCACGTTAAAAGTGATTAACTTGAGGAACACAATAATTAACTTTTTTCTCGAAATATTGAACAATACTGTTCTGCGGTGTTGCATAATGTCTTCTTATTATAGAGGATAAATATTTTTAACCGAGAGTTATTCTGTCGTTACTGAACGTCTTTAGCAAAACTGAATAGTAAAGACAATTCAAACTTTTTCACGCGTTCCCTAACTAGTTTACTATCTAATCATATTTTTTTTTTCAAATTCATAAACACAATAGAATGGTACGCCGAATTAAGTGACCTGACTTTCGGCCAATGCAGACCCTGCAGGGTTAAAAGTTGCTTTTCAAAAATCCATTATCTCCCAATCTAAATGGTCAACTGTTCTGAAATTTAACTCAAACTTGCATAATAATATGAAAAATGTGTGGTTAAAATTTGAACGAAATCGATAGAAAGCAAGAGCGCACGCTCGTTTTACCATAAGGGCTTACACCACTGTAAACGTCCAAAATTGAGTGATATTTCGCGATTTTTTTTTGCAGAAGGACAAATAAGAGAGTATTAATATTCAAGGATGTTATTAGTCATATCTTTAAGTGAACAAAATGAAATTTATATTAACAAATTATGCCAAAAGGTGACGCTGGAGCCATTCTGGCGAGGCATGTTCAATTTGAGACGCTCTGCGGCACGCAGTATAGCTGACGCAAATTTGATTTTAGAATAAAATAAAAAAAATTCTATTAATGTACACGAGTATAGCTAGAGAAATACGTAGAGAATTGTGACAATGTTATTTTTTGTGTAATTATTTAGCAAGCATTAAACCAAAAACTTAATTTTCGACAGAAAAAAAGGACAATCATTTGGTAATAACTAATGTTATAACTAACTCACAGAAAATCCCGCACTTATTTCTCTTCGGAATGTTATTTTAAACATGTACCCGAAATTGGGAGTGCAAATGATGAAAATTGTTGGAGTTATGCTACGTGCCGTTTTGAGAAAAACGGTCGATGTCTCGCACACGGGCCAGCCACTGCCACCCCGCAGACCCATACTGGCCTGCGGACCTTGTTTTACATGTACCAAACTTTTTTCCCCTTATTATAGATGGTTTAAAGCATCTTTTAAGTCAAGTAAAATAAAAAGAATTTTTTTTTAATTTCACAGTGTGACCCCTTAGATCGGAGTACACGTTGACGATTGTTGGAGGATTATTGTAAGCAAAGGTTGCCGAAATATAAATAAGGACTTCACAAATTATTATTTTTATTGCGTTCCAACGTTGCAAACTTCAACCTCATACCCTCTTCGTGGAACGCAATAGAACTATCGTAAATTTAATCGTGGAACTAAGAGTAAAATATTTTCGTTTATTACGTTCGTTTTAGCAGTCAAATGAGGGGAAACTTCAAAATAATTAAAGAAAAGAAACGAGTTAAAAAAAGGTTGTGTTTTGAACCATACTGTTTATATACGACTCCAAAAATTACAAGAACAAAATTTCTTCATTTTTTAGCGTTTTTTAAGCGCTGTGTCTGTGTGAAAAATTGTCGCATCGAGATTAAAAAATCCTTTTGAAGCTTCAAGATGATAGTTTTGAGATCTTTTGGCAAAAAATTGTGATTTACGGCTATCGCGCAATCATAAGAAATACCGACAGAAAAAAATTCCAAACTTGTTTTTATTTTTCAGGGGTCATCGGACTAAGGAATTTTGTTTAAGTTAACTCAATGTATAGGTTAGTTAGCTTGTTTATTCTGCTTTAATTTGCTTTTTGTTTCTCTACGTCAATTTTTCTGCTGAGATATCCGACTTCGAATGAAAAAAGATCCTTTTGCCAGCCCCTCCTGTTGACTTTTGTGATTTTTTTCTTCACCCTTAACCGTTATTTGGTGAAGGACAAAAAATTACTTTTTCTGTATTTTCAATAAATCTACCACTACGTTACAAATATTGATGCCAAGATTAATGTTGCCGCATCTTTTTTCAGCTCGATTTACTCCCAATACCCTTGTTAATCTGCAAATTGATTCATCGAACCATTTTCTATCAAAAGTTAATCGAAGTTTGACAAAACAATTAAAGGAACAAATGTATTATTCCTAAGCATCTTGTAATCATCATCAAAATATAAATACTAATTTTCTTCTTCGTTTTCACAACTTGGCACTAGTTGCTTGTTAAATATAAGAAAAAAAGTCGAGAGATTAACATTTTTTTTTATTTGTAAAATATTTCAGGAAACACAACTGACTCATTTTTTACACGATTCGGCCTTTGCGCACTTTGATTTCACTCATCTTTAATTGCATCAATTAAAGTTGATACTCTCAAGCGGTATTTAATATTCGATCTGAGAACATTTATGCAATTAATTCTCAATATTTTCTACGAAGGTGATTAGGGTTATGGAATACAATCTTTTTTTCAAAACTAGGCATGATCAAAAATTGAAAAAAAATGAGAGCTTACAAAAACAATAGATTCATTTTTTTTTACCAAAACGTAGAAAAAATTTACCAAAAAAAAATTAGTTTTTGAACAAAATTGTTCATTTGTTTTTCCTTCCAAACAAGAGATCATTTTTGAAAAAATTATTTTTTGTATCCCTGATAACCTTCGCAGAAAATATCTACATTAATGGCCTACAAGTTCTCAGATCGACTAGTGAATACTGCTTGGGGGGATCAACTTTTAATCAATGCAATTAAAGATGAGTGAAATTATGGTGCGCAAAAGCCGAAGCGTGCGCACCATAATTTGTGCAGAACAACGGGTCACCATTGTTTCCTGAAAAATGTTACAAATTTAAACAGATTACAATTTTTTTCAATTTCTCAATTTTTTTCTTAAATTTAACAAGCAACTACTGCAAATTTATAAAAATAGTCGAAGAAAATGGGTGTTTTCATTTTGATCATGATTACACGATATTTCGGGACACTTGTTCCTTTAATTCTTTTGTAAAACTTGGATCGATCGGTTCGGAAAAACGGGTCGATGGATCAATTTGAAAATTTATACGTCTATTGGGGGTACATTAAGCTGAAAAATAAACGTGGCGAGATTAGTCTTTCTACCAATATTTGTAACGGAGTAGTAAATTTACTGAAAAACCATAAAATGTCATTTTTTGTCCTATTTTTCACACTACTGTTAATGGTGAAAACATGATTTTTTTCGCAAAAATCAACGAAAGGGTCTTGTACGAAATTGATTCAAGTTTTTAAAGCTGCCCAATAATTTCGTGTGCGATCATTGGTTGCTGTGATATCATTGATCAAACACGAAAGGAACATGTTTTATTATAAGTCGGATATGTCAGCGAAAAGTTGACATAGAGAGACCACAAAAAAAACAAATTGGAACTGAATAAACAAGCTAACGGACCTATGCATTGATTTAACCGTGAAAAATCCCTTGAAAAATAAAATTGGAAAAATAATTTTCTCGCTATCTCTTATAATTGCGCGATAACCATACCTCACAAAATTATTGTGCCAAAAGATCTCAAACTAGAAACTTAAAGCTTAATAATGTTTTTCTTTTTCATCTTGATATGACTATTTTTAACATTGATACAGCTTTTCAAAAACACTTTAAAAAATGAAGAAATTTTCTGTTTCTTTAATTTTCTGGGGTTGGGTATAAAAAGTGATATATTTTTTACAATTTTCAGTCAATCAAAAAAAAGCGCTCGTCCTTCACTGTTAAAGCAATCTAAGAAACTACAGTTAAAATTTCAAGTCGATTGGTCGAACACTGTTTGAGTTTTGCTCCGTCCCTATATCGAAAACATGGTTTTGAAAAAAACATGTTTGAAGTCAACGGTTTCAATGACGCTACAACTGAACAAGTTTTTTTCCCCGTAATCTAATGCCACCTATTGGTCGAAAATAAAAATATTTTTAGTCGGTGACTTTATCCCCCCAATAGGCTTACCAGAAATGAGAACTGCGCCTACCGGCATGAGACAAGGCCAAAGACGGTTTTCAGCGGCGGAGACTTCCTTAAAAAAAATAGCTCGAAAACCACTTTATAATGGTTTTTTTCAGCTACAAAAGAATATGCATCATATTTTTTAAGGTCCCAAGGATTTCTTAAAAGTGTTTCAAACAAAACGATTTTTGTAAAATTTTACACCGATGACCTCTAACCAATTTGCGATAGTAAAATTTTCACCGCTCTTCTGTAGAGCGAGACTTCTCCGATCGTCATTGCTAGGAAATTCGATCCTTGGAGAAACCTTCCGAAGATGAATTCCGGCAGAGAGAAAAAATGCTAAACGTATTTTTTTTAGCATAATTAGTAATAATTTAGTAATAATAAAATTTTACCACTCTTTTGCAGAGTGAGACCCGGTCGATCTCGTTCGCTCGCGAATTTGCTCGGCCGCGGACAACCTGCCGAAATAAGCCATGGCAGAGAAAAAATGCCGATCGCAATTGTTTAAACAAAGAACTTTGTAAATTTTTAAAAGTTTCCAAGGATTTTTTAAAAGTGCTTCCAACAAAACGATTTTTCGAAAATTTTACACCGATGACCTCTAAACAATTCGCGATAGTAAAATTTTACCGCTCTTCTGTAGAGCGAGACTTCTCCGACCGTCATTGTTAGAAAATTCGATCCTTGGAGAAACCTGCCGAAGATGAATTCCGGCAGAGAGAAAAAATGCTAAACGTATTTTTTTTAGCCCAATTAGTAATAATTTAGTAATAATAAAATGTTACCACTCTTTTGCAGAGTGAGACCCGGTCGATCTCGTTCGCTCGCGAATTTGGTCGGCCGCGGACAACCTGCCGAAGTAAGCCATGGCAGAGAAAAAAAATGCCGATCGCAATTGTTTAAACAAAGAGCATTGTAAATTTTTTTAAGTTTCCAAGGATTTTTTAAAAGTGCTTCCAACAAAACGATTTTTCGAAAATTTTACACCGATGACCTCTAAACAATTCGCGATAGTAAAATTTTACCGCTCTTCTGTAGAGCGAGACTTCTCCGATCGTCATTGTTAGAAAATTCGATCCTTGGAAAAACCTGCCGAAGATGAATTCCGGCAGAGAGAAAAAATGCTAAACGTATTTTTTTTAGCCTAATTAGTAATAATTTAGTAATAATAAAATTTTACCACTCTTTTGCAGAGTGAGACCCGGCCGGTCTCGTTCGCTCGCGAATTTGGTCGGCCGCGGATAACCTGCCGAAGTAAGCCATGGCAGAGAAAAAAAATGCCGATCGCAATTGTTTAAACAAAGAGCATTGTAAATTTTTTTAAGTTTCCAAGGATTTTTTAAAAGTGCTTCCAACAAAACGATTTTTCAAAAATTTTACACCGATGACCTCTAAACAATTCGCGATAGTAAAATTTTACCGCTCTTCTGTAGAGCGAGACTTCTCCGATCGTCATTGCTAGAAAATTCGATCCTTGGAGAAACCTGCCGAAGATGAATTCCGGCAGAGAGAAAAAATGCTAAACGTATTTTTTTTTTGCTGTAACAATAAAATTTTACCACTCTTTCGCAGAGTGAGACCCGGTCGATTTCGTTCGCTCGCGAATTTGGTCGGCCGCAGACAACCTGCCGAAGATAAGCTATGGCAGAAAAAAAATGCCGATCGCAATTGTTTAAACAAAGAACATTGTAAAATTTTACAACTCTTTTGTAGAGTGAGTCTCGAGCTATCTCGGTCGTGACTCGAGATTTTAGCAGAGATCGAATTCGTCGATGATAAGCGACATCGAGATGCCAAATAGTCTTCGAGCGTATGTGTTTAAATTTATTAAAAAAAGAGTGGAGAAATGCTAGCACCCTTCCAACATACGAGTCTCTAGCAAACCCTGTTTGCTAGAAAGTTCAACCATACAGAAATTTCCACCGATGACTGCCATCAACAAAAAAATCGATTCGAGGGCATTTTTTTAAACAATG
The DNA here is from genome assembly GCA_964007375.1 of Ophion obscuratus. Taxonomy (NCBI): domain Eukaryota; kingdom Metazoa; phylum Arthropoda; class Insecta; order Hymenoptera; family Ichneumonidae; genus Ophion; species Ophion obscuratus. The sequence goes on from OZ023317.1 coordinate 18,305,755, forward strand.
CGCGATTGCAAAATTTCACCGCTCTTTCGCAGAGCGAGGCTAGCGATCTTGATTGTTCGTGAACCTGACCAGCAAAAATGCTGCCAAATATGAACCATGGCAGAGATAAAATGCTGAACGCATTTGTTTAAATAATGAGCATTGCAAAATTTTACCACTCTTTTGTAGTGTGTTTTGAGCAATTTCGGTCGCTCGAAATTTTGGCAGGGATCGAAATCGTTAACGATGAATTAAAAAAGTATGGGGAAATGCCTGAGTCTCTTGGTTGTCGCCGGCGTCGAAAAAAATTGATTTAATGGCTGCATATACAATGTAAAATGCAACAAAGTTTCACCGCTCTCCTGCCGAGCGAGCGCATGTTTCCAAACAAGCGTAGCGTGGTCGCTACGCATAGTTGTGTGAATTGTGTGACACGCACATAGATGTAAGGTGCTTGTGTACGACCGAACGGCGTGCGAGAACGGATTCGTTCTTTCTGCAACGCGGGCGGCGTAGCAAACACACACACACACGCACACACACGCGCGCGCTCAGCGATCGTCGTCTATTTGACTTCGACTCTTCGTCCCAGTGCGAAGCATCGAGACCGAATTCGCGATCGCTGCGCTGTCCGTCGGTAGCGACTCGTAGCTAAAAACTACGAGATCTGCGCTACCGACGTAACGAGAGGCCGCGTCGAAATTTTCTGGCGTGTGGCACATGGCCTTAAGGTAGTTCTGTAGGTACACGTATGAGCAAAAAGTTTTGGTCGAAGCTTGTAGCAACATCCAATGCCTATACGATGCTGTTGGTTATAAATTTTTGACACAGCTTGTACCCTCTATATGTCTCACACATTTGCACCTCATGCATAGATAGGTCTCATACTCGTATAGAGAGCGGCGCTGTAATCATGGCAACAGCGCGATTTTCCTGCAATCATAGCGTTGAGCTTCCTACGATCCGTCTTTCGCGAAATATTTCATATTAATAAAAAAAAGCGTGAAAATATCAACCCCAATGCGATATAAAGGAAAGTTTACAAGAAAAAAGGCTCTTGCTAAAGACTGAAAGCTGTGGCAGTCATGTGTCAAGCAAATGAGGCTAAACGCGATGAGAAGAACCATAACTTCAACAATCGGCAACAAAAATTTGCTGTCGAAGGACGTCGGATCGTGGATTTACAATGTCTTGCCGACAGTTTAAATTGTATTCGCTGTAACAAAGACAAATACATGCATAAATTGAACAAATTGAATTTGTTTGCAGAATAAATTTATTTCACATCCGTCGCAGAATTACTAGAACTCGGGAAAAAAAAACACGCTTCGAGTTCCCAGACTATGCGCCGATCAACTGGCTGCAGTGTACACTGTTGTCATACCATTACAGTTGGTTGGGCCCGAGTTCGGTGTGGAATAAAATTACCACTTTCCATAAGTCGATATCTTTTTTTCAAATCTATCCTACTATAGTACTGCGTACACGTATATTTTATTTTGGCATCCTAAGATCCCTTTAGAACCTATATCGAGAAATGCGAGCAAACTCCTATCGGTTTACGTGTTAGGTATAGGGATCGCGTACAAAAATACCCATATTCAATTGCAATTATCTCATGAACTAAACGGTGAATTGAATTGAATTCTTGGGCATCGGTCCATGAAGGTCATATTTACACCATACTTAGATTTCAGCCAATTCCTAAAATTTAACCAACACTACAGAACTACCTTAAGACATCAAAATCATTAAGTTTTGTCGAAAACTCGAGCGCGTTTCTCTCAAAACTGTACTTTTCAGAACTGCGGAAGTGATTACTCAAAAACGATTCAACCGATTTTGATTAAATTTGCCACACATCTTCCTTGTACCATCAGTTTGTCTGTGAACCTAAATAATATTTCAATAAAAAAAGAAACGTACTTTTGCTTTTAAATATATAAAAAATTTCATGAAAAATCACAAAATTGACTTTATTAAGCTGTAATTTTGTGAATGTTGCATATATTTCTAAAATCCTGCTTCACCGGGAGCGTATGGGTGTTACCTTTAAGAATCATTTTGATTTTTTGTGTCGGTCAATTACAGAGCGAGGGAGAACTCCAGTAGTGCGGAAACTTTTTATGCGACTTGTTCTGAACATCGATGTACACGACTGACAATTTCAATTAAAAAAAAAGTTGTTTTTGCATACTCAAAATATCAAATAAAAAACACACAAAGTTACAAATTTCTATGAGTATTCCTTAAATAAAATAAAAAATCACGACAAAACTCTAATTTTTTACCTTCTAAATGGTTTTCTCCCCTTAAGGGGTTAGGATATTGTGAGAATTTAAAAAAAATCGTTCGCCGCTCAAGGCAACTTAAACTAAACAGGAAGGTCCGACATACCGTGCAGGAATCGCAGATTGAAGGTAAACTTATGATGATAACGATAAAACTGATAGAAAAACTTTGAATGCGTTTTTCTTGAAAGTATTTCTTTCCAAACGGTGTACACGATTTATCGAAGTCTAATAAACGGATTGATTTGAAATTTAGTACATATATTAAGTGTCATAGTAGTTTCGTCTTGACCAACGTTTTTCTTCTCAACATTTTTTTTTCGTTAGCTATTAAAAACAATAATGTCATTCTTCCTCGAGAAAACGAAAAAAAAATTCAAATTTTTTTTATGATTGAAACACGCTAACGAAATAACTCGGTCAAGTCTTGGCCAATATTATCTATTTCAAGAAAAACACTCTATTTTTTTCAGTCAGATTAACCAGGTGGCCAAAATTAAGTACACCATTGCGCCTTTCACGTCCAAAGGTCCATCATGGGATTGTTTATAACTTCTTCAATTGTTAAAAACAATTGAATGAAATTTGGTATACAACTTTATTAATGCTCATACAAATGAATATCCAAATGATCTTTCAATCATCTTACGCAATCTTTCCATTCTTTTTTATAATCTAAATTTTCGGGCTGTCGCAGTAGCCTAACCCCTTAAACTGTATTTTTTTTTCATTTTCATTATTTATTCATGAAAAAAGCAACGAGAAAATGAATCTGCGCAGCTGCTTCGATTATACGATATAGGCGTACCCGTAGAGACATAATCGTAGAATTTCATAAAAATTGTTAAAATAATGAGCTATGAATTTATAAATAATGGTGGAGGAAATGAGGGGACATAAAAAAATGATTACTTCAAAAAAGGTAATTATGTACAAGTGGGGCAACACCCCAATTTCAATGTCAACATTTTTTTACCTTAAACTGCTTTAATTAGTCACCACTAATAATATTCCAGCGGGGGGTTAACGTTTTCTTACCAATTCCATAAGTTATGGGATTTTGAAGATCCGGAAACACGTGATAAAATATGGCATTTTCGAAAATTTTGATGTTTATTTGGGGGGTGGGGGTATTTATAAAAGAAGCCTTCCTGAATGCAATCATGAAACAAAATTGCAGTGGTCACTTCCCCACTGCCCCTGCTACCCAACCAAACCCAAACCCAAACCCAGACAAATAAAGCTACCCAAACAAACCCAAAGCCAAACTTTTTTTCGGAGCCAAATGTGCATTTCTAAACCAACTTAATAGTTGAAACTTCAAACAATCTTATAGAACATCAGTTCTTAATTTCACCCTTTTTTAAAATTATTTTTCTTTCCTCTTTTATTGTCTATCTTCTGTTGTAATGCCACGTTAAATTATTTGCGTTTATCGCCGCCAATCCGCCACACTTGGGACACTCCACTTCTCTGCAAATGACGCCGTGATTTTGTAACACCTTCAAACTATGATTAGCATCCTCCGTTCATTTTCTTTATCATAGAACTTTTGGCACTCTTTCTTTATAAATAATGGGGGCTTTTTATTTTATGATTTTTTTTTTTTTACAAACAGTGATTTTCCACACCATAAATTTTCATTTTCAATCATATGGTGACATAATTTCTTTCTATTGAAATGTCCTATATTATCAGGTATTTCCGGGACTTCAAAAGCCCATAACTTTTCATCGTGGCGGGGGGGGGGGGGGGATGACCGTCGCGATTTCTCGTCGGCATTGTATTCGGGGAGGCTTTTACGAATCCTCCCATCCCCACCCCAAATATAGGCATTGAAATGTTGAAAAATGCCCCATCTTATCACGCCTTTCCGGGAACTTCAAAACCCTATGACTTATGGAATTAATAGAAAATGTCAGCCTCCCCGACGTAATATCGCTTGCTATAATGCAATCAACTCCTTCATGGCGAAAAAAAAAAAGTCCCATCGAAATTGGGGTGGTGCCACACTTATGCATAACTACAAAAAAAAAAAACACTAATCAAACGGTGTTTTTTTGTAGAACAATTAAACGTGCCGAATTAGATCAATTCTGTGCAACTGCGGGGATCTTCCATGCTGAGCAGCGTTATCCTAGGATCCATTTTTACTGTGTTTCCAATAATAATACAACTGACGCTTAATGAGATCCTGCATCGGCACAGATTTTCCAAGATTTCTCTGTGCCCTGCTGCAAATGCCATGCAATGGTGCAAGTTCGGCTCTGAGCATCTCGCCAGCGAGTATTTAAAAAACTGGAAACAGTAAAGTGTCAAGTGGGGGCGTGAAAGTATTTTTAAAAACCCGTGAGATCATACGAAGGAACATTGGGAAAACGAGAAAACCTCATGTCTCTTCAGTTGTAAATGGAAACCGTGTTTTGGTAATCCCCAACCGCTCAATTTTCAATTTACCGCGTCGGTTCACTATTGTCATGATTTTTTTTTATAGGTTTATATTATAGATATTTATATAAAAGTTGTTACACTTAATAAATATACTTTCGAAATGCATAAAATTTTATTTTCTCATTTATTTATGTAACCCAAACAAACTTTGAACTCGTTTTTCTCAAAACAACGGTTTTCGACGGGTTATTGATATAATCTTCAAAACTACTGAACCGATCCTTATGAAATTTTAACCACATATTCTTTACAACTATAGCTTGGATTGGATGATCCATCTCGGAGATTTAATCAAGAGCGCAGACCCACATTCTTTTAGGACATTTGTTAACTACCATTTTCGTCTATAAATAGTGACGTGAATAAATTTTATTTTTTTTTTAATTTTTTTCGAAAGTGTATTTATTAAGGGGTTAGGCCAGGCTAGAGGCCGACAAAATAGGCTTTTTGGGGATTGTTATTCAGTAAAATTACAAAATAAATCGAGATTTCAAAAAACGGTGTTTATCATAGATATAAGTGACTGTATACGATAATTTTTTTGAAGCGATTAATTTCAAAATGGTCGATGTGCAGCATTTTTCTCAAAACTGCGTTTTTTAAGTTGGCCGGAAACGTAACCCAGACAACTTTCAACCGATTCACTTGAAATGTTGAATATATCGTGAAAAATACATTGTCTATGGAAGAACGTAGGATTTTTTTATATTGCATGGTTCATTCGTTATTAACAATTATCTGACGATTTTTGGGTAAATTTTTGGAAAGTGAAAAATTTGGAAATCGAATAGTGAATCATAGTGAACAGTGATAAATACCCTTTTTTGTAATCACGATTTATTTTGTAGTTTTTTTTTAAATCCCCAAAAAGCCTATTTTTCGGCCTCTAGAGTGGCCTACGGCCTTAAGTGTAACAACTTTTATATCAATACCAATAATATAAACCTATCAAAAAATGTATGCAAATAGCCTTTTTTAGCGTCTAAAGTGAGAAGACCCCTTAACTTTTTAGGCACAATATTTGCAGCGATATATACGTCATATTGCGCAATGAAAATGATTACCACTGCCGTGTGTCATGTGCAGCTGGCGCGTCCATGCGGCCCGCCGGTGCAGACGTGCTGTTCGTAGAGGAAATGTAACCACAGAATTGTATTGGAAGAAGTGTTTTTCACGGCGCGTTCTCGTTAACGATGTTTGGTGAGATAACACGTGTGTTCCCGACGAGGCGGCTACGTCAAGTATGAAAGAAAAACAAGGAAGCGACGTCGGAAATGAATAATCAATCAACGATGCAATTATTGGTAGGGTCATACGAAGGAGAGCGAGGCTGTTTCACCTTGCGAAATTTCTCGATGAATATCCTCCCTTCTGCATGTTTGTTTAAGGCTATACAGGGTGTCCCTCTTATCTCTGCCAACCGAATTAACTCGCTAATTATCGACGTCACAAAAAAAATGTTCCAAACAAAAGTTGTACGGTGTGAAGGGGGCCATCAAAAGCGACCATTTTTTTATTTCGGTGGAGGCGCTGTCGCAAAGTGAAGGTCACCTCCACTTTTTTAAATAGAATGTTATATCCTTTTTCAATCATCTTGTGGAGCACGTCAGGCCGCATAAGAAAAATTAGAGTTCTACGTCGTTCAATGTCATTCCGAATACCTATTTAGATTTGTATAATCGATACTGACCTTGAATAACCTTGAACGACTTTGACCCCCTAATGTTTTTTATGCGGCTTGAGGTGCTCCACAAGATGGTTGAAAAAAGTGTACCATTCAATTAAAAAAGTGAAGGTGATCTTCACTGTGCGTCAGCGCCTCCACCAACATAAAAAGAAATTGGTCGCATTTCATGGCCTCCTTCGCACCGTACAACTTTTGTCTGGAATATTTTTTTGCGACATCGATAATTACTGAGTTATTTCGGATGGGAGAGATAGGAGGGACACCCTGTATACAGAGCGTCCCATGGCAAGTGTTACGAACCGCTCTACCAGAAAGTGAACATTGCAATTGTTTGTGTGTGTACACTATTATCTGACGAGCTGGCGAATAAAACCGGACTTGGCCATACTACGTCAAATAATATTATTCATTTATTTTCTTTGTGCCTAAAAACTGCCTTTGCAGGCAGTTTTGTACAATTTTTTGATACGATGAAATATATTTCTGGAGTTAATAAAGGTGTGCTTAAAAAACGCGAAGAATAAAAAAATTTACGTACTCTTGTCAAGTCCGGTTTTGTTCGCCAGCTCCATATCATAACAATGAATAGTTTAGATGTCCCCACGCGTGACTATTTGCGTAAGTAAAAAGCACATCTACCGTTTTAATTGTCGCCGTATAGCGTAGTCAGTTTCTGCTAATTCGTTATCAAATCGCTCTCGCAGGTCCAATAGCTTGAATTTGTTCAATCTTCCTGCGGTGATATTTTCCGTCCAGAAGGGAGGAAGCAAGTGCGTTTGGATGACTTCCGCGTTTTGATTCATATCTTGTCCACAGTTTTTGAGCTGCGCGCTTGATTGTCGATAACGAGATCTTCATGTAACCTGGCATTGGAGACGTACCAGGGGGCGTTTGTCGTGGATCTAGGAGTCATGGCAAGCTTGAAACAGTAGCAGATTTTAATGTTAGAGCTTGACAGATAGAAATGGTAGAATCTGGGCTACCGGTGGTTCCCCAGAGTTGTATCCCACGAGCATGTTATACCAGCTTTACCAGCCAATACATGTTACACCACCAAAGCAGGTATGCCAGCTTTTACACACCACGAGCATCTTGTGCAGAGATAGCTTTGACCTCCTGCCGATGGTCTTGAAGTTTGCATCATTGGAATGCATCGAAAATTCTCTTTTATCTTTTTGTTTCCTCATTATCATTATTTACAAAATCTTTTTTTGCAAATTGAAATTCTAGATCTCTAAATAAGCGACGTAAAAAATGATTGAGGAATTTTCGCAACGAAGATTCGGGGAGAAAAATTCGGTGAAATGAAAAATAATATATTTGGTTGCATTCCAACGATACAAACTTCAATCGCATTTCTGCCTACAAGCCAGTACATTTTTTTACATTGCTATAAAAAATGTTTCAAACAAAAGACGTTCGGTTTTTACGCGAGAAAAAGATAGGACTGTCCCGAGTCGGAATTTAGACCCTCCTTTAAACCTCCTTTCGATCCCAATTTGTCATTCAATGGAGGTTCAAGAGGTTCAAATGGAAATCTCAAAAACATGTATATCAGAACCTACTGAACCTCCAAAAGTGGCAGAAATTGGATTTTTTCACTCAAAGGAGGTTTAGTAGGTTCATCTGAACCTCCTTTAAACCCTAGTGAGCCTGATTTAATGCTTATGCAAACCTACAGACCCTCTTTTAAACCTCCTTTCGCCCTACTAACTCTCCTTTGACTCCTTTCACCGGTGGCTCGCAGAGCCTCCTAGCCCTCCTTTAAACCTCTTCTGACCCTACTAACCCTCCTTTAAGCCTACTTCAATATGCTGCCCTCCGCTCCCCCCCCCCCTTCTCTCCCATCCGCAGTTCACCGATATTCCAAAGAAGGGATAATTATAATTAAAAAATATTTTCAGATAAACTATATATCATTTATTTATAATAATGAAATAAACTTGAAAACACACAAACAAATGTAGTACCAGCGTACTTTACTGGACTACTAACGTACACTATATTTGTACTATACTATAGTGCATATATAGTATACGTTTAATATAACGTTTTTTTAAGTTACACGAAATAATTTATAGTTGTGACAATGTATGTATATGTTTCGAATTAATAAATCAATCTTATAATAAATAATCAAACATCATATTTTTAATTCACACATATAATTTATTTTTCAGATATAGCTTGACCCTACAGAACCTCCTTTGGATCCAATCTTTCATTTTCCTTCTGCTTTGGATTCAAAGGAGGTTCTGTAGGCACTTTAGAGTGACTTTCTGACTTTAGAGCAAAACGAGGTTGTGTAGGTTCACGCAAGCCGAGCCCATAGGCCTAAAGGAGGCTCAGGAGGTTGAATAGAAGGTTCAGTAGGGCTAAAGGAGGATCGCCAACGGTGCAAATTTCTCCATACAGGTTCAAGGGGAGTCAAAGGAGGGCGGCGGTCTGTGCGTTACAAAGGAAATAGGTTCTCGAGCATTCAAAGGAGGGTCTCAATTTCGACTCGGGGTTAGTTTGACTTTGGATACGAGCTGTCAACTTCGAAATTTGGAGGAAGAAGCTCCACGTTTACTATACATTCTGGAAGCTTGCCTTTGGAGCTTTTCGAAACAATATGAGTAAGTATTTTTTCATTATTTTATGAGCTGTGAGGGTCAAAAGTATACCAATTTTAAAGCCCAACTCAAGAAGTACTTGATGAAAAGATAGCCATTTACAGCGTTCTGAAAACGTTCCAGGCAACTTATGAGTATACAGAATAAAAATGTCAGAAGTTCACCTTCACACGACCTTGGCAGTTGGATCCAAGGTCAAAGTGAGTGTCCTATCCTTCTTCTCCTTCAGGACGAAACAACTTCCCTTGAAACACTTTTCATTGCCATATGTACGGCTTGAGGTAGCAGCTTTAGATACGCAAATAGGAACACCCTTTATATAGTTTCGCTACGGAAACTCAGCTTACCAATTAGCCCAATATAGACGTGCGCGCTGGATTAAATTATCGGAGGTTCATTATATTGCATCGCAAGAGCGAGAGGGGGGGGGGATTCGAAGTACACGAGATTACCACCAGGTGCATTTTGTCTATGCGTGCTTGTTTGCTGCATTTTCCCTCATTGCCGCATTCCAAAATGGAGCCTGGACTCATCCCGGTGGACATTCGATCCAGGCGTGTCTACTTTCAATTCCTATGTCGCCTTTGCTATACACAATCATTGGCCCTTTGAACGCACAACACCCTGCAGCTTGTGATGATGTTGGATACGGCTTTTGGCTCTCTCTCTCTCTCTCTCTCTTTCTCTCTCTTTCTCTCTCTGACACATGTTTGTACGAGAACTAGTTTGGAACTGTTGCGAGGACAACAATCGCACCACTTGTTGTTTTACGCGCAGGTACACAAGTTGCATAACACATAGCTATTGTGGAAGCACTACGTAGTACTTTATTTACAATTGCGAATAATTGAGTTAACGACTGTGTGCCTCGGCCGTGTGACCAAAAGAGCCGTAGGATCCTGCCGCTCTGTTTCAACGCCAGCAAAGACTTCTGTCATCAAGGATTCGATACGTAAACATCAGACTCGTGGTTGACGAAATTGAATATTGGGGAACATTGATTTTCCATGCTTCGATGGTTAAAGGTTATGATATTAGGGTTTATTTATTATTCATTGACCTTTATAAATTATTTAAAGCAGTAACGTTTTTAGACATTTGAAAATTTAAATCGTTTTTTCTTTCGAATTCCATTTTATTATTCTACAAACCTTTCTGATTTTGTGAAATGATGCTCATAAAATTAGCCGTGTTATAGAAATTGCAAGGAGTACGCTCGGGGAGCGCGGTCGAGACGCAGCAACTTTGAACGCGTTTTTCTCGAAACTATGCTTTTAAATCTTTTATGATGTATGCGGAAAGTAAGGTATTGAAACATTTAGAAAAACGCTTACAGATTTTGTGAAACGTGGTTTTTTCTTTCTTATTTCGGAATAGAGATTAAGGTTCAAGATAAATTTGCAGAAAATCTTGGCTCCTTCAATGAAGAGCAAGGAGAACGCTTCCACGCTGGAAGAGAGGTATCAGGGAAGATGGGACACACATACATGATGGCTGATTACGTTTGGAGTTTGATGCGTGACTGCCTCGCAAACTCTCACCCAAGAAAATCACGAAAAATAGCTTACACTATGTAAAAATAATTAATAAGAGTTAAATTTTTCAATAGAATTATATTGTATTTAATAAAATGTATATTTCTGTGTTCTTCCGTGAAATATCGATATTAAGTATTAAGGGGCCAGTCCACTTTGAAAATTCCAAAAAATCTAGAGCAAGCAAGACTTGAAGTAATTGACGATGATGAGCAATCAGAAGGGATTTTGTACGGTGCAGGAATTGTCGATTGAGTTTAGGTAAGAGTTTTTTATAGTATAAACTTCAAACGCGTTTTTCTCGAAACAACGTTTTCAAAATCTAGCTCCATCGTATCTCTAAACTAACGAACCGATTCTCTTGAAATTTGAACCACATATTGTAAACACGATTCGCAACAAGATGACCCCCGATGGTTATAAAATTTGGATTTTTACTATTTTTTTGCGAAACACTGCGAAAAAACGCGTTTTTTTACTTTTTTCATTTTTCATCTGCCATTTTTTTTTTATAAAACTTTATATCCGACGGTCATTTTCTAGCTGATGTCATACTGAATCTAATAGACTTTGATTTTTTTGTTTCAGACAAGCCGTTGCCGAGTTGTGATGGAGCTACCTAGCCCACCTATTTTTGAGGCGTTACGTTAAACTATAGTTTTTGTTCTTAAAAATTAATAAAAATGAATTAAATTTTTTTAAATGTATTTCAAGACTATATTTATCAAGCCCAACAACTTTTATAAAATCCTCAAAAAAAATCGCGAAAATAGCTTTTTTTCGTGGCTCCAAAGTGGACTGGCTCCTTAAAATAGGATCAGCATAGAAATAAGATTTATAAAAACTATACAGTTCTGTGGCACCGAATCGGCTATTGAGCCGTGTTATGTCTGCATACAATATTTCACGTAATTATCAATACATTGGTATTTTAAGGGGCTATTCTACTGTGACGGCTAACAAATAAGCTATTTTTAATACATTTTTTTAACTGTCGCATGTATCGGTATAAAACTCTTACAGAATAGAAAACCATTTTTTTTGTTGCATGTAAATGTGTATTTATTGAACAGTTTACAATCGTGTACAGGCGTGGAAAAAGTATGTTGCTGGCGTTGATAATTGGCGCTCTCCAGGTCTCCGAAAACAAAAATTTGAAAAAGATTCTTAATCTGTATGAGTGTCGCTATTGCCCGAACTAGAATTATTACTTTATATCACAAAATAACAAAATGGCATCGATTTTCGTAAAAGTGTTCGAAAAACACGTTTTTTTCGTCATAATTGAGGCCAAGGTATAAGTTCAAATTAATATTTTTCAATAATCCTAGTTCAGGCGATAGTCATACATATACTGAGAATGCAGCGAAATTTCTAGCCCGATTAGGTAAGCTGATTTTCTGAAATCACCAAGGCTAGGTGAAAAAAGACGTTCCGAGAAAAACGCCTTTAAAGTTTACTATACTATACTATACAATGCTAATCGGTAGAGCGCCCTTTAAAGTATTGCGACACAAATGTCTGACACTAATGTCCGTTCTGTTCACACATAAGACAGTTTCGGTGTCCCAGAAAGTGTCTGTACTGTGATGTCGCTACACAAGTGTCTCAGATGTTCACACACAAAACTACTGACACGTCTGCGGTACCCGCTCGGACGCCATAGAGAAACGCCGTGCGGCGGCAGCCGTAATTTTGTGCGCTGTTATTAAGGGGCTATACCAGTGTGACACTTTAAAAAGATCGATTTTTTTGCCTTTTTCGACAGTTTATTTTTTCAAGAATATCATTATCATTTATTTTATATTTGTCAACATCATTTTATCTTGCAAAAATCGATAGTTAAATCTCTAAACGCATTTTTCTCGAAATGAGATTTTTCAAATTTGCTGACATTGTAACTCAAAGAGATCCGATTGACTTGAAATTTGAACTGAGTACTCTCGAATATATTTACTCTACAATGACGTAGGATATTTTTGATTGGATGAAAATTGACGATTTGGCATTGAAAAAACGACCATTTTATAGGCAAGAAAAGAGATATTTTGCATAACTACGCCATTTTGTTAGATTATGATATTTTTCAAAAATCCTACGTCATTGTACAGGAAATACCTTCTAGTTTAACGACATTTTTTTCCTTTTTTGGTTTCAGCTACTCAATCAGCCGAAATCATGTCAGCAGTGGAGGAACTTTTTTTGCGCCTGCGAAGGCAGCGCATAAGTCGCTTGGATCTCAATATTTTTCTATGAACAAAATTATGTAATATAGGTCAAATATATTTTTAATTTTCCAAAAGATTTAATTGAGTACTTTTCGTCCAAAAAATCCTGAAAATCACCCAAATTTCCAGCGTTCACACTGGTATAGCCCCTTAAGCTGTGTTCTTAAATTATGAATTTTTCTGCCGACTTTAGCCGATATTGTGCCAAACTGTTCCGCCAAGCATTGAAGTGCTGCCTGTTTTTTTACTCTATTTTTATAATCAGCATAACATATTTGCCAAAGTTCAGGCAGACCTTCCACAAAAATATCAAATTTTTAATGCTCTCCTTGCTCCACGTAATGGCCATTTTGATTTAACGTGGGTCGCGAGTGTCTGGGTAATTTCGCACCGGTTCGAAAACTTGAACACTGCGGCAGACACTCCGACACAACCTGTTCACACGGCGCTCAGCGCGACACCTAGCGAGATGTCGCAATAAATGTCGCAAGATCAGACAGTGGTGTTCACACACAGACACTCGATGTATACATTGAGTGTATACACCAAAGTGTCGTAGTGTAAACCTACCTTTACTGGCACAGTGAAAAGGGAAACTACTACTATACAGTATTTGTACAGAAGTATACTATAAGGTATAAATGAAAAACAGCTGTTCCGAACAGTTGCCCGGGACGCGCAGCGCGGGGCCGGCTTAAAATTCCGAACTTCGAATGCTCCGACGGTTTAAAATTCCGAATTTTAATATTTGGAAATTCGAGATGGTGCCGGGTTGAAATTCCGAACTTTCAATGATCAGGACGTTCAAAACTCCGAAAGAATACTACCTCGAAAGATCAAAATTCCGAAAGAATTTTATACGAAAGACCAAAATTCCGAAAACCTGAACACCATCAAAATAATTGGCCTATGAAAGTTTTACGAGTTTCAAAATTTTCAAAAAATCGACGCATTATTTCAAGATTTTTATTTCTTTTTTATGAAGAAGTGATTTTGCATCATTTTTGAAATTTGCCTAGACAATGTTTTATACGTTCTACATAATTTACAGTCAATTGTGTAGACTTTCGCTGGCATGATCTTCGCAGCAGGTAGCCGTACTAGAGCGCGCGCACCGAGCGCTTCTACTTTGAAGCCTTGTACTGAGTCGGCAAAGTGAAAATCGACTTTACCAGCAATTGGATATCGTTTCTATGATGGGATAGCGTTGAAAAATGCAAAAAATAAAAATTTATTTTTCTCATCCCGTCACAGTAGAATGCCCCTCAATGTTTCTTATCGATTTTTTAGGTAATCTCTGCGTTATTTTAATACTCTATAGATCGTTTTGGACTAATTTTTATTCTCTCGAATTTGTTTGGATTAATTCGCGCCGCGTCGTGCGCAGGTGTAAGTGTACGAACAAAAAATTGTCTGAAAAAATGTTAAGTTAAATCCTTCTTAATTGTTCTGTCTACTGCTAAATTTGTTAAAGGTTTCATGTTTTACATTGTGGTGATGTTATGTAATAAAAGTAAGGTTACGTTTGTATTTCTTGAATAGTTCACGAACAGTGCTTTGTTATAACCTCAAGACTTCACATGTATTATTTTTACTTGTTTACATTTTAGATGTGACCATCTCTCTCGAAAGATTAGGAGAGATGGCCACGTACAGTCGGCGTATGATGGCCATAGTATTAATTGTAATGTGTTCAAGTAATTCATTTTTTCTGCATTTGTTTCAGATGCCTAATAAATACAAGAGAAAAGCAATTGCTCTTCGAGGGAACTGGACTCAAGAATCCTTGAAAGCAGCTATCAGTGCTGTAAAAAATGATGAATTGTCGGTTCGTGCGGTCGCTAGAACCTACGAAATGCCTAGGAAGATCTTAGAAAGACGATATAAGAACATTGACAACAAATGTTGCAGCGATAATTATTATGAAATTCGTCTCATCGAAGACTTGTTTCACTGGATAGTATGCCAACTTTAGGTGCACAAAAATTATACTGATTTCGATTATATGTGTGCTAGATGTGGTCGAAAGAAAAAAAATAAGAATCAAACCATAAAACCAAAGAGACAACCGAGAGTATAATGCTGGGTAACTGGCCATATCACCTCTACTCCTATGGCCATCACACCCTGATACTCCGAGAGCGATAGCCAAACGTGATTTAAAAAATAGTCATTTTAAGCTTGATCTTATAAGAGCTTGTTTGAATTTCGTAAATGATTTTATAGTTAAATTTTTAAAGTTTTATTACAAATGAAGATAAGTTAAGAAATGTCTAGACTTTTATTCTTACGGATCCTTGAAAAAACTGTGACCAACTACTCCGGAATTACCCTATAGAAAATTTAAATTCGGACCATTTCGAATTTAATCCCACAATTTGACGATGATAAAAAACTCTACCTGTCTTCAGATACGTCAATGTTGGCAGGTTATAATTTTTCGAAGGGAGCATGAAGAATCTTTCCGCGGAAAATGGCAAAGAAAAAGTTGGACTCGATTATTTCGTATGAGCCACAATGCTATTCATATTCATTGCATTAGTGGGCGAAAAAGAGTATGCGGCTAATGCCCATAACTGGACTTTTATATAAATTTATAAATATATATATATATATATATATATATATATATATATATATATATATATATATATATATATATATATATATATATATATATATATATATATATATACATTTTATATAAATTTATAATGTGCGCCTTTTGCGTGTACCAGAAATTTCATATATCTCTAGTGGTATTTTTCTCCAGGTCTGTTTGGCTGACGTGAAAAGCGTAATGCGTCCTCTCTGTTGCAATTTTTTCTCTCGCCATGCCGCAGGCGACATCACGTGATGGGAAAAGAAATCGAAAACGGAAATCTCAAGGAACTTTGTTCTTCAACGTCGCGTTTGTTTCGAGGCTTTTCCTCGCCGTGAAAATATGCGATTCCTTGTCAGCGAATATAGTTCTGTTCGCCTTGGTCCAATCAAACATTTCTTCGCCATTTTCCTCACGGATTTATCAGGCAAACTGCATTATCACTGTATTCATGTTGTTTTACCTTTTTCTTACCTTTTTTGCTCTCCTTTTTCCTTTCTTTTTCCGTCGCCTTCTCACCCGCTTTCTCGGAAAGAGCCTGCGAGTTTCCTTTAAATTTCTCGAGACCCCCTGCATCACTGTGTACCAAAAGTGTTCCGAAACACTTGGTCTGTTTGCAATGGGAGAGACTCCTTCTCGGGCAAAAGGCAAATTCGCTACGCTGCTTGATTTCCTCTTTCAAAAGGGGGAAATCCTCGAATACGCCTTTGCCGTTATACTCGACGGAACGAAAACTTGACTTCTGCATCGTGAATTTCAGCGTACGAGCGTGATTTTTCCGTCAGAAAAATTCTATATCACTAAATACATTCGGCGCAGAAATTCAACTTACTTCCACTATTTGTATCGCCGTATTTCGTAGAATCTCGTAGGATAATCATATACGTAAACTTTGCTCTTTTTCGACTAAATATGTTTAGTGTACGACCCTTTCTTCGTAACGAATTTCAATATTCATTCGGAATTTATGAGATTATGAATTTTTTTCAAATCTAAATTTGCAAAAAACATTCGATGCAACGATATGTCCATATAACGCGTGGTTACCATACAGGTGCTAATTGCTGCACCTAAAACGTCTCGTTCGTGACTCTGTAAATTTTTGTTTTTCACGATTTTTACGAAAGAAATACCATTTTTCGTATTCGAGACCATACGATTGGATTTCTGGTACATTTTTACCCCAAGAAACACTGGTTATCGAATAATTTTGGATTATTTATACGAAAGTAATAATAGTTTGAAAATGCAGAATGCCAAATCGCACAAGTGTGGTATGTATGCATCCTCAATCGAGGTGTATGGTTTCTCAGCATGTTACATGAACTTTTACTTGATATTCTTCGCAGTTGTAATTCGGTTAAGTTATTCTTTTCACGAACCCGCATATTTAACAATTAACTGATTTTCGTCTATAATCAAGTAAACGAAATCTCAGTATACTGGTAAAACTCCAAACCACGTTACCAATCTTTTACCGAAAAATTACGATTCTAAAAATCGTCTCATTTATACGACACTTTATGGAGGTGGCATGCTGGCCACATTTCTGTCTAATAATTTGTACACAAAATAACTATATAGATGCCTGATATAAACTGTTCAACGCGTGTGATAATTCTGAATATTTTGCGACGACATTAAAAACGGGGGTTCACCAAATGTTTAAAGAAAATATTAATGATAAAGCTTAGAAAAATGTGACTAACAGATGAATTTTCGTAGCTGCGAGTTTTTAGAGAAAATGTAAAAATGTCTACTAAATTTGCGCGAAATTTTTTATTCCAGTTTATCGTTGGGTATAATAATTTATTGTGACCTATTTTTATTAAGCGCCACTGTAATTTACCAATGATTCAGAAGGGCCCTGCTTACGCCACAAAATACGGCCCGCCGCGGAAGGAATACTTTAAGGGGTCTTCTCACTTTAGTCGCTAAAAAAGGCTATTTTCGTGATTTTTTTTGATAGGTTTATATTACAGATATTGATGTAAAAGTTGCTACACTTAATAAATACACTTGCCAAATACATTAAAATAAAATTTATTTATTTACGTCACTATTTATAGACGAAAATGGTAGTTAAAAAAATGTCCTAAAAAAAATTTAGATTTGCGCTCATGGTGAGATCTCGGAGATGGATTATCCGAAACAAAAAAATCAAACGGTTTTAGATTCAGTATGTTAATGGCTATAGCGCATATCATACGATTTTTTATTGCCGCAGGAATAACAAAATGGCGGATATTTTTCGACAAAACAAAAGAAAACGTGTTTTTTCACCGTTTTTGGGGAAAATTAGTAAATATCAAAATTTAAAGAATCCTTATTATGCGCTATAGCTATAGTTGTAAAGAATATGTGGCTACAATTTCATAAGGATCGGTTTAGTAGTTTTGAAGATTTTATGAACAAGCCGTCAAAAAACGTTGTTTCGAGAAAAACACGTTTAAAGTTAGTTTGGGTTACATAAATAGATACAAATATTTTTTAAATGTATTTCGAAAGTGTATTTATTAAGTGTCACAACTTTTATATCAATATCTATAATATAAACCCATCAAAAAAATTCATGAAAATAGCCTTTTTTAGCGTTTAAAGTGAGAAGACCCCTTAAAGTATTCCTTCTGCGGAGGGCCGTATTTTGTGGCGTAAGCAGGGTCCTTTTGAATAATTGGTAAATTACAGTAGCGCTTAATAAAAATAGGTCACAATCAATTATTATTTAGAACGATAAACTGGAATAAAGAAGACCCTAAAGGAATAACCTAAGTAAAAGTGCTTCCTCTATGCTACATATTCCATAGTCTGTTTAAGGGGTTTTCCCATGCTAGGTCGTTGGATTCTCTCTCCCTCCAATACTTGGTGAAATATAGGGATGGTTCGTGAATGTGTGCCTTTAAGTTTCGATTGTGTCAAACAAAATATATAAAATTTTACTCACACAAAAAAGCCTATACGAATGAGGTTTATGCAATCATAATGTCACTCGAATCGAAATACGAAAAAAAACTTGAGCTCTTCTAACAATGAGTGCCTACTCTTCACTGCTGCCAGTATTGCTAGATTGTTACTACTTAATCTGGCTACGCATCCAGCCCTTATTTATTTTAGCCGTAATTGCATTTCAGGAACGAAACTGCTAATAAATTGTCGTTCACCTCATTGGGACAATAGTCCTTTGCAATCTGGCTTTTTCATGAAAATATTTATTCTGCCGCGTTTACTCGTAATATTAAAAGAAAAGTGCTCGCTTTAGAATTATCTACACTTGCAATAGGCGGTATATAAAAAAGTTGCTAATTTTGATAGAAAATGTCTTGAGTTATCAACGGTGAGAAAACCCTGCAATTTTACGAAAAAAAATAAATGCACGATTAAATCAATTTTTTTGGGACCCAAAATACTATTATGAAGCACATATACACTCAGCAAAAAATAAAGGAACAAAAAAATTTCAATTTTTTCTAGGGATTTTTGATAGGCCATAACTTCGTGAAAAATGGCCGTATCGGGAAAAGAAAAAAAAAAGCATTTTGAAGCTTGAAATCTCTAGTTTAAGAATCTTACGGAGAATTTTTTTTAGCTTCCGCGCGGCGTTGTCATAAGAAATAATGCGAGTCAAAGATTCCCGCCTGAAAAAATGCCTGGATGAATCAATGCTGGGGTCTTTTAGCCTGATTCTTTAGCTTCAATTTGATTTTTTTTGCTCTCTGTACGACTATTTATTTCTGAGATATCGCCGATTGAATGAAAAGTCAGCTTTTTTCTTCAATCATCGATATCTCATTAAATAATGATCATACAGCGATCGAAGGTGGGTTTCGGAAACTTGAATAAATTCTGTATCAGTTCCTTTTGGTATTATAGAGGATTTTTTAAAGCTCTATATTGATTTGAAAAAGTACAGAAAAAAGACTTTTTCTGCCGTTTTGGAAAATCCACCACAACTTTGAAAATATTGCGAAAATGACCAATGTTTCCAGGTTTTTTTGAGCACAATACACGCCTAAAGACCCTGTACATTTTTTAATAGATCGGTTTATCCGTTTTCTCACCGGAATCGTCAAAGTTTTATTTAAAATTAATGGAGCACTTTTATTGCTCCTTAAACGTCAATTAATGATGATTAAGATGAAAAAAATCGTTATTTTTTCCACAATTTTAAATTAATTACTTATCAAATCTCGAAAAAAGCAAGATCCTTAAACAAGAGATTTCAAGCTTCAAAATGTTTTTTTCCCCGATATGACTATTTTTCACAAAGTTGCGGCCTTTCATAAACCACTGAATTTTTTTTTTTTTAATTCTGCTTCGTAAATTTTTTACTGCGTGTATGATTGTGACTAATTAATTGATTGAATATTACACGTGAAAAATATAATCAATGTCTTAATATTTATTTTTCATATCTATCTTATGTAGGAAATGTTTTTTGATTCGGTTTCTCTTTCGCGATTTATTTGGGGTGATTAATTGAAATACGACACCCGGTATATATATACGGAAGTGCTCGAGATTTGGGTAGCTAGATAATAGCAATTGGTGGAGGCGGGGAATGGTTGGAAATGGTGGGAGATTCGATATCGCGATAATTCCAATTAAGGACGAGAGTCTGCCGAGAGAACGGAAGAACAAGCGTCGAAGAGTGACGTTTTTTTGTTTGTTATAAACTCGACACACCTGGCGCATCGATCTCAGTCGTATCGATGCACTATTTATACGTAGATATATACCTGTCTATTTATACACAACACATTTCGTATCAATCGAGTCATATTTGTAGTCGATAGATTCAATTACACTTCGATCGTAATGTATGGTACTATTCTCGGAAAAAATACCAGGCCATAATAAGGGACCGAAATCAATAGGGGCAATTACGCTATACAGGATAACATTAACAATGGTCGGTTTATCAATGCATATGGAGAAATATGATTTTCAAATACATCAAAAGTTAAATTAGGATCGTGGTGGAAACATTTCAACGTGAAAACTGTGCACTTCGTAATTCTGTTAACGAATATAGTTTCCGTTGTATTAAGAGTATTCTTGATAAATATTTGCGATGTGTATCTGTGTTTAAATATTCAATTTTCATTTCGTTCTGTGAGGCTTTCAATAATTGTTTTTTATATGGTAAAATTAATGTGTACATGCGTGATGACGGAAAAATAGTGCGGAAAGGAAAATATACGAAAATTAAATTTGCTAATTATACTTCACAGAAAAACAATATACTGCCTCATCTACTTATGCAAACAGAGAATCGCGATTTTTTAATACAGCGAAATAAGTCAAATGAAGGATATAGAAAAACATCACACGGAAAAAAAGAAATAGTACAAAATACAGGGGCTACACAGTTCTCATTGGACTCGAGCGATTGCACAGCGATATTTACTGGAACACAATGCTTAAAATACAGTGTGCTGAAGGTAAATTATTACAGTTCCTATACTGTCCTCTTTGGACTCGAATCGCTCTACTGTATCTTTTACTGTTACACATAGTCCAAAATAGTGTAGTCAAAAGTAAATTTTTACAGTTCAACACTGTAATATAAATTTAACAAAACGTGTAATTTGACAGTTGGTTAATCTGTATTATGTACAATGAATGCGCCAGTTATATCGACAGAGTTTATGTAGACACACTAAAAAAGTTTATCCATAAAAGAAGTTTGAAAAAAAGTGTAGAAAATATAAAAAAATCAGTCACATACACAAGAACGTACCTTTTTGTAAATAATTCTCTCTTTTTTATAATTTCTTGAAATATGTCGCACAAATTTCAACGTTCGCATCCTATCGACCACGCACTACTAACTGGCAATCCTTTGTGTCCTGGTCACGTGCCTCACCCCACGCGCGAGACAAGTCCTAATTAGACAAGAACGTACCTTTAAAAAAATGCTTTCTTTCTTTATAATTTCTTGAATTCTGTCGCACAAATTTCGATGTCCGCGTCCCATCAACCACGCACTACTAACTGGCAATCCTTCGTGTCCTGGCCTCGTGCCTCACCTCGTGCCTCATTTGCGTACAGTATAAAAATCAGTGATCGCATTTAAATTATACAGTTGAATATTTTTACTGAAATCACTGATGTATTCACAATATCAATCTGCAAATAAACCAGTGTAACTGTACAAATCTCAGAGTGCACAGATAACGTCAAGAACTGTCGAAAGAAGAGTAAAACTACCGTGCCACACTGTACAATTAATGAATCACTCTGTACTCAATACAGTATACACTGTAACCCTTGCAGTTTGCGTACAATATAAAAATCAGTCATCTCATGTAAATTTTACAGTTGAATATTTTTACTGAAAACACTAATGTATTCACAATACCGAACTGTAAATAAGCCAGTGTAACTGTAAAAATCTCAGTGTGTAGAGGAAAATTCGTCATTTTTGTAGGACAGGATTTACATTACTCTGTTTTACTATATAATGAAATATGGCGCCCGGTTTTTTATGCGGTTTATACTGTGATTTTCGCTGTTTATTTTTTTCCGTGCATTGCATCTTATGCAGATTTTTTCCGTGTGTCGCACAAAATTACATATTTGAGTGTAAAGTATTTATCGCGTTACATTAAATATATGACTAAGAAAATATCTTTAATTACTCATCTGTATTTTATTTTTAATTCCTTTAGCCATCAAAAGTGTGTATAAGTGATTGAATATTTTTCGCAATGATTTGTATTGCTTTTTCTTTGTCCTACACGGAAAAAAAGAAACAGCGAAAATCACAGTATAAACCGCATAAAAACAGGGTGCCATGATTCATTTTACAGTAAAACAGAGTAATGTAAATCCTGTCCTACAAAAATGACGAATTTTCCTGTACACACTGAGATTTTTACAGTTACACTGGCTTATTTACAGTTCGGTATTGTGAAAACACATCAGTGTTTTCAGTAAAAAATATTCAACTGTAAAATTTACATGAGATCACTGATTTTTATACTGTACGCAAATTGCAAGGGTTACAGTGTACACTGTGTTGAGTACAGAGTGATTCATTAAATTTCACAGTGTGGCACGGTAGTTTTACTCTTCTTTCGACAGTTCTTGACGTTATCTGTGCACTCTGAGATTTTTACAGTTACACTGGTTTATTTGCAGTTTGATATTGTGAATACATCAGTGACTTCAGTAAAAATATTCAACTGTATAATTTAAATGCGATCACTGATTTCTATACTGTACGCAAATGAGGCACGAGGTGAGGCACGAGGCTAGGACACGAAGGATTGCCAGTTAGTAGTGCGTGATTGATGGGACGCGGACATCGAAATTTGTGCGACAGAATTCAAGAAATTATAAAGATAGAGAGCATTTTTTTTAAAGGTGCGTTCTTGTCTAATTAGGACTTGTCTCGCGCGTGGGGTGAGGCACGTGGCCAGGACACAAAGGATTGCGTTAGTAGTGCGTGGTCGATAGGATGCGTACGTTGAAATTTCTGCGACATAATTCAAGAAATTATAAAAAAGAGAGAATTCTTTACAAAAAGGTACGTTCTTGTGTATGTGACTGATTTTTAAATATTTTCTACACATTTTTTCAAACTTCTTTTATGGATAACTTTTTTTTGTGTGTCTTCATAAACTCTGTCGATATAACTGGCGCATTCATTGTACATAATACAGATTAACCAACTGTCAAATTACAAGTTTTGTTGAATTTATATTACAGTGTTGAACTATCAAAATTTACTTTTGACTACACTGTATTTTGGACTGTGTGTTCCAGTAAAAGATACAGTAGAGCGGTTCGAATCCAAAGAAGACAGTATAGGAACTGTAATAATTTACTTTGAGCACACTGTATTCTGAGCACTGTGTTTCAGTAAATATCGCTGTGCAATCGCTCGAGTCCAATGCGAACTGTGTAGCCCCTGTATTTTGTACTATTTCTTTTTTTCCGTGTAGCGGCAATATATATTTTTCAATGCCGGTCTCTATAGAGACCCATATAGTGCCATATTCACTGGGTTATGGTAAGAGCTTAAAATATGAGAAATATGTATGAATATATTATTTGCAAGTATTTCGTGGGATTAGGCTAATGGAAAAGCATGTATGATTGTTGCGTAGGGATTGTAGCGAGTTGGAAGAGGGTATATTAAAAGTCTCCTACGGCGTAGGCATAATGATCCCTCATTAATTCAGAGTGCCTGAACCATTAGGAAAATGTAATATTTACGCGCTTTTTGTATCTGAAAAGGAAATCCTTCCGAGGATAAAAAAGGGTCCTGTACATAGGTGCGTTATTTAGGTGAAGTACATTTTTGAATTTTATTGCTCTCGCATTTCATTTATATAGAATTCGTGTTTTTTATACGCCGGAGCTTTGGGTTCGCAGGGCTTGAAAAATAATCGCCGAAAAAGCGAAAAAAATTCAAACATTTTTTGTTGTTGTTTGAAGGACGATAACAAGAAGCTTGGTCAAGTTTATTATCTATTTTAAGTGTTAAAGTGTAATATTATCTATTTTATTTACAATATTACTAATTTATTATTATTACTATTTTATATCACTATTACGATATTACTTTTTGATTAACTACAATTATCTATTTTATCTACAATTTATCCATTAAAAAAAACTCGTGTTCTTTGTTTTAGATCAACCGGGTGACCAAATCAAGTACACCGTTGATCCCCTTACGTTCGAAGGTCCTTCATGAGATTTTTTATTACTTCGTTAATCTTCTCTATACCTATAAATGAAAGTCCGTTTTTCGTCTGTCCGCGATGAACTTCGGAACCAATGGTAGAATCTTTCTGCGGTTTTCACCAGTCTGTGGTGTATTTTTCGGTGCAGGTTATAGGCTACGTAGGTTATCGGGGGGCTGCGTAGTCAACAAAAATGTCAGACTCGCTGAAATAAAAATTTACAGCGAAAACATTCGCCAGCGAGCGCGCGCTCCCGTCGACACGTCAAATGTCCTGTATTTGTTTTCGTGATCAGATGACGTTACTTGTGTACTTCAAGAAGGTTGGAGCGATCCAGTTGAGTGAAATGACGGTTTATACATTTTTTTTCGACGAACCGCAAAAAATGAAATAGAGATTTATTCGGTAGATCTAATATTTTATGAAATATTTCATCAAAGAGACAGGCACTGGCAGGTGGGCGATCGTGGTTTGGCTCTGGCGGTACTTCGAGGTAAGCAGCATTGTGCGTGGCCAATATTTGGAGCGAAGACCGCTTTGCTGTGCACCGGCTAGCGCAACAAACAGTGAGCGGAAGACCAATACTCCTGATACCTTGGTGTTGATACTTGAGTTAAAGTCTGTGCACTAGAGAATCAGAAGAATATACACCCGTCTATACAGGTACGTCTTCCACGGTTTCCCGTACCCTCGGCCAATGCAGTATAGTGTCCACTAGCTTAAGACGGCTGTGGTGGCAAAGGAAGTTAGGTTAGATTAGCAAAGTGCGGGTAGGGAGTGATGGCAAAGGGTTTAATTGGGAAGGGTTATACCTAAAAACCTGCGAGGGTATACGTTGGAAAGCGGGAACTTATTGAGACCTCAAAAAATAAAAAAAATCAAGGGCCACGTTATGCATTTTAATATTTTTGTTACGCAAATAAGAAAAAAAATTGTGTTACTATCAACTGGAAAAAATTTAACATTATCGAGAATTATTATTGAAAAACTGTGTCAGCGAATGTTTTATATAACTTAGAATGAAACTTTGAGTAATTTGTAATTATGCCCATTTATACGTATGTCACAATATTATTTATTATCACCATTAATGCATATTAAGTGTTGCCGAAATACGGCGACTTTGCGGGCATTGAGATTGGTAGCAATGCTCTTTATTCGTGAACCGAGATTTGTAATCTTTCATCAAATCTTAATGGTCCAATATTCAATATAGATGGTTTACGATGGGCAAGATGGGAGATTTTTTTCTAAATGTTTACAAAGGTTGAGTTTGCATCGATCCTTTGTTAAAAATAGCTAAATAGCTAAAAAAATTACATCGACCGTAGCGTAAACGTCTAGACATCTCACCACACGGAAAATTACAAACATCAAAATATTTGAGAAGAGTTTGTGGCTTCCGGATGGAGGCCGTGTTGAGGATCAGCGTTGTGCCGACGTTTCGCAAACGTTACAGTCTGCATCATCAGGGCTGAGAGCTCCGATACTGAAGCTCTCGTGT
Organism: Ophion obscuratus; assembly: GCA_964007375.1. Lineage (NCBI taxonomy): Eukaryota > Metazoa > Arthropoda > Insecta > Hymenoptera > Ichneumonidae > Ophion > Ophion obscuratus. The sequence continues at coordinate 18,331,343 of OZ023317.1, forward strand.
CTCAGGTATTCCTTATATAGTTGCACTCATCGTTCTGGATCGCTGCACCAGCCAATCAGATGTTTTAATTGATCAGCTGGTCAATTAAAAAACCGGGAGGACGGTGTGCCAAATAGGATTGACGTGATATCCTCCATCTCTGTTTGGATTGTCCGGATGTTTTCGGATTTCCAAGCCTTCTCGGTGTTTCCTGGAAAAATAGCTGTTTGATGGGGCCAGGCTTTGGGCTTTGTCGAACTGGATGGCATGACCAGTCTCCATCCAATGTTCGGCCAGCGCTGATTGTGTAATATGGCCATATTTGATACACCGTTGATGTTCTTTGATCCGTGTACTGATCTTCCTCCCGGTTTCTCCTATGTAAACTTTACCGCATGAGCAGGGTATCTTGTATACTCCTGGTGCACTTAATGGTGGTCTTTGGTCTTTTGCACTCGGAATCACTTGTGCTAGTTTCTTCTGAGGTTTGAAGATGACTCGCACGTTATATTTTCCAAGGACCCTCCCTATGCGATCGGTTATGCCCTGAAGGTATGGAAGGGAAGTTGTTACGGTTATTTGTCCTTCATTCCCCCCATCAGGTGCTGTAACCGTTTTCGGATCAGCTATTTTTCTTTTTAGATTTTTTATCGTTCTTTCGATGTTGCCTGGCTTGTAGCCATTGTCTCCTAAAGCTTTTCGTAGGTGTTCTAGTTCAACCTCCAAGGAGTCTGGTTCGGAGATCGCTAGAGCTCTGTAGACCAGAGAGCTTATGACCGACTGTTTTTGGGAAGGGTGGTGGTGGGACGTAGCATGGAGGTATCTATCCGTATGCGTTGGCTTCCGGTAAACTTTATGGCCCAAAGTGCCATCGCTTTTCCGTTGAACCAGTACATCCAGAAAAGGAATTTGATTTTCCTGTTCTATCTCCATGGTGAATTGAATATTGGGGTGCTGGGAGTTGAGGAAGGTTAAGAAATGATTGAGGTTTTCTTTGCCGTGACTCCAAATGACGAAGGTGTCATCGACATATCGGAACCAGGTGGAGGGTTTGAGGGAAGCTTCTTGCAGAATTCTGTTCTCGAAGTTCTCCATAAAGATGTTGGCGATGATAGGAGAAATAGGGGAACCCATGGCTGCGCCTGAACTTTGTTCATAAAATTGGGATTGAAATTGGAAATATGTAGAGTTTAGGCAATGTTCTATGAGGGGCAGTAGGTTAGGGGCAACTTTTTTGGAATGTTTAACTATGCTTAGGGTTTCATTGGTTGGGACGTTCGTAAACAGGGATACAACATCGAAACTCACTAAAATGTCTTCTGGTTGTACCTTGATAGTCTGGATCTTGTTCACAAAATCCCGGGAGTTTTGGATATGGGAGTTGTTGAGGCCTACGAGTTCCTGCAAAGGTTTGCAGAGAAAACGTGCCAAATGATATGTAGGACTGCCTATGTTGCTAACAATGGGCCTTAGTGGGATGTTGTTTTTGTGTATTTTTGGCAGACCGTAAAGCCTGGGTGGTAGGGATTCCTTGGGTGTTAGGGCTTTGGTTAGGTTTTCTGATAGACCAGCCTTCTTTAGAAGTGTTGTTGTTTTCTTTTCTACACTCGATGTGGGGTCACGTGATAATTTCTTGTACGTGTTGGTGTCCTCGAGCAGGTTCAAAATTTTACTGCAGTAGTCCGTTTTATCCATGATGACAGTTGCATTCCCTTTGTCAGCTGGTAGTATTAAGATATCCTTGTTCTTCTTCAAATTGTGAAGAGCAAGGTGTTCTTCCTTCGTGATATTCTGCTGCGGAGGTTTTGCCTTATGTAGAATATTGCTTATCCGTTTCCTGATGTCGTTGCCAGTATCCAGTGGGAGACGATAGATGGCCGTTTCCACCTGGCTGATGATTTCTCTGGTTGGAATTTCTGTCGGTGTAATGGCGAAATTGTGCCCTTTTGCGAGGACTGATGTTTCAGCTGCGGAGAGTGTGTGGTTACTTAGGTTTTTAACTGTGTGGGTTAGGATGGGCTGCTTTGATTGCGGACATAGTTTCCTGAATTTTTCTATTTGATTCTTGGATCTTAGGTCTGCACAGTGGAGGGCTTGTTCGTGAGTGACACGGTCAAGATCTTCCCACAGCTGTGGTTCCAAAGAGTCAGATAGAAGTAGGTGAAGTTTAAGGAGTTTTTGGGAATTTTGGTCCAAAAGCTTTTTGGTGACAGATATTCTCTCTTTCACCAGTCTCAGCGAGGCCTGGTGGAGGATAGTTTTGGCTTGTTTTGATGGAAAGGGGTTTTTCAATTGAAAACATTTTGGTACCACTTTGTGGTCGCGGCACCTTTTTAGGAATGTTAACGAGCACAGTTGGATGTGCAGAGTTTTCCTGAGTTTGGAAAAGGTGTTAACAGAACCCAAAATAGCCTCTCCGTGTAGGCGTCTGATTTTAGTTTTAAGGCTTTCACGGCTCTTTATGTAATGAGAAGAGTTTGTGGCTTCCGGATGGAGGCCGTGTTGAGGATCAGCGTTGTGCCGACGTTTCGCAAACGTTACAATCTGCATCATCAGGGCTGAGAGCTCCGATACTGAAGCTCTCGTGTCTCAGGTATTCCTTATATAGTTGCAGTCATCGTTCTGGATCGCTGCACCAGCCAATCAGATGTTTTAATTGATCAGCTGGTCAATTAAAAAATCATAAGCTCTCTGGTCTACAGAGCTCTAGCGATCACCGAACCAGACTCCTTGGAGGTTGAACTAGAACACCTACGAAAAGCTTTAGGAGACAATGGCTACAAGCCAGGCAACATCGAAAGAACGATAAAAAATCTAAAAAGAAAAATAGCTGATCCGAAAACGGTTACAGCACCTGATAGGGAGAATGAAGGACAAATAACCGTAACAACTTCCCTTCCATACCTTCAGGGCATAACCGATCGCATAGGGAGGGTCCTTGGAAAACATAACGTGCGAGTCATCTTCAAACCTCAGAAGAAACTAGCACAAGTGATTCCGAGTGCAAAAGACCAAAGACCACCATTAAGTGCACCAGGAGTATACAAGATACCCTGCTCATGCGGTAAAGTTTACATAGGAGAAACCGGGAGGAAGATCAGTACACGGATCAAAGAACATCAACGGTGTATCAAATATGGCCATATTACACAATCAGCGCTGGCCGAACATTGGATGGAGACTGGTCATGCCATCCAGTTCGACAAAGCCCAAAGCCTGGCCGCATCAAACAGCTATTTTTCCAGGAAACACCGAGAAGGCTTGGAAATCCGAAAACATCCGGACAATCTAAACAGAGATGGAGGATATCACGTCAATCCTATTTGGCACACCGTCCTCCCGGTTTTTTAATTGACCAGCTGATCAATTAAAACATCTGATTGGCTGGTGCAGCGATCCAGAACGATGACTGCAACTATATAAGGAATACCTGAGACACGAGAGCTTCAGTATCGGAGCTCTCAGCCCTGATGATGCAGACTGTAACGTTTGCGAAACGTCGGCACAACGCTGATCCTCAACACGGCCTCCATCCGGAAGCCACAAACTCTTCTCATTACATAAAGAGCCGTGAAAGCCTTAAAACTAAAATCAAAATATTTGTTATCCCTGGTGTATGGTGGTGAAAGAATGTCAAAAGATTCGCAGACTCAGTATAGTCTAGACAATAAGATATATATATATATATATATATATATATATATATATATATATTTCAAATTTACTCTTTGATTGTGGCTAATGCTCCAACCTCCTTAATATTGAGCAGCCAAAAAAATGTTAAACTCGCTGAAAAAAAAATGGACAGCGAAAACATCAGCGAGCGAGTGGGTGCCACTCGACACGTCGAGTCAACTGTTTCTGTTTTCGTGATCAGACGACTTTACTTACGTACTTGAATATCACAGAGATTAATGAGACGTTTTCACAACGCCGAAAAGGAAATCCGCACATGGAAAGTCGCACAGTGCGGGTGCGAAAAAAAGTGCATAGCAAGAAATAGTGAATATCGCACGGACCCGCGGGTATTTTTCGAAGGTATTTTTCTAGACGCGGTTAAAAAAAATGCCGCATATATTGACAACATTTTTTTTTTACAGACCACTTATGCACATGATAGTATATGTAAAAAAAATCAGAAATATTAACAAATGGCGGAGATATAACATAATAAAGCAATGTATTTTTTTGCGCGCGTTGATGGTGAACGTCTCGGCATCGATGTAGGTGTCTAAAGAAAAAAATGAACATATTTATAATTGTGTAATGAATGTATCTTTAGTGTGAACCTACAATATTATTTTTTTTAAATTATTACAATAAAAATCTGAAACTTTTACTCAATTTCTGAAATTTTTACTCAATTTTCTGTCGGTATTTTATTTTCCATATTTTTTTGTGTCATTGAAATGTTTGTTTCTGTGGTTTACACGATGGGTGATGATACTTAGAATATGTTGTAAAAATTTCAAAGCGATCTGAACCTTCGTTCAAGAGTTAGAACTTTCACAAGGTTGAAAAAAGTAAATCGTGGAAAAACGGCTTCGACGTTGGCGGTCGGGCGCGTCGCGCGGTATCTATTATCTAGCTCTAAATGCTATAACTTTAACAATTTTTGGAATTTTTCAATTCTGTAAAGCTTAAAATATTCCTAAGCGTTCAGGCTAATGGAATAAAAAATAAATAAAAAATGAAAATTTTTGAAATTTTTCGCGTATATGAGGCCTTGAATGAAATTTGGCACACAACTTTTATAATGTACATGCAAATAAATGTTGAAATGATTTTTCAATTATCTTACTTATCGTTTCAATTTTAAACAAAACCCTGTTTTTCGGGTCGTCACAGTGGCCTAACCTTCTAAAAGTGGCGAATCGCGAGTACGCTGTCGAATGTATAGTAAAAAGTAAACGCGTAATTAAAAAAAATTAGCTCAAGCAGGAATTACTGGTTCAAATCTAGCTCGGAAGATACCAAAAATAGGTCTGGTTATCACAATTTGTAATTGGATGAATTTACTTTAAATTCGGCATAATTGCGTTACGTTATTATTGGGCCGAGAGTTGCCATCAACTAATGGGATATAATTGTCTATTCGGACGATTCGTTCTTCACTGTACTATAAGTCAAAAACAAGTAGGTTTTGTCGCGTGGTTGAAGGTTGCGTCTATAGTAGACGGTAGAGTCCAGCTCGTAAACCTCGTCGTCCCCTTAGGGCCGGCGTCACGGACGTACTTAACGGCTATTACGTTGAGGGCTGGAACTCGTAATTTCATAGGCCCAAGAGTTAAGAGTGCCAGGGAAGCGTATTTTGGTAAGTCGCACGTGGCAATGTTGTCATTCCGGAGAGTGATTTCCGCCATTTTGCATTTCGTAGGATCACTAGTCTACGGAGTTTAGCTCTGACAGGGTAGGAGAGTCTTTATTATACCGGGTGCCCCATTTTAATCTTACACCTGATTTGTCTAAAAAAAATCCTACTCCGATCAAGAATGGAGTGTAGTGAAACTTTTGGGGTCCGAAGGGGGACGTTAAACAAAAATTGGTTCCAAAATTCAAAATGGCAACGTTAAGATGGTCGACATGGTTTAAAAAATGGAAACATGACTTTTTTCATTAAAAAAATTGGCAGGCTAAAGCTAACATGTTTTGTAGGATTTTTGTATAAAGGTAATCATTTTTAGGTTAGAACACCATTTTTTTACTATGTTAGCGGTATCGAGGATATAACATGAGAAGGTAAAGTCTTTAACATCCCTAGTGTAAGTCTGTGTGTATGGGTGTGAGTTTATTTGTATTTGTTCGATAACCCAACCAAACCCAAACAAGGATTAGATCTCTGCGGCTTGTCACTTCCGTTGTCAAACAAACCCAAACAAACTCACACACGCACACTCACCCTAAGGTTTGTTTGATAACGGAAGTGATGAGCCGCAGAGACCTGTTTGGATTTGTTTGGGTTGTCCTTGTTTGGATTTGTTTGGGTTATCGAACAAACCCAAACAGGTGTGAGTTTGTTTGGGTTTGTTCGATAACCCAAACAAACTCACACCGACACACACGCGCACTTACACTTGGGATGTCAAAGACATCCTCCGCGTGGTACATTCTGGATAGCGCTAAAAAAGTTAAAAAAAAAAGTGTTCTAACCTAAAAAAAGTCATGTTTCCATTTGAGGGGCTATACTCAATTAAATATTTAGGAAAATTAAGAATATATTCGGCTATATTTAACCTATATTACATAATTTTTCATAGAAAAATATTGAGATCCAAGCGACTTATGCGCTGCCTTCGGAGGCGCAAAAAAAAGTTCCTCCCCTGCTGACATGATTCCGGCCAATTGAATAGCTGAAACCGAAAAAGGAAAAAATGTCGTTAAACTCGAAGGTATTTCCTGTATAATGACGTAGGATTTTCGAAAGATATCAAAATCTAACAAAATGGCGTTTGAAATGGTTGAGAAATCTAACAAAAAGTCTGTTTTCTTGCCTATAAAATGGTCGTTTTTTTCAATGCCGAATCGTCAATTTTCATCCAATCAAAAATATCCTACGTCATTGTAGAGTGAATATATTCAAAAGTCCTCAGTTCAAATTTCAGGTCAATCGGATAATTTCTCTTTGAGTTACGATGTCAGCAAATTTGAAAAATCTCATTTCTAGAAAAACGCGTTCAAAGATGTAACTATCGATTTTTGCAAGATAAAGTGATATTGATATAAATGATAATGATATTCTTGAAAGTATAAACTGTCGAGAAAGGCAAAAAAAATGATTCTTTTAAAGTGCCACACTGGTATAGCCCCTTAAAAAACATGTATTTAACATCGCTATTTTAAATTTTTTACCAAACACGATTTTTTACGTCCTCCTGTGAACCCTAAAAGTTTTACTATACTCAATACTTGATCGGAGCAGTATTTTTCGAGATAATTCAGGTGTATACATTTTTCTCATAAGCTTCTGTTTTTTGCATCATTTCAACTTTTAACTACGGTCGTTAATGTGTAATTTCCGCCTTACCTTGCGTAACACAATATCAACCATTTACTACCCAAAGTAAAAACTGCGAGCAGTCAAAAAATATTTAGAGGTCGCTCAACAAGCCTCCCAAAAATGCAAGTTTTCATTTAAAAAAAAAACGATTTTGTTTTTGTCCACTTCTCACCTATGAATTTTACGCTTTATAATTTTTAAATTAAGCTTGCGAAAGCTCTGAGGTAAATGTCCCAATTATTGAACACTATCTTGTATTTTTATTATTTCTCATTCACCTGCATGCATTCACTTATTTATAAAAATTTCATTACATGTATGGAACTTTTAGCTATCGAAATGTTACCTTACTTGTGCAAAAAAAGCTTCAATTAATAGAGAAAAAATTATTTAATCAGCAACGGTGACCCGATTTGACCCCTCGTGGTAACTGCTTATCGTTTTCGTTAAGACGCGCCGCTTCATGCGTAAGGGCATAAAAAATTCAAAAATTGTCGCACCTCAAAAAGTAAAGGCGTTTCTGGTTTCTTAGAAAATTTCTTACAAATAACAATTTGAATTTTTTTAAATTAATTATTTGTTAAAAAATACGGTGTTCGATCATTGGGACATAGAAAATGCAGTGTGTCCCAATTATTGAACACTCGAATTCTCCAAGATGGCGTCATTAAACCCATCAAAACATCGAGACTGCTAACGTGTGACAGATCGTGTAAATCGGATTAATTAAAAAAAACTGTAGGTTCCTGAATGAATTTACCTTTATTCTTTTAATAATAACTCTAAGATCGTCATATATATTTTTTATTTGTATTTTCGTGCAATACACATAAAAAAAAGTAAAAAGAAAATATAACCTAAATGTAACCTAAAAATACGAATGTTATGATCAATATTTTTGCTTACCGATATTTCAGGGAGCCAAGCTGCGACAAAATCAAACAAAAACAGAACATAAAAACGAGGAAGCTGAAAAGAAATATAACATAAAGTTCGAGTTGAAAAGCAAAAATAAACTAAAAACCTGTCAAAAGAGACTAAATGTATGTTTTTGTATTTTTATATGATTAATAAAAGATTACTTAAGTGTTTGATTTTGCTTTTATTTCTTAATATTGTACCCAAAATAATATTTTCAGAACGGAAAAAGAATTCTCGAGAGTGTTCAATAACTGGGACATGCCTGTTCAATATTAGGGACATAGGCACTTCCAGTGTTCAATACTTGGGACATTTGCATGCTTCACATTGTTATTCTTTTTTTTCATTTGAAATCATTTAAAAATAATTTAAAGGGTGATTTTTCAAAAGTCAAAGTAACATGTGAACATGAAAGCGATGGTTTTTTCTTGATTTTATATTTTTTTCTCACCGAATTCAATCCCCCAGATCCTTAGCTGTTCGATAATTGGGACATTTACCTTAGTTGGCCAATGAATATTTAGTGGTCGCTCAAGAGCTTCGAAATTTCCAATTGTCGCGAATTTTCTTTCTCTTTTCACTCATAAATTTAACACTTTGTAAACTTTACAAAACAATCAATTAATTTTTTCTTTAGAAACGGATTTTTTAAATTTACCTCACACTTCTAACCCGCTGAAACGGGGGACCTATAATTTTGTTTACCGACAAGAGCTTTAAAGAATTATTTTATGAGAACAAAGATTATAATTCTTGGGTTAGTAGTGTGAGGTAACTTTGAAAAATCTGTTTCTAAAGAAAAACGATCAATTGTCTTGAACATTTTACAAAACGCCAAATATATGAGTGAGATGAATGAAAAAAATTGGTGAGAATTGGAAATTCCGAAGGTATTGAACGACCACCAAATATTCATTGACCGGCTGGAGCTTTCGCGAGGTCAATTTGAAAATTGTAAAGCGTACAATTTATGGGTTAGATGTAAACGAGAGAAAAAAATCGATTTTTCAATGAAAATTTGATTTTTTGGGAGGCTTGAGTGACCTCTAAATATTTTTGATTGCTCGCAGATTTCGTGACAATTGTCTTTCCTTTTTAAAAAAGATAATTGGATGGTGAGAAAAAGGAAAACAAATAGAGCTCAAATTTGGGCCACTCTAATATATATATACAGAGTGAGGCACATAAAGTGTCACAGGGCAATACCACTCAAACTGTTGATCATACTCAAAAATGTTTCAGACAAAAGTTTCAGTGTTCGAGAAGGCCGTCATACTGGACCACCCTATTTTTTAATCGATGGAGGCGCTAAAGCTACGCCAAGGTCAACTCCACTTTTTAAATGGAACCATGTATTTTTTTTCGATGACATTATTACCGATTTTAAGACGAACTCAGCGACCTACAAAAAAGGTCATAATGTCACCGAAAAAAAATACACAGTTCCATTTTAAAAAGTGGAGTTGACCTTGACGTAGCTTCAGCGCCTCCACCGATAAAAAAGTAGGGTGGTCCAGTATGACGGCCTTCTCGAACACTGAAACTTTTGTCTGAAACATTTTTGGATATGATCAATAGTTTGAGTGCTATTGCTCTGTATTACTTGATGTGCCTCACCCTGTATATACAGATTCTGAAAACTGAAATCAGTCACAAATGTGAACCTCCAGTTCCATAGCTTGCACTTCAACATACCCATATCGAAGCGAGAGCGAATCCGAGGAAATGGCAATGGAGGTTTCCTGTTTAATAAAACCAAGGGGACCGCGGTCTCGTCGTTCGGAATATTTAATTAATTGCATTTTAATTACGGTTTCCCGCGAGATGAAGAGCCTCTCCGATGTTCCTGACAATTTCAACGACGAGCACGCAAAGTGTTTGTACCAATGAACATATATCTATACATAGGCGTACACATATCCATACACACAGGGTGTTCCATTTTCGACAATAAGGTAAAATATCTGAAGAACCGTGCGTACCGTTCGAAAAATTAATTAAGAAGTGTGATAGAGTTTCGAGAGGGAAATACGATGATCATGTTGTCAACTTTGCTAGTAGAGGCATCAAAGTCACACGATGTTAATGCGACACTGCAGTCTTCCAGTTCACACACCTCTTAGATTACGTCAATGTAGGCGGCAAGTAGGCTGCAGTTATGGCAATTTCGAATCTTTTTCTTTCGTTAGACTCTTCCTTTAAACGATTATATTGGCGGGTCGAAAAATATAGTGCTGCCTTTAAAAAGTAATCCTCATTTCAACTCGAAGGCACTGCTGACTTAGTCGACATTATGACTAATATTTACCTCCTCACGAGCCTACATTTTTGTTCGAATTTTTACGACCAGGTGTGCCGTGATTAAAATATTTCACCATTTCATAAAAAATGCGACACCCTGTATATAAACTAAATGCGTTTTACTCCGCGACTCAATCCGTTTTTTTCTCTTGCCACAATAATTCTCACCATCTTGCCGTTGCTCCGTGAATTTTTGAGTATAGGTACAGCAGGAAAGTTTCGTGCAGGCAGGAGGAAGACAAGAGAGAGGGAGAACACGACTCGAGGCGTATTTAATAAAACTGGAGATCTTGATCCTCAAAGACATCTGGAATCTGTTAATATCGTTTGTTTCAATATCGTTAACTGGAACGAAACCTGATGAAAATTGGATGTTTCTGCAGCACTGCGGGAAACCAAGACTTTGAGGGTTTATCCACTCTTCCGTACGTTACTTTCAAACATATTAAAATTAAATATCAATAGGATGTTCGTTGTTTTTTCTACTGAATAATCATTGTATCACTTATTGGGAGTACATATAAGTCTCCGCCGTTTGACAAAAGATGGCCCCACCAGGAGGTCATCGTTGAAATTGTCAGATGTAAAACCTCATATAATGTTGGACATCTGGCAAGACCATAAACCTTGAAATATTAGCGATTTTGTATCAGCATCACCTAATTTTTTTCGTGCGAAAATGTCGAATTTTGAGCCGAATCAGCGTTATTTGCAGGAACTTTTGATGTACTTCTTTAATTTGAATAAATCTGCAGCTGAGGCGCATCGATTGCTTGTAGAAGCATATGGTGAGGCTGCTTTAAGCGAGAGAAGTTCTCGTGAGTTGTTTAAAAAGTTTTAAAACGGCGAGTTTGACGTCAAAGACAAAGAACGTAGCGGAAGGTCGAAAGTGTACGAAGACGCGGAATTGGAACCATTAGTGGAGGGAGATTCGTGCCAAACGCAAGAAGAACTTGCACTTACATTAGGAGTGACTCAACAAGCAATTTCACATAGTTTAAAATCGTTGGGAATGTTCCGAAAGCAAGGAAATTTGGTTCCATATGAACTGAAGCCGAGAAACGTTGAACGCTGATTTTGCACATGTGAAATGCTGCTTGCCAGGCATAAGCGAAAGGGCCACTCATAACACTCAATTGGGAAGTTTTACCCCACCCACCGTATTAACCAGATATTGCTCCCTCTGACTATCATTTATTTCGATCGATGACGCACGGCCTGTCTGAGCAGCAATTCACATCATATGAAGATACCAAAAATTGGGTCGATGTGTGGATAGCTTCAAAAGATGAAGCGTTCTTCCGACGCGGTATCCATATGCTGCTAGAAAGATGGGAAAAAGTAGTGACTAGCGATGGACAATGTTTTGAATAAAACATAATGTACCGTTCTTTTACAATAAATGCCCAATTTTTCATTTAAAAAGACGGCGGAGTCTTATTTGTACTCCCAATAAATTTTTAGGATCCCACTTCCTTAACTTTAGCTCTACACGTATGACTCCATTGTTCTCAGTATCTTCGTGGACCCTCCAGAGTATTGCCCACAGCTACTCTTCCCCAAGCACGACTGTATTGCGTTTGCACGAGGGCACAGGGAAACTATGCGAAACCTGTGTCGATATCAGCGGAATATTGTATTGAGTTTCATTCGCAATTGGAAACTTAATGAAGCAGTCACCCACCAGAGTATTGTCCAACTCCAAAGCTTCTCGACATCGGAGATCGCCGAAGCCGCTTACTTACGGATCCTCCACTACTGGCCGCACTAATAAAGTCTACTTGACTATTGATTAACCTAATTTATGATTTTTCTTACATTGATCGCTCATATTTAATGGAACACTGCCGACCATGCATTGTAATTTAAAAAAGCTTTAATACTAACTTAGGACGACCGTATGTAAATGCAAATTACAAGGCTTAGCTTTCAAATGAACAAGCCCTTGGATTTATCCGATGAAAACGCTTTCACCGGAGTGATACTTATCATCGGAGAACTTTTTTTTTATGGGAGGGCGACCGGGAAGATAACTTCTTAAAGTTTCGCAATAATTCGCGCGTTGGCATATTCAGGCCAACCGGCTGCTTTGCCCTTGAAAAATAATAATAATCTAAACATAAAATATCGTTACTCAAGGTACAAGATATAAGTGAACCGACGAAAGCAAACTCGTCCTTCGCAACACACACAAACACACGCGTGCATACTTTTTTCCACGATCGTGAGGAAAAGAGGGTCCCGTGGTTTCGCACTGGGGTAGCAAGATATGCCATAATAGCGCCAGCTATTAGTGTCTCATAATATGCTCAGCATTTCACTACAAGTCGTTGGAGAAGTTGTGCCAAGCGTCTAAGTGACGAACGGAAGTTGTTGAGCTCTCCTCATCATCTTCATCTTTTCTTATATTTGAACGTGTATTCTTTACATTGAACTTTCAACATCGTCAAACTTTGTAGAACAACGATGTAGGTTGAAGAAACCTCTCATTTACTTTGTCACTAAACGAGTTCTTCGTTGAGATTGCCTGGCTTTGCGAAAAAAGAAGAAATGAAAACCAAAGGTGACTCGAATGTTTTTAACAAGTTTTTCAAACTTTACGAATAACTGTTGAGAAGCAGTACACAGGATCGTTGGCCTTTGCAGCTCGAACCCGGCGAGATAAGGAGATTAAGGCATTGTGTACTGAAATGCGTCGGGTATGCTGAGAATATACTTATGAGTAATCGCTGAGTTGGCGAATTTATAATCTTTGTTATTTGGGGGGTAGATTTTGTTTAGGATGGTTTGGCTGAACATATATTCGAAAAAATTCCTCGCATTGTTATTATTAATTTGATTGAATTTGTATTGGATGCGCCGGATCCTAACAGTGTAGGGGAAGGGCGCCCAAAGCGATCACACGGCCTAAAAGCGGGCATCCTCCATACGACTAACGTTGTAAAACTTACCGCGGTTTCGCGACGCGGGGACAAAAAAACTCGGGTCGGACTCGCGCGGCAAAAAAAAAACAAAATTCCACGAAATTTGAAAATACAAGCAAAGTATGTACATCCTGTTTTGTCTATTTATGAGTAAAATAGATCAGTACCGAAATGTGACTATTGTTTTATGCCTATTTCACTTTGTTTTATTCATATTTGCTAAAATGTATTCCAATCATTTTTTTATCAGGTTTGATAAAAACGTCGAGTGGCGCAAAAGGGCGGGCAGGGCCAAGCAAGTACGTGCCCGCAATGCCCAGTATAAAAAATGGCTGTGTGAAATGAAGTTGATACTTTATTAAAATAATATCCCTATTGATTTATATTTATCGTCGGAAATCGAGCTCGTGCCCGCTATGCTCTAATGCCAGATGACTATATGAAATTAATATGATAATAGAAGGAAGAAGATCTCTATGTGACTTTATGCTAATAATTTTTCCATTTATTTATCTATGTAGCAATTCACCAAAACCCTATTATTTATTGCAACTATGTTTTTTACATAGTTGAAAGTGGTATTGTTACCTTCTTATAACGATATCCACTATTATTTTCAGATGGTAAATAAATATAAAAGAAAGACACAACAAGCTTCTTGGGAAGAGACCCTTAAGAAGAATTTGCAAACTAAGAAAAAGCCAAAAAGGTACCAAAGGAAACAAACTACAGATAAGGAAAATTACGTGCGCATTATATGCAACGAACCGTGTATAGATCCCCCCACCGAACACTGGATTCAATGCAATGACTGTCAAATGTGGGCTCATGATGCATGCACTGCGTACCCTGGTGTTGGTTAATTTTACTGTGATCATTGCCACAAAAATAAAGTTTACTGACTGATAAGAAGAGACGATAAGTTTGTGTTCTTTTATGACAATAATAATGATTTGTCTGCAATAAAATATGTGAGTACATCCATAGTTCCGGCCCCCTATGATTCCCTATTTACTTCTTATTTGTGCCTAATCTCAGGAAAAAATGCAGGATGCTCGCATTATCCTCTACGTGCCCGCTTTAGGCTACGCCTCTGGGCAAAGCGGGGATTTCTTGATGTTTAAATTGGTTTCATTATTTGTATTTTGAAGATATACTGGAAATGTGTGATTGTAATATTAAACTACGATAAATTTAGCACCCGATAGCAACAAAAAATTGTTTGAATATGACATTTTATAACTGCTTTTTTAATTTCCCTTAGAGTGCCCACTTTGGGCCCTCCTCCCCTACGTGGAAAGGTGACTACTGAGCTGCATCCCATGTAGATTTCGCCAATCGAACCGTAACGGCCAATACTTGGACCAATGTTGGCGGGACGATGATCGATTAACCAATTGTACGCCAATGCTCGGCTGAGTATTGACTAATCAACATTGGTTTGCTGATACGAAGCCAATGTTCGGCCAAATATAGACTCGCTAATCATTGGCTTGTCGATACGAGGCCGATGTTTGGCGAAGTATAGACTCGCCAATCATTGGTTTGCCGATACGCGGCCAATGTTCGGCCAAACGTAGACTCGCTAATCATTGGCTTGTCGATACGAGGCCGATGTTTGGCGAAGTATAGACAGGCCAATCATTGGTTTGCCAATACGAGGCCAATGTTCGGCCAAGTATAGACTTGTTCATTATTGGTTTATCGATATGAGGCCGATGTTTGGCAAAGTATAGATTTGCCAATCATTGGTTTGCCGATACGAGGACAATGTTCGGCCAAATATAGGCTCTCTAATCATTGGCTTATCGATACGAGGTCGATGTTTGGCGAAGTATAGACTCGCCAATCATGTTTTTGCCGATACGAGGCCAATGTTCGGCCGAGTAACGCATGATCGAACCGCAATTCGTATACTGACGATTCATTGTTTCGCGTTGAAGTCATTGAGAGATGAGATAAATACTTTTTACAAGTCCATTGGACATTATTCTTAACAAATATACTACCAAATCAATGCACTCATTGTTGGCCGATTCTCGAACGAGCTCATACGCGATATTCTGCCGATTTTTATGAACCATCCTACACTGACAGAAAAATTCTATTAATATTAACTAACTGCGTCTATTTATTTATTTTTTATTTGAATTAACTAGATTTTTCGTGAAATCAAATTTTTCCTATTGCATTCCATTATTGGAATTATTCATTTTAAATATATTTATTTATTCAAATTAAACTTGAACTAATGGACTAATGGTCTGTCTTTATTGCAACACACATATTAACGGGTTGTGGGGGTAGAGAAGGTGGAGAGAGAGGAATTATATATATAGGTTAGGTTTGAAAATTCTATAACATGTCATTCGATAACACTCTCTAATTATCACAATGATATTAACTAATTGATATAGTTTATATGATACAAATAATGATGAGAATCCATTTGGTATCTTATACCATATCTGCGATTCAAATGTTACAAGCACTCGGTAGCATAGGGGCAGCGTGTTTGGCTATGAGTAGGGAAGTTCAAGGTTCGAGCCGCATATGGGTGAAATATTTTCTTCGAACTAATTAATTCTAAAGACCAGGTAATGACGAATTACAATACAAAAATAATTAATTTTTTTTTTGGCAGTGCAGGACCAATTTTGGGGATCTATATTGGGTCACAATTATCCGCCAAGACTCGGTCGATAATCGGGCCAAGCTCGAGTGCCAATGATGGCAATCTTGAGGGGGCTTATTGTTGGCCGATTCTCGAATGAACTCCTACGCGATGCTCGGCCGATTCTCATAAGCCATTCTAGGGCCGATATTGATTGCGAATATCGGGCCGCTCTTATCATCCAAGGCTCGGTCGATGATTGGGCCAAGCTCGAGTGCCAATGTTGGCAAGCTTGGCGTCGAGCATCGGTCAATCATTGGCCACTACCCATCACCCTACATGGGATGCTCGCTCGCTAACCGACTACTGAGCGATCGGCGGTTGCTTGGCTTACAGATAGAGTCGACTGTACTCTGATCCTCATCTGTTATCTCTCTTTTTACAGAAAATATTGAAAAACGCCCTAGAAACTACGCTCATATTTACAGGAACCGTAAACAAGTTTTTGATCGTACAATATTTTCGGAAATATTACGCAAATATTGTATGTGTTGGTTTAACACATTGAAAATTATATAACCATACGACGATATTTTGAGATGGAGAATGTGCAATTTTTTGCAAGAAGTAACTCGGTATAATTTAAGCAATGCGACTTACGTTTGGAGTAAACGACCCCGCGGAGTTATTTCGCTTCCTTGAACAGCTGTTCTGGATTAGTCTCACGTCAGTTAAAGATCGTCCAGCTTGATAATTACTCTAACACAGCAACTGCGAGACACTTTGGATAAGCCGTTAATTGTTTTCTGTTGTCAGCGTATTCTTATCAGGCCTTTAATAGACATTTAGGCGCGTTCCGTTGAGATTGAAAAACTTTACTGTTCGATGAGGTCGAGAGATATGTGATTATTTTTTAAACTCCTCATTGTCTATCAACTTTATGTACCTATGCCCTGCTATAAAGTTTTTCGATTAATTATTTATTAGCCCCGAAAAATTGGAACGAAAAATCATTACTAAAAAGAGTTCAATGTACGTAACTTGTTTTCCTGCTTTTATTAATTGTATAATAACGCCATATTTATTCAACAATATCGACCTGATGAACGTTGTGAAAATTCAACTCTCGAGATGTACATTTTTCAATAACAATACGGAAACTTAACGAAACGTTGGTAACTCATCTACGAGTGTTTCTGATAAATGAATTACTTTGCTGTTAGTGATCAATAATTATAACCCTTCAATAAATCTTTAAAACGCAAACATCATCTATTCGGTTGCGTTCATTTATTTGATTTGAGATCACAACTTTTTGATTGTGTAAATTATGTAATACCATTACATCAATATTATAAATTATCTATAATTACAACGATCAGGAACGTTGGCAAATATTTCGAGTAATATAGGGCTTGTGAATACTTTCTTCCGAATACTATGATTTAATTTAACATTTGATAAATTCTGATGATTTGTTTGGATTTGTTTGGGTTGTGGCGCTTTTGCTTGACGCGCAACTCAATCCGCGAGAAGGAAAGAGAGAGACGAAATTTCATTTCGCAGCATCTCGATTAATAAGCCGATCGGGTATTTCAGCCTCGTGCACACGCTTGAATCGAGATAGAAAGTTCGCTTTCCCCCTCGTCGTCATCAAAAGGCTGCTGGGACAACGAGCAATTGTCCATTTCGTCGCAACGAAGGAAAATTGATCAAACATTCTAATAAAGCCCTTCTATATTAGCACGGTGATTACTTATTAATTCACATTCCGTTACTCCCTAAGTGAATCATACGCGGAGAGAATTTTATAAGATCAATGACGATGTTCTCATAGCAGCATAGAACGTTATCGTCGTTGGGCGATCGATGTAAAAATTAAATAAAACAATTTTAACCACGTTTCTAAAACGGCCTATAAAGTATAAAATAATTTCTCCTAGCCCAATACAGATTTATAACCCAATGCAGATTCCTCACCCCATACACAGATGTCTGGAAAATTTGTGATTGTAAATTTTTAATAGCTATGAAAATACTTGTCAAATTTGAAATAAATGGGGCGCATGCAATAGATAATTGATGCATGAATAGTTCACCTAAGCTGCTAACAATTTTATTGCACTGCAAATTATATGAATTGTTGTGTGAGTTTTCTCAACGACAGCTACTCCCTACACTTCATCTATCGCATGCGCCCCATGTTTTTCATTTTAATTCTTACAAGAATTTTCATAGCTATCAAAAGTCCATAATCACAAATTGTCAGGACAATCTGTATGATGTTAGGAGTCTGTGTGGGGTTATAAATCTGTATGGGGCAAGGAAAAATTATTTTATACTTTTTAGTCCGTTTGAAAAACCTGGTTAGTTTTTTTTATTTAAAGAATTTTATTTCCTACTTTTCAGTCTTGTGTGTGTTAAATGTTGCTTCTAGGCATCGCTTGCGTTGGCGGCTGTCTTCTTGACCATCGTAGAAATTGTTACTAATGCACTATTGACTATTAATATTATTATTTTTATTTTATTTGTTCGCTTCCATTAAACTGTATTGTTTATTTCTTTATTTATTTCTTTCACTTTTTCTCTCTCCGTGCCAGACTTGCCTGTCTGTTTATTTGTCTGTCATCCAGATCTGAGCTATGTTCAAAGTTTCAAGTCTCTAGCTCATCCGGAAGTTAGTTCAAAATTGATTGCAAAATTAGTACTGAATAGACAAACAAGCGGAAGTCTCAATGGCTCTTGTTTGAGCATGCCGAAGTGCGACACTACAAAGGTGAGAGATATGTTCATCAGCTGTCGATGTTTGAATACAAAAAAAACATCGATTGGAAAATTTGTACAGAACAGACAAACAAACAAACAGACAGACAAAAAAGCGAGTTAATATTGCATTGTCATCCAGTTCTGGACAATGTTTAAAGTTTCAAGACTCTCGCTCATCCGGAAGGGAGTTTAAAATCGATTGCAGAATTTGTACCGAACAGACAAACAGACAACCAAAAAAGCGAATTAATAAAAAATCGTGGTAAAATGTGAAAAATGAATCTTATCATTGTACTATATCGAAAACTATCCATTTACGAATTATGTCATTACAGAGCATCAAATGAGCTACTTTTCAACACGAACTTTTCCTGCACGATGTAGTACAATTTCGGACTCTCTGCAGCATTGTGCTCGGACAGGGAACATACGCATTAACGGGCTACATCAACCTAGGTGGATCGAAAAATGGCATTTTCCAAAAATATTTTTATTCGATAGTAGGGTAAGGTGCTCAATTATTCACACTTTGAGGGCCACTGTGTAAGTAGGAAAGAAGTGTCGATAATTAGTGGGGTGCCAAAATAAGGTTACTTTACCCTATCACGTTTCACTTATATTCCCTGAAAATTTCATTGAAACATTCCTAAAATTGAATGAGCTGCAGTTCCTCACAGTTGGCCGGGCGAGCGGTAGTCGCACCGTGGTTCAAACTCTAAACACGTTTTTCTCGAAACACTGTTTTCAAAGTCAGTTGACACGGTATATCGAGAACCACTTGACGGATTTTCACCAAATTTACAGAAGATATCATGAAACACACTGAAAGGTCGTTGACGATCTAACTTTTTAAAATCGATCTTCATTTTTTAATAGTTACGTAAAAATGACGAATTTTTAAACAGATTTTGTATACTCGAATGTCAATTGATCGCAACGTTGTTAAAAAAAAATAGTTTTAAAAATCGACGATCGTCAACGACTCGTATTTGTTTTTAACTTGAATATCCCGTTAGGTTTTTAAATTTGAGATGGACCGTTTAAGCTGGAAAGAGACCACTGTCAAACGCCGCGAAAAAAATTCATCATCTACCGAAATGTTTTTGTTGTTTTTCTGTATTTTTTTGAAGGCTCTCAATATGTATATTTTTGTGTTGAAAAAAATGCGTTTCTTTTCTTCTAACCGTTTTGGAGAAAAAAATCGGAATTTGACCATTTTTTCGGGCTTCTAGGTAGATGTAGCCTCTTAATCGGTCTTGATCGAACAACGAAACAATACATATTTCGTGCGACACAAAAGTTTCAGTATGAAGGTTCTTGAACTTCTAGCGCACTTTGGAATTTAAGAATTCCAGAAATTTTCGATCTACAATTTATTCAATCGATCTATAATTGTGGACGCTTGATGAAGCCACACTCCCTTCTCAAGGCCAGGAAGTTGGCTCTTTTATTAATGGAATGCTTATAAGATGTCCGATTCCGAAATGTCACCTGTCGTATTTTTTCCTGAAACTATCTATGTATCAACAAAAGATCGAAAACATGTATAGTTCCTTAGATTGTCTAAGGAGTAAGTGCGTAAGCTGATGCGTGGCTGAGCAGACCTCCATTCAAGTACTGACCCAGACCAGCGCTGCTTGACAGGGGAAAATATCGAAACCGCGCAACTACCGTATTTACTAATATCCGTATTATAAATATCCTGGTATTTAAAAACGTCTAATTTATATTCGTTTTGAGTGGCATGTTAGCGTTTCTTATGTCTGGCTCTTTGTCACTTCAAGTTATAGAGGCTACGTGAGCAATTTGCGGCTGGGTCAGATAAACTTAGCGTTGTGGAGGGCAGGCAACGATATATTCGGGTTACGGAGATAGAATATGCACCCAGTAGCCGGTCAAGAGATTCGTGATAATTTGTCGAATTGTAGCGGCTTTGGCACTCGCACGGAGGTATCTCAAATTCCTGAAAATTTCTCAAAATCGGAGAAATAATTTGACAACGAAATCAGTAAAAGCTAAATAAGCTATTCAAACTTGAATAGCCTATTTATCTTTTACTGATATCGTTGTTTTCACAAATATAACTTAATTTTTGTATCGAGTACCAGGCCAATCAGTTTTACTCTGGGGGATACAAGGAATATGGCGAAAATGACATAGTTTCATTCGTGTTTCAAAATAATACACAAGATGTGAAGGTCTATTGATCTTTAAGGGGTCTTTTGACTTTAGACGCTAAATAAAGGCTATGTTCATCACTATTTTTGATAGGTTTATATTGTAGATATTAATATAAAAGTTGTTACATTCAACAAATACACTTTCGGAATACATTTTTTTTAAAATTTAATCTATTTATGTAACCCAAACAAACTTTAATGGCGTTTTTATCTAAACAACGTTTTTCGACGGCTTGTTGACGAAATCTTCGAAACTACTGAACCGATCCTTATGAAATTTTAACCACATATTCTTCATAACTATAGCTATAGCGCATGTCAAGGATTTTTTAAAAATTTAATATTTTCTTTTTTGGTCAAAAACGGTGAAAAAAGACGTTTTTTCGAAAAATGTCCGCCATTTTGTTATTTTTGCATATACCGAAAATCGTATGATATTCGCAATAGCAATTGACATACTGAATCTAAAACCGTTTCATTTTTTTGTTTCGGATGACTCATCTCCGAGATTTCATCAATAGTGCAGACCTACTATTTTTTTTGGACATTTTTTTAACTACCATTTTCGTCTGTAAATAGTGACTTAAATAAATAAATATACATTTTTAAAATCTATTTCGAAAGTGCTTTTTGTTAAGTGTAGCAATTTTTATATCAATATCTATAATATAAACCGTTCAAATAAATTCATGAAAATAGCCTTTTTTAGCGTCTAAAGTGAGAAGACCTCTTAAGGGCTTGCGAATGGAGACGTAGTATTACAATAGAATACTTGTTATTTCTACGTGCACTTGACGGATTATTGATTATCGGAATTCTGCAGAAAGACAGCAAGTGAAAGAGAGAGAGAGAGAGGGGGAGAGAAAGAGAGAGAGAGAGAGAGACCGGGTGCGAATTCTCGCCTAACAAGGCATGTACCTGCGTATAAAGGATCGGATCCTGGAAAGCGTATGTTAAAGCTAGTCGTGACGTCACCCACCATGTTCTTGTAGCATCTGGTGGCGATTTCCCTTCATCAATGTGACCCCTAATCCCTAAATTCCATTCGGTCCTTCGTATAACCTCAAAATCCCGGATTACACTGATTTCCCGCAACTCGGAGTTTCGCTTCTATAGCCGCGCTCGGAATCGTGAATGTGTGGGCGGTGAAAGCTCCACGTATAATCGCAAAACTGTTTTTTTCTTCAAAGATTTCCTATGTATATATGTTTACGCGCCGACTATAAGTCTGTCGCTTCAATACCCGTAATATTCTAATTGTATCGCCTTAAGATCCATAATGCTCTAGTCGTATCCGTTCGAGGTCTATGATATAGCATTAATGTAATATTTAGTTGGAAATCGGTTTGTTTTTTACTGTGTAATATATGGCAAGTTCAACAGGATGTTTTTCGATAAAGCAAACAAATTCGCATTTACTAAGCAGTTTAATTATTATATTTCAAAAAGGCTGGGATCAAAGCATTATAGAGAAGTGAGAAATATAGTATTATAGTTGATATATTGGGTGTACAAATAAGTTTTGAGCCTGAGAATAAAAACAGTTGTATTGCATATTCAAATGGAAAAATTTTCCCTCCAGGTCTGGTGTCATATAATACAAACCTAGTAGACTGTTTTTCGGGACCAAACGCTTAACATATATCAAAATATATATCATTTAGGCACTGAGTGCCTAAACTGCTTTTCGCGTTCGAATTAAAAAAAAAGGGTGTAGGCGATGTTTTGTCAGGTATTGAGGGTAGATGTCGTATCCATCAGTACCCTGTAAAAGTGGTTTTAATGGTTCCAGAATCGAAATTTCGATCTCAACAATAGTGAGAGAGCAGGGCGACCGAAAAAAGTTGAAGTTGAGGTTCTGGAGCAATTGCTGGGCGAAGATCCTTGCCAAACGCGATCGTACCTTGCTACTACATTAAGAGTTACCCAGCAAGGCATGTCCAGTCGTTTAAAAAAGCCCGGCAAGTTTCAAAACGGTCTTATACAGGCAAAGGTCCGGTCTTATTGCAGCAAGACTTGGCTGATTGCCACTTCAAAACGTTCGATGAAGTAAAAAATTCCATTACCGACTTTATCGACTTAAAACCACCATCTTTTTATCGCCAAGGAATTCGCAATCTGCCCGACAGGTGAGGGAAATGTGTGGAGGCAAACGGAGATTTACTCTCCCGATGAAAATAGACCTTAATTTTAAGTAAATAAACAACTATTTTCATGAAAAAAAGGCCAAGAACTTAGTTGTACACCTAATATATTAGGTCTGTGAAATATTAATAAGAATAAAAGAAATAATAAAAATAATGATAGTAGAGATTATAGATGTATCGATGACCTCGATATTTATATATTATACATAATATATCTATTATATATTTGTAGATATTATATACATTTAGATTTATTTAGCATTTTTTACATTTTTGAATTCCGCATAAAAAGATATGAAAGGAAGAAGAACTTCTAGCACTATATCACGTTAAGTTTCCCTAAAAGTGCTCGCCCGTCCATTGCATGCCTTGTAGATATTATATATTATATATATTCATATATATAATATATATATATATATATATATATATATATATATAAATATGTATGTATTACGAAAATATTATCGTCAATCAGAATTCTTGCTGTTTATTGTTTTTTTTTAAATAAAATTCAGAATACAATATTCTGAATTGGACGAGGAAAACAGGAAATTTTACAAGTTCATTCAATCTAATCTTTTTTTTACAGACTCCGACCAAATTCAGTAGTATTCTTGTACAATTGCGTGTATTGAAAATATTAGATTAAAGGTATCTTAAAATTTGGAGTAGTTATGAAGTCGACCAATTTCTTTTTATTGCAAATTCAGTTGACTATTCTGTTTGGAAAAATGCATTCGAATATTGTGACGAGAACTGGGGCACTCCGGCATTCAAAGATTACTAAATTGCTGATAAGAAACGCGGTGCAAGAATATCCAAGAGCGAACTCGAAACAAGAAATCTCCAACATCACGTACCCAACTGTTTTCGGTGATGGGACATGGCAAATACTTGGTTTTTTCTCTGTTCATGGCCCGTGCACTCTTATCGATGAGTATTCGAAGAAAATGATTGATGTGAAGGTGGAGTCTTCTTATTGCTAAGAGTCCGACGTTTGGGACAAGAGAAAAAACACACAAAAGTACAATAAATGAAAAGCTCAACACGAGAGCAGCTGCCAATCAAATACGATTTGATTGAGAGTTTGGAAGTTTATCGGGGAAATAGAAGTTGTACCATTACCATATGAATAGTTGACAGGTCGAAGCAAGACTACGGCGTGAAGAACACGATGAACTGCATTGGTGATGGCAGTTCCGACGCCTACAAAGGTCTTGTGGACTCTCTAAACGATACTCCAAAGATGAACGTCGCAATACAAAAGAAGGACTGCACAGGACTCGTACAGAAACTCTGCCATCACGGGAACACTCAAAGCGCGAACGAAATCTTCAACAAACTTATGTGGAGAATTGCACCGAAAATAACAAGCAGCGATGCTCAAATAATTGAAACTGCAACTTTTATGATTGTTTGTTTCTTCAACGAAGGCATCACAGCTTTACGGAAAATTATGCGGGCGATGGCTATTATTGTTGGTCGAAGCGCAGCACGGTTTGCGTCGTAGAGCAATTTTCGCCGTTGCGATCAGGCGGACATCCTGGCGCAATGCGCAGCACGGGATGGCTGTATTAGCAGCCGCAGGCAGACAACGAAATAATTGATGACCATTTGGCTCAGGAGGATTCCTTCTACGGCCTGGGTAACGATGATTTCGTGTAAATTAAAAAAAAATAAGTTTTATAGTAGCGTAATGCTGTCAAAACTTTAGGGGGTCTTCTCGCTTTAGACTCTAAAAAAGGCTATTTTCATGCATTGTTTGATAAGTTTATATTATAAATATTGATATAAAAGTTGTTACACTTAATAAATACACTTGCGAAATACATGTAAAAAAAATGTATGTTTTTATGTAACCCAAACAAACTTTAAGCGTGTTTTCTCGGAACAATGCTTTTCGACGGCTTGTTGATAAAATCATCGAAACTACTGAACCGATCCTTATGGAATTTTAAGCACATATTCTTTACAACCATAACTACAGCGCATATCAAGGATTATTTTAAATGTTGATATTTACTATTTTTTGGCCAAAAACGGTGAAAAAAACATATTTTTTTTGTTTTTCCGAAAAATTTCCGCCATTTGGTTATTTTTGCATATATAAAAAGATCGTACGATATGCGCTATAGCCATTAACATACTGAATCTAGTACCGTTCGATTTTTTTGTTTCGGATGATCCATCTCTGATGTTTCATCAACAGCGCAGACGTACAATTTTTTTGCGGAATTTTTTTTTACTCCCATTTTCGTCTATAAATTGTGACTTACATAAATAAATAAATTAATTTGAATGTATTTCGAAAGTGTATTTATTAAGTGTAACAACTTTTATATCAATATCGATTATAAACCTATAAAAAATAGCCTTTTTAAGCGTCTAAAGTGAGAAGGCCCCTTAAACGTGTTTTTATCGAAATCGTGTTTTCAAAGTAGTCAGGTATGAATTATTTTTCAACGAAAGCTTCTTAAATTTCTTGAGCCTCATTTGGATCATATGGATTTTAACACTTGTTAGTTTTTCATACATTTTTGGTTACATTTTGAAATTTTTCATCAAAAATCGATTCTCTTAATTTGACAGGGCGCTATTTTGTTCTGATAAAGGAATTCGAAAATCGAATTCGTCAAGGACTGCAACAATTAATGTATCTTAAGAAGCATTTCGTTTTTTTGTTTTCCTGATTATTGTACAAAGACTTTTTAATCGTACCGAAAAGCATGCCGTGTGCGACCTAGGAGGGACAGCAGGCACGCGAATAAATAGGGAAAATGTATAATAAGAATTTGTTCAAGTTCTACGAAAGATGTAGAGGAACTCAGAGCAAGATGAGAACACTAAGGTCATGTCCAAAGGAAACAATACATTTGAATCAGTAAACTTTAATTATTGTTTTAAACGGAGGAACAATTATAAATCTTTTAATTTTAGAACCAACAGTCTTTCTGACTGTTAGTATACAATATATATTTTTCATTGAACGTTTATTTTCCCATCTGACCCCATATGCGGGGCAAGATGAAACAGCGCTGGGAGCATGATGGGACACAAATTATTGGCACCTTGGGCATTTAAAATTGGTTTCATCCTCGATGCTAGCAATTTGATAAGCCAATAGTCTAAGTTGTATAGTATTTAGTCCGAAGAATCTTGCTTCCATATCTTTCAAATCATTTGAGGAGCTGGCGAACAAAACCGGACTTCACCACATTGCGTCAACTTTTTTTCGTCTTCTTTAAGCACATATTTATAAGCTCCTAAAATATTTTTCATCAAATCCAGCTCTAAACACCTTCAAATTTGTTAAAAACTGCATTTTCAAGCAGAAACGGACTTGTCCATGACTGGCTAGATGAAAAATTAGCAACAGATGACCACAGTGATGACGATGATGACATTGAATGCGATTGTTGTGAGCCTGACATGGGACAGTTTTTGTGGAATTATAAAATTGATAATAACAGATAAATTTATATTCAATTAAAATAATCTGTTTCACTTCATAACCGAATACATCCATAAGATTTTTATGCAGAAGCAGAGTTGTCTACCATTCTCATTTAAAACCGCACTTGTCCAAAATAAAAATAAACACATGCTAGTTAGTGTTTCCATTAAATTAAAGCCAGGTCCAGGCTTGCATTTTGATAGAGCCTTCGTATATTAAAGCTGAAAAATTCTAACTAACCTCTATTTGGTTATTTGGTTTTTCACTTCTCCTGTAAAAAAGTAATTCATGGACAAGTCTAGTTCTGTTCGTCAGCTTCTCATTTGTTAGTTCTTACTTCTTCGTCTGGTAGAAACACCGGTTGAAGAGGAACCAAAGGCCCTGTTAGTTACATTTCACCCTTTCTAACGTCGATAGTGGTACGTTGTCAAACATTCCGGCCTTGCGATAGCTTGTATTCATCTTGCCCTATTAGACGGTTAACGAATTGACAAAAAATCACCCAATAACCTTGAAAATTTCTGACAAACTTATTACAGTGAAACCTCGTTTATACGTTTTGCACTTATACGTTTTTATCATTTATACGTCAAATTTCTCTAGCCCCCGCAAATTTCGTTCATAAGGATGGTAATAAAGTTTAATTTCTACGTTTTTCACTTATACGTTTTTTCGCGCTTATACGTTATGAATTTTATTCCCCAGGGTCGGTTTCGAGGTTCGCTTTTTCTCAGTTGTACGTTAATTACAAGTGACATTATTTGGCCGGAGCAAATTTCACCTGACTGCGTTTTAATGTTTTGATGTTTTTAACCTCGACTATGTGTGCATGTACTATGATTACATATCTCTTATCAATGCGAACCTGTCTGTTATTTGCTAGTCTAAAACGTCAATGCTTAGTGTTACAAACTTGCATTAAATACAAGTTCAAAACAGACATTGGAAAACTTGAGTTAGCTCATCACTAAATTATTACCAATCGAATTTTCAATTGGAAAATCAATCCTTAATATAATGAAGGTACTGCTATTGAAAAACATCGGAAATTATGCACCAATCGCCATTTTCAAATTTTAAAGAGTTTTAGATGCATACTGTATTTCACTTTTACGTTATTCTCACTTATACGTCACATTTGATGTACGCGTTGAAAAACGTATAACTGAAGTGTCACTGTATAATAATAATCAGTACTTTCATTCTCTTTACTTACCTGTCTCTAATCAATATCAGTAACTCAAATGAACTGAAACGATGGTAATCGTGACCGAAAATTACATCGCTTCGTCAAAAAATTGATATAGAATTCCAACTCGAAATGCGGGCTTCCGCCACAGTTGATACTTTCACACTCATTCGCTTCCCTGCCCCCCCCCCCCCCCCCTTTAAACTCCAGCGGGAGCATTGTGCTCACACACACTGTTTATTAGGTAGACTTATGATTCATCATGCCCCGCGCCTTCATCTTGCCCCGAGTCCCCTTACTTTCTCACGCATGAATCTCGATTTTTGTGGTTATTGCATTTTTATTGTAAAAAAACTCGACATGTCCATTTTTTGGTCGAGAAATGTATATGTCGCCTTAAGCTACTTGCTTTGATGGCAGCAACTGTCGTTTTACGATAGCCCAGTGAGAACTACGTACATTGGACATTGCGCAGGAAAAATTCACTTCTGACTCCTGACATTTTTCCGTTTCGTATACGATTCCGCTCAAGGGGAAGAAAAATCGTTGGAGACATTTTCATCCTAGAGTCGACCGGAAAAGTACCTGCTCTGTATAAGTCCAACGTTCTCGTCGGTCCCGTGAATACGTAAAGCGGTCGGCAGGTTCCCGCGTGCGATAGGGAATAGGCAAGGAGGGTTCCCGTCGGAGCTCTCCCAAGAATGTTTGAGAGAGAATTGACAAAAGTTGTGACCCGCACCGCGTGTCGTTTCCGGTTCTTCCAACCATTTTTCTAAGCATGAATCATTCATGTTTTCATTCCTGCGAAATAAGTATTTTCACGGCGACGCTCGTGTTCTCGGCAGTGGGATGAAATGTGAAAAATTGCGCTCGACTACGTGATACACAGTAAAATGAGCAAATAAACGGAAATGAAGAATTTACGATGTTGAGTAAATAATTTCCTGAATTTTTTTTTACAGATTTCACTCTTTATTCCTTCGACTCTTACTCAAATCGTAGTTGTGCTAAGCGAGTGTTTTTACAAATCTTTATTTGTGACCGATAATGTTATTATACTCTGTAAAATCTAGAGAAATTCGTTTTAGGGTATGCCTTTCACGAACCCGAATATTTAACAATTAACTAGTTTTCGTCTGTAATGAAGTACAAGTACATCCCAGTATACTGGTAAAATTTCAAGGCAAGTTATCGAACTTTTAACGAAAAATGACGGTCCTAAAAATCGTCTTCTTCATACGGCACTTATAGGGGTGGGGGTCAAAATGTCGAATGACCAAATCTAGAACGACAAAGATTTCGAAACGACAGAATTATGAACTCTCAAAATAACGAAGGTTAAATTATTCGAAATTTTATCCTTTGACTAATGACGAAATCCAATAACTATTACGCCAAAGGATTATTTATCGAGATTATTCGAGGGCTCATTTATTTGAGAACATATATTCAGATAGTCTGCAGTTTGAGTCACACAAATACAGATTCGACCAATCTACAAAATTCATATCTCCGAAATAGAAAAAAGTGAGTATCTAATATTAGTAATACCGTTTATAGCAAAATGCCATATATCGAGACTACAAACTTCGAATGTGTAGATCTTAGAACTGCAAATGATCGATGGTCCGAAATCGCAAATACCTAAATGGTGAACATGGCATGGCTGCCTGACCCGACTGACCACTAACGCCATCTGCCATCTTCATTCTGAATCGCAAGTAGTACTGCTCGATCCCAAGTTTTGGTTATCTGGACCGTTCGCCATTTTGGCCCATCGCTATTTGAACTGATCGACTTTTTGGTCCTTCGCTTTAATTAATTCGAAATTGTAAACTGCCGTAATATTTACAATTCGACGATTTGACGTCTCGAATTGTTTGGTGTATATATACAGGCGAATCGATATTATATCTCTCATTATTTTGTTAAACCTGATATTTGTTCTCTCTATAAATCAACTTCGAGATTTGTGTATTCACAATTTTGATTAATTATTTTCCAGACTACCATAAGATTGATCTATCTTTATTCGAACAGTGGTCATTTCTGAATTCGAAATTTTGGTCCTTCTGCATATTGATCGTTCGAATCTTTGATCCCCACCCACCTTATGGAGATGACATGCTGGCCACATTTCTATCTAATAGTTTATACATTAAATAAGTCTAGATGCCTAATATAAACTGCGCACGAGTGTAAAAAATTCTAAAGATTCCGTAAAGACAATATAAGCAGAGGTCACCAAATGTTTAAAGAAACTATCAATAATGAAACTTGGAAAAATGTGATGAGCAGAAGAATTTTCGTAGCCGCGAAGTGGCAGAGAAAATGTCATGATGTCTAAATCTACTAAATTATCGCGAAATTATTTATTTTAGTTTATCGTTAGGTATAATAATTGATTGTAGCTTACTTTTATTGAGCGCCACGGTAATTTACCGATGATTCAGAAGAGTCTTGCTTATGCCTCCACAATATACGGCCCTCCGCGAAAGTAATACCTCGAATCGGTGGAGTTCCGCAAAGGACGTATTTTGACTCGCTGATTACGAATATGATAGTGGAAATACCCGAAAATTTGGATTTCAAGGTCAAAACTTCCAAAAACTGATTTTTTAAAAAATTTTCTACTTGAATGTAATAAATGTTGATCTTAGACAGAAATGGTTCCCACATAAGTTGTAGCCTATAAAAAGATTGATCTTTTATATTCCATACTTTTTTTGTCTAAAACCATTCTGTTTTGAGAAAAATGGGATAATGCTTCAATAAATGAATTCTGCTGAACTCGATTAGTTTCGATATTATCTACTTACGCACTTTACCGCGGGAAGGTTTGTTTGGGTTTGTTTGTTATGTAGTGTGTTTGGGTTTGTTTTTTGTTTTGTTTATTGTTTAGGTATGCGTACAGTGTTAAAGACCAAACTGCAACCTTCCCGCGATAAAGTGCGTAAGTAGATAATATCGAATTAATGGAATTTAGGAAAACGTACTTTTTGGGACATTGTCTCATTTTTCTCTAAACAGATTGGTTTAAGACAAAAGTTGTATAGAATATAAAATATCAACCTTTTGATAGGCTACATCTTTTGAGGGAAACATTTTTCTCTAAGATCAACATTTATTATAATAAAATCGAGAAACTTTTAAAAAATCAGTTTTTGTGAGTTTTGCCCTTGAGAAGCAAATTTACGGGTATTTTCACGGATATATTCGTGATCAGCGAGTACAAATACATGGGTACACAAAATTACAAATTAATCGGAAGTATGTTTTTTGCGGAACTTTATCCCCTTAAATATATCAGAGGAAGCTATACATTGCAAGACATCAAACACTATATTTAATAACTAACTCTTGCCCGCGGCTTCGCCCGCGCTGTACCGATTGAAATAGTTATTCTGACTACCTGGTCTACAGTTATTGATAATTCACTGTGGTTGTTTAAAAAAATTATATTCCACATATATAGACTTTTTGTCCCTTACATCTTTACTATAAGCATAGATAGATTAAGTATTTACTTACGAGAATTTCAATTGATATCACATTGATCTTAATTTTGCTAAATAAAAAAGGTACTAAAATGAAACCTTTGAATTTTGGATAACATAGGGTGTCTTAAAATGACCTGACATTTTAATTTGTTAATACATCGTATTATTTATGTGCAAAGTACGCATATTTGGATTTTAATATAAGGTACAAACATGGAGGTTATGTGCGAAACACAATATCGGATAAATGACCGCCTCGTCCCTGTTTGCAAACGGTCACTCTTTTGACGAAATTTTCAAAACGACCGGCATAATTGCGGACTAATTTCTCAAATGGTGCGTCTAATTGCCTCCTTAAGCTCCGGAATGGTTCGTGGACCATTGGCATACACTTTTCTTTGGTAACTCTCCTTTGGCAACCCCAAAGAAATACGTCCAATGGCGTTAAATCGCACGATCTTGGTGGCCAATTCACATCACCGCGGCGCGGGACGACGTGCTGACTTTTCGAACCGTCTCTGCAAAATTTTCACAATTTTTGTGGGGAACTCTGACAAATTTCTATGCTTCGCACGATCGTGTAATCCATGACTAAACCTCATTACTTCTCCTGATGCCAGTTGTCAAAGATAAGTACTCTATGATTGTTACAAAAAAATGGCGCGCAATTTAAAATGTCAGGTAATTTTGAGACACCCTTTATGTTACCGTAAAACGGGATTACTTTGAGCACGTTTTGGGAGTTTTTTGTAGGTAACTTTTTTATAACATTCTAAATTCCACCTTTTTGTGCTCCGATACAACAATGTGTCCTTTGGCTATCAAATGTATAAGAAAGTCACGCCCCACCACCCCCGTACAATTTTATAGCTTTTTTTAAGTGTCAAAGTAACCTTGAGTGTGGGTTTTCTTTGACAAAGCATTGAAATGCAACGTATGTTAAAGATTAAGGATTACTTTGACATCATTTTGATACAAAATAATAATATTTTATGCATTAAACGTGGAATTAAATTAAAAGCAACGATTTTTTACAATCAAATTGTCATCTTTATTAAGGGTGGACACTACTGTGGCTGGCCGTCCACCCTGGCTACTGGATTATTTATTCGGGATTTGAAAAAAGGTAGGTTACTAAGCATACATTGAGCTTATTTCGTGCAATTTTTTATTTGAACAAAAATACACGAAAAAAACGGGTTTCTCAAAACCATGTTTTTGAAATCGGGACGCAGCAGAACTCGAACAATTTTCGTCCAATCGACTTGAAATTTTAACTATAACTTTTTAGATTTCCTCAACAGTCAAGTACGAACGTTTTTTTTTGTTTAATGGGAAATTGTAAACCAATATATCACTTCCGATATGAAAATTATGGTCGGAAAACGAACTTTTTTTTCAAACACGTCTCTTTTTTTAAATTATTTTTCAATTTTCTTTCGACAGATACATTTTTTTTTCTTGAACTTCTTCGAACTTGAACAACAAATTGTTGTTCAAGTTACTTCCCCACACCCGCCACCCGCCACAGAAGGTCACGCGGGCTCGCTGGGCACACATTTAAAGCGAATTTTGGCGCTCTGTTAGAGTAGCCTCAAAAACTGTCAAAGTTACCCTTGATGTCAAAGTTGTACGGTATTTTCCGAAATGAGTTGTCCAAAATTAAAATTTAATCGACCTTAAAAAAATTCATTATACATTACGGTCCGCGTTTTTCTTTCTACACCGTCGGGTAAAATAAAAAGATTTTCTTAGTCGGTTACTCTCGAGCAGGCGATATAGAGCTGACCATGCGAGAAGCAGGCTGTTCGTAGGTCGACTCTAGCCGCTCGTAGCGTTTGTCCTTGCGATTTGTTAATTGTCATTGAAAAGCAGACGGTTACGGGGAACTGCACTCGCTTGAATTGAAACCCGCGGTATAAACACCGTCTCACCCCGTCAGAACTTCTCGATCGATAAAGGTTTGTCGTAAAGCAATCACTTTAAGTCGTGTCCCATTGCACGGCTTCGGCGGCGCCAAGTTCCGCAACAGCGTTATTGGAACGCCGACTTTTAATTTTATTCTACATGCTGGAAGGGCACCAGCCCTTGAGCGAATTAAAAAACTCTACGGGATAATTCGTGGGATGGCCTTGATCGACGATGGTGTTAAACGAAGTGTACAGAAAAGCAGTAGGGTAAATAGTTTCTAGATAATTGCTCAACGTATACTCGTTCGATTGAAATGAAACATATACCATTACCTTAGTGGCATTTTAAGCTGCACAAAGAGAAAATGATATTCCATTTGGTTCAGTAATTTTTAAGTGATGCGAGGACATACCGACAGACAGACATACTTTACGGCTCTCTTATAAGTATATATAATAAAAACCACAAAAACAGCAATAGGAATTATTAGTATTTCAATTATTAATATGGGAGCTAGATCGTCTCATATACATTCTCACCGCGCGTCCAACATTGCCGGTATATTAATAATGATTGATTCTATTATGAAAGTGATAACAATAATTGTTATTGTTCTATAAGTGATAAAGTGTGCAGAATTCTTAAGGCATTAGGCCACAGTAACGGGTATAAAATCATGTGCGAATTTAACCATTTTTATTCGTATAAAAAAGTGATTCACTCATTAAATTAATTACACATCTATTTAGTATGAATATCAAGCTGTTATAAAATATATCTTTTTTTCTTTCGATGTACAAAATGGCCGAATACTCGAAACTTCTCGAAACAGCTTTTTTTCAATTGGTGTGACAAATAACTTCAACAATTTTCACTCGATATACTTCAAATTCAAAAGTTATAGTCCTAATTGCATTTCGCAGAGAAGTACGTACGGAATTTCTGATTAATCGAAAACTTTTCAATTTGTGAGCAGTTTATGAGCAGTTATAACGCAATTTTTCACTGAAAATTCATTTCATAAGCTCAAATACCTACAACTTTTGAATAAAACAATATTTTTTAAATTCCGTACGTACTTTTGTAGGTATTCTAATATAGATTGACGAGATTTTTTGTTTTTTGCTCTAGGTAAAAAATTGTGGATGCTAAATGTCACGCCGCGGAGCGCCTCAAAAAGGATAAGAAAAGGAAATATTAGTAGACGGCTATTTTGGACATCGAAAAAAAATATATATTTTCTAACAGCTTGATATTCATACGAAATAGATGTGTAATTCATTTTATGAGTGAATTACTTTTTCAAAGCTCCGATGGAAATAAATTACCGGAATAAGTATACGAGCAACTTCGTTATTTTCGGTTTACCAAATCGTGAATGTTTTTGCTGAATTTTCATTCTTCATGGTAAGTTCTGGAAGGGAACAAGGTAGAAACATCGATTCGTCGTCGTGGAGTTTCAGTCACAGGTGGCACTCTTCACGTATACAGGGTAGAAAAAAATGGAGACGGAAGGGAAAGAGAGGATGAGAGCATAAGCTTTTCTTCGAGCAACCCAGATCTTTTCTCTGGATTCTCTCCCCCTTTCTCGCTCCCTGTCCCCCTTTCTCGCACCTTCTCATCGGATTCTTCGCATTCACAATTTTCTCGGTTCGTACGATCTCGCAGAACGGAGATTTGGCCCGAAGGCTTTTTGTACGCCCGGAGGGGTAGAATACGGAATTACGGTACGTCGACGGCGTGCCAAAAGACGAATTGAAAAGGGTTAGGTAAGTGAGAGTGCTCGTCTTACGAATTTCACAAAAATGCCCTGCCTTGTGAGGGAAGGACTAGGGCGGATAAGAAGAAGTACGAGAAGAACCAGAGGAAACCGAAGGCCAAGAAGACGTAAGGCGACGACGAGCAGTAAGACTAGCAGAAAAGAGCAGTCTGGCTGACGAAGGGAAACCCTTTGGACACTCTTCTAAAGAGCTGTCGCATTTTTCTTAGCATTTAAGGAATGATTAATTCAACCCTTGCTCGTACACCTAAGCACCGGCAGACCATATTGTAGAAAACCAGCAAAAAGAACAGGAAATGTCTCATGAGGAGCCATCCCTTTTCATAAAAGAAAAGAGACTGCTCGCTCAAATTCATTGGGAGTACAAATAAGTATTTGCCGTATGACAAAATATGGCCCCACCAGGAGGTTATGGTTGAAATTGTCAGATGTAAAACGTCATATCGTAAGGTTGGACATTTGGCAAGACTGTGAACCTTGAAATATTAGCGATTTTGTATCAGCATCACATCATTTTTTTCGTGCGAAAATGTCGAGTTTTGAGCCGAATGAGTGTCATTTGCGGGAACTTTTTATTTACTTCTTTACTTTGAAGAAATCTGCAGCTGTGGCGCATGGATTGCTTGTAGAAGCATATGGTGAGGCTGCTTTAAGTGAGGAAGTTTGTCGTGAGTGGTTTCAAAAGTTTGAGAACGGTGAGTTTAACGTCGAAGACAAAGAACGTAGCGGAGGCCGAAAGTGTACGAAGACGCGGAATTGGCAGCATTATTAGAGGGAGCAGATTCGTGCTAAACGCGAGAAGAACTTGCACTTACATTAGGATTGACTCAATGGGCAATACCACATCGTTTAAAATCGTTGGGAATGATTCAAAAGCAAGGGAATTAGGTTCCATATGAACTGAAGCCGAAAAACGTTGAACACCGATTTTGCATATGTAAAATGCCGCTTGCCAGGTATAAGCGAAAGGGCCACTCATAACACTCAATTGGGAAGTTTCATCCCACCCGCCGTATTAACCAGACATTGCTTCCTCTGACTATCATTTATTTCGATCGATGACGCACGGCCTGTCTGAGCAGAACTTCACATCGTATGAAGATATCAAAAATTGGGTCGATTTGTGGATAGCCTTAAAAGATGAAGCGTTCTTCCGAAGCGGTATCCATATGCTGCCAGAAAGATGGTAAAAAGTAGTGGCTAGCGATGGACAATACTTTGAATAAAACATAAAGTACCGTTCTTTCACAATAAATGCCCAATTTTTTATTTAAAAAAACCTCAGAGACTTATTTGTACTCCCAATATGAAGACGAAATTTATCACACTTTTTTCCATCTTCCTCATACGTCATTCGTTGATGAAGGTCAAGATCGTTCGGCATGCATCATTCAGTGACAAAGGTCAAGATAAAAAATAGCGGCTAGAGGAAAACTTTCATAAACCTTTCCACGCATACCAATGAGAGCTTCTTTCCGATACGCATTGGAAGTTTCCCTTAGTTTTCTTGGGACCGAGCCAAAATGCCGTTCTTTCTCGCTTCCTTACAGAAGCAGCAACTCGTCTTACGGTTCGGGAAAAAGACGTAGAAGTAGCAAAAAGATTGACGAGTGAAATGACTATTCGTTTTCAAGAAATAGAGCGAGTGGATGAAGAAGATAAAGAGGAATGGGAATGAGAAAGGCAGTGCTGAGAAAAGCTACTAAACGAAGCACACATAAGCACAAGCCACACTTCTGGCAATCCAAGTGGCCCGAATCCTTCTTCCGCTCTGGTTTACGCGATTTACGATAAAATCGAGTTTCGCTGAACGTCCGAACGGTTTCGTTTGTTGCGATAAAATCGAGTTTCGCTGAACGTCCGAACGGTTTCGTTTGTTGTCTTTGAAAGCGCCGAGCTCGTGTAGACCTCTTCCAGAATTAGCTTTCTCCCTCCATCTCTATCTCTTCCTCTCTATAATTCGCGTACTTTCTCTTTTTCCACTCGGTTCTTCCAATTCCAAAATTAAGTGAAGTTTGTTGCACCGTATCTCGCGAATGTTGAGATCTGAGCTGAATCATGATTTGACCTAATACTAAACTACTTTATTATGTATAATCGAAAACAATGAAGGCGATTGCCTTCTAGAATATCCATCGATCGATGCAGGCGTCTATCATGACCATCTTGGCTTTTGTGAACCGAATTTGTTGGGATGCGAATATTGACTTACTGAATATTTAATCAAGTCGCGCGGCCAATGGTTTGGCATCAAATAACATAAGAAGACAACAAATAATTGAAAAGGAAAGTTCATAATATTGGGGTACGAAAACGTATTATGGCGCAGGGCTGATGACAGACCTGGCCAAATCCCTAACGATTAAGAAGACACGAAATAATGTAGGAGCATTGAAAAGTAATGTGCTATGAGAACGAATTATAAAACGTCGATTACAAAAACAGGCTGACTAAAAACTGAACTTCTCTATGTTGAGCAAGTAATGAAGAATCATACCGAATGTGAGAGCTCGACTTTCAAATATAAGTGCAATTGGTGTAGACTTGTGGATATCCATGCTGGTGTGCACCACCCGATGGCCCATTAAGGTTAGCACCACTGTGACGGGTAAAAAAATGATGTTTTTTTTGCATTTTCTTTAAGTATACATATTCAAGAATACGTGAAAAAATGTCATGTTAAAATATGGAAAATTGCCAAAGTTACAGACGATTTACTGAGACTAGGTAGCGCAACGATTTACGTATAGTAAAACTTTTAATTGCGTTTTTTCTCGAAATGACTTATCTCGACCTGGCTGGAATCATGACTCTAGCTATAATAGGCCGACTTTAATTTCAAAAAATCAATTTTTCAGTAATTACAGTAGCTATCGTTGTACGTCGCCGTTTTTTGTTTAATTTAGTATTTTTTAAGCCCCCGATTATAAGAAAAAAATATCGCCTGTCACGTACGACGTTATACTTTTATTCCTTTTGGTTAAACCACATAATCGTACACGTGCGACAAGCAATAGAGCCGGCTATTTCTATTTTTCACTGAAACCAAAAATATAAGCGTTCGAAGATACCTACCAAAATTGTATTGCTTCTCACACTCCACAAAAACGTGAATCGCTAGACCATGGCGAAGATTTCTTTATTTGTTAACTGCGCATAATACCAGATACACGTAGTTCCGTAGCGTAGGGAATTTTGTGTTGTGAGCCATGGTGCTATATTTTTCTACTCTGCATGAGAACAGTAATAAAAGTTCTCAGGCCGGAACCTCGAGGCCTAGCATAAAGATGGGCAAGGTGAGACGGTGAAGATCTAAATATCTAACTTTTATTGATTCTCGGGAGGGACCGAACCTTCCGGAAACTAGACGAAAAATTGTTTAATTCCTGAGTGCCCAATCGGGTGGCACAAATTTGAGCCCTTTTTTCATTTTTCTCACCATCCAATTGTCTTGTTTAAGAAAAAAAAAATTTCGCGAAAGCTGCGAGCGGTTAAAAAATATTTTGCCGTCGATTTTGTTGAAACTCATATATGTGATGAATCATTGAAAACTATTAGACACGTATTTTTTCTTATCTGCGGAACAACGGTTTCAAGGGGGGAAACCACCCTTCAAAGAAAGGCGTGTTGAGGGGTGGTTTTGCAGTTTCATCCACAAGCAGCCCACCGATCTGAAGGAAACAAAAACCAACATTCTCCTAATGTAAAGCAATGAAAAATCCACTATCGAATAATTGAAAAATAAAATCATTTAAGGGGTGGTATTACTTTCTTTGAGAGGTAATTTCCACCCTTAAAAACGTTTTGCTGCAGATGAAAAAAAATACGTGTCTAATAGTGTTCAATGCTTTATCACATATATGAGTTTCAACAAAATCGAAGGCGGACACTTAAGTGATGTTCATTACGCGTGATAATGACGTTCTCATTTTTCAGCGGATCCTCATAGTTTTTTTAGACTTAGGCATACCACAGCTGAACTATAACCTATCGATAATAAACAAGTGTCCTGCGGTCTGAACGGCGCGAGAACACAACCGGCCTTAAACATATATGGGTTGTTTCTCTACTAAATGGGAATTGGGGTCCCAGGAAAATTTTATGTATTTAAAATTATTATTACTGAGTTGTATCTGTCTAAAACGATAATTCGTTACCTATTCTTAGTGCGACATAATGCACATGACGTAATATCTTAATTCTCATTTAAGTGTCTTTCAAATATCCTAAAACACAGTCCCCTGTCGTGTCCCATTTCCAGAATGACAACGTTTCCGCGTAATTTTCACGTTTAGTATTAACATTACCTAATTCTAACATTCATAGGTTTAACTAGAATAAAGAACATGTGTTTATAAAATACGACCATAATTTTAAATACTTCTTCATCATGAAAAACTATTACTCAAATATTGTCCTAAATATTTCAAAACAGTCCCCTGGTTTCACTTCAAAATCGCATCTAATTCGTATTTCGTTTAGTAGACATCATTTACTACGATAAACGAACCGCAAACGGTTTAAAGTTCCTCCTAATGCCGGGCTAAGCTAGCTGACACCATATTATTCTGTATAAGCGCTGCATTTGTGGCTGAACGACATGACGGAGCCGCTCGATTGAACCCTCCTCTGTGTGTGTGTGTGTGTGTGTGTGTGTGTGTGTGTGTGTGTGTGTGTGTGTGTGTGTGTGTGTGTGTGTGTGTGTGTGTGTGTGTGTGTGTGTGTGTGTGTGTGTGTGTGTGTGTGTGTGTGTGTGTGTGTGTGTGTGTGTGTGTGTGTGTGTGTGTGTGTGTGTGTGTGTGTGTGTGTGTGTGTGTGTGTGTGTGTGTGTGTGTGTGTGTGTGTGTGTGTGTGTGTGTGTGTGTGTGTGTGTGTGTGTGTGTGTGTGTGTGTGTGTGTGTGTGTGTGTGTGTGTGTGTGTGTGTGTGTGTGTGTGTGTGTGTGTGTGTGTGTGTGTGTGTGTGTGTGTGTGTGTGTGTGTGTGTGTGTGTGTGTGTGTGTGTGTGTGTGTGTGTGTGTGTGTGTGTGTGTGTGTGTGTGTGTGTGTGTGTGTGTGTGTGTGTGTGTGTGTGTGTGTGTGTGTGTGTGTGTGTGTGTGTGTGTGTGTGTGTGTGTGTGTGTGTGTGTGTGTGTGTGTGTGTGTGTGTGTGTGTGTGTGTGTGTGTGTGTGTGTGTGTGTGTGTGTGTGTGTGTGTGTGTGTGTGTGTGTGTGTGTGTGTGTGTGTGTGTGTGTGTGTGTGTGTGTGTGTGTGTGTGTGTGTGTGTGTGTGTGTGTGTGTGTGTGTGTGTGTGTGTGTGTGTGTGTGTGTGTGTGTGTGTGTGTGTGTGTGTGTGTGTGTGTGTGTGTGTGTGTGTGTGTGTGTGTGTGTGTGTGTGTGTGTGTGTGTGTGTGTGTGTGTGTGTGTGTGTGTGTGTGTGTGTGTGTGTGTGTGTGTGTGTGTGTGTGTGTGTGTGTGTGTGTGTGTGTGTGTGTGTGTGTGTGTGTGTGTGTGTGTGTGTGTGTGTGTGTGTGTGTGTGTGTGTGTGTGTGTGTGTGTGTGTGTGTGTGTGTGTGTGTGTGTGTGTGTGTGTGTGTGTGTGTGTGTGTGTGTGTGTGTGTGTGTGTGTGTGTGTGTGTGTGTGTGTGTGTGTGTGTGTGTGTGTGTGTGTGTGTGTGTGTGTGTGTGTGTGTGTGTGTGTGTGTGTGTGTGTGTGTGTGTGTGTGTGTGTGTGTGTGTGTGTGTGTGTGTGTGTGTGTGTGTGTGTGTGTGTGTGTGTGTGTGTGTGTGTGTGTGTGTGTGTGTGTGTGTGTGTGTGTGTGTGTGTGTATTAGGGTGTGCGGAAAAAAATTAATACTTTTTTTTTCTGTTGCATCCACCAAAAAAAGGTGAATTAAGGTAAAAAATAATTTTGCTCATTGGCGCATTGCATTTGAATATTTACCATAAGAATAACCCAGGAAAATATTGGAATTTCTGAATGTGGTAGTGCAACTCGTTAGGAAAAAATCACACAAAGATGTCATTAACATATTCTCATGGAGAATTGAATTTCCAACAAAAAAGTTTTTACGAAAAATTAGCTCAGAACAACCGTTCAAGTGGAATCGCTGTCTGAAATTGAATTGATAGAAAAAAAAAAAAATAATTGAGAAGGCTGTAAAAATCGAGTTTTTCGCTTTACGAAAAAACTTTTTGGGGTTTTTTTTGTAGAGAATGTTCTGCTCTAACTTACAATTTGCATGGAATCGTTCTCAAAATATTTCTCTGATACAAAAAAGAATCAAGTACAACAAGAAATATAAAAGAAACGACGTCCATCATTGATCGTGTTTCGAAAAGTTATATTGAATTAATTTGGTTTAATAAGATAAAATGATTTGTTTTTACATTATAATGCTTGATAATCATCGTTCCTTTTTTTAAGAGTCTGTTTGTTGCAATTAGGGTATTTCTGACGATGATTTTGTACTACGCCCAATAAATATTGTAGCTGCTCTTCGTTTTTTGTTAATGAATGAGCAATTTTGTCATATACTTCTATCAAAGTGACACCACGTTCGGGCAGCCTCCCACTACAGGATTCACTTCGCAATACCGAATGAACTTTTGTAGCAGTGACAGATCTTGATTTGGGGGAAAAACGTCGCGGTTTTCCGTTCGTGGCGCTAGCGTGAAGCTTGTAATTTTGCACTACGAACTACCGCATGATGCCGCCAGGTGGCAGCGTGTGCTAGGGCGCGCACGCCGCTTAAATAAAAAAATTAATTTCAGACAGCGATACCACTTGAACGGTTGTTCTAAGCTAATTGTTCGTAGGAACTTTTTTTGTAGGGAATTCAATTCTCTATCAGAGTATCTTAATGACATTTTTGTGAGATTTTTTTCTAAAGAGTTTTACTACGACGTTCAGAAGTGCCAATATTTTCCTGTGTTATTCTTATGGAAAGTATTCAAATGCAATGCGCCGTTCGAAATAATTTTTTTTGAGTTCTCCTTGAGGATTTTTCTCACCTGTTTTTGGTGGATGCAACCGAAAAAAAAATATATCGATTTTTTTCCGCCCACCCTAATATGTGTGTGTGTGTGTGTGTGTGTGTGTGTGCGCGTGTGTGTGTGTGTGCGTGCGTGCGTGCGTGCGTGCGTGCGTGTGTGCGTGCGTGCGTGCGTGCGTGCGTGCGTGCGTGCGTGTGTGTGTGTGTGTGTGTGTGTGTGTGTGTGTGTGTGTGTGTAGCAAATCCCACGCCATTTCATCTAGCCTGTGACCTCGACCATTTTTGGTTTTCCCAATTTTTTTTGTGAAGTTGGACCTCATGAAAGGAATAGCCACACAAAAAATGATTTTGAATTTTAAAAATCTCGTTGAATCAAGTACAAATTCATAATAAACCGTTTCAGTCCTGTCGAAGCCGAATTGGAAATCATTAACAGCATTATTGGATATTAATATGATAAAAATCTTGTAAAAAATATGATTAATTCTAAAAAAATAGAAGCAAAAATGAGCCCACAATAAAACTAGTCTTAAGAATCATGGAATGGGTCACACTATTTCAGAGAATTTTTTTGAAAACATAAATAAAAGGCAATCATCTTTAAAAAAAATAGTTTTCACTTTTAAAGCAAAAAAACGTTGACATATGTTTTAACGAAAGCATGATTTAAAATAAAAAAAATATATAGTGACATTTGTCGATATCTCAATTAGTTCAGGAGTTATCAGCGTTTAGACGTTTCCAAAACGACCGAAATCGACATTTTTTGGGAAATGATAACTCCCAAAAGAGAAGAGATAAACATTTGAGAATTGGTGTGAAAATTCTTTTCATTTTACAAAAAAAATTCAGGAAAACCAAAAATGGTCGGGGCCACGGGTTAGGTGAAATGGCGGGGAATTTCCCACATGTAAAAATATATGCTATAACATGCCCGTAACGTTTGAAAAAAATCGTAGCTCCAAGGTTAATTATGTAGGAAAAATCATGATGACGCATCGACCTAATTTAAAGTAATACATTCGATTCAAGTTTGTTTAGACTGCGACCACTCTTTATCGTCACGTATCACCCGGCGTGTGTTAAACAACACTTGTTCGGACAGCATGATGAACGACACTCGATGCAAACACTCGTGCGGAAAGCGTTTATTTTTATCGCAATGGCTTGACATATGTATGCATTTATAGTTAAATGAAAATTGGCACCACGAACTGAGACTTTTGTTCGGCTTATTTGACGTTACGATCGATCTCGCAACGCCCTGACGCACACGATCGCAAACATCATTTTTTCTTCTTTTCATAATGTGTATTAATGACGTGAACATCGTAGATCATGCGAGCATAGTCACTCTTTCACTAATGTTTGTCATAGTTGAATAAAAAAAGTCGAGGTAATTACGCGCGCCGGACTCGTTACCCTACTCCTAAACCACAATGTAAGTATGTATACGATCGGAGGTTGATAAATGCATAAAACGAGCAACGAGTATCAGTGAACGACAGTCGAGTTCTCGGGACACTGGGACGTCGAACAAAATTAGTATACGATCTTCTTCGAGTTTCGTATTGATACATGTAAGTATTCATACCGCTTGTTGTGGGGCCAAAAACTATTCGATGTGTAGTGATGAAAGGGTGGCTGACACGGCTTTTCAAAGATTACGAACATAATGTTTGTAGTAGTCATTGTGGCATGTACCAACGAAGAAAAAGGAAACTTTAATAGTAGTATAACTTAGCAAATCGCCGATTTGGGTTGTCCATTTTTACAGTACATTCTGAACGTTATTTCCCAATTTCCAGTGCTGTTATTCGAGGTCGTCATGAGGGTGTTTTTAGGACCGTTGGTTCTCGCAATCCTGATGGGCGCCGGGGTTGGCGCCGATCAGGAATGGTGGCAGACAATGTCACTGTATCAGGTTTATCCGCGAAGTTACCGGGACAGCGATGGTGACGGTATCGGGGACCTTAATGGTAAGCGGTACATACATTTACGCATAAAGACATCCGCGAGCTGCCGAGTCGCACATTCCAACCCGTTATGACTTTACTCCTGTTACCAACGGAAATTGCCTTCAAATTTTCAAAATAAAACAAGATTGACGTGATAGAGGAGCAATTGCTTCTGTAATTGCACGGCTTCGACTGTACGTGAGGCAGTCGCGTAGCCGGCATTGTGTTTGCAGTGGAATAATTATTTCCGGGCAGCGAGCAAACGAGCACTGTCCGGCGTCGTCATATCCGCGTTCATGCGTCGCGCAAGACCTTGTCAATTCTACAACGTTCCCGGAAACTCCCGCGAATCCCTTAACTGCCCTTTGTCCATGACCTGTCCATGTTGTACATTATTCGTTAGCGACAATAAGACCTCGACCGACATCAGTCGAAATGCTAAATTATCTAGGGTTATGTCCGTCCATTGGTGAATGATCAGTGAGTGACATTCCGGAGATTCACTGGCTCCACCCACGCTTGTTATGGAGCGAGTAACCTGGGTTCATGAATAGTAACTTGAACATCGCGTAAGGAAAGCTCAGCATGACGTTAAAACATAATAGACATCATCAAGAGTCGGAATTCTCTAAGACAACAACAAACACAACGTTTGCGAAACTTGGAAACATGTCACGATAGTAGTTTCGACTTTCAGGTCTCGCGGATCATCTGGATCATCTGAAGGATTCCAATATCGACGCATTCTGGCTATCTCCATTCTACCCGAGTCCAATGGTAGATTTTGGCTATGACATCTCAAACTTTGTTGACGTTGATCCCATGTTCGGTACTCTCGATGACT
Source organism: Ophion obscuratus (assembly GCA_964007375.1). NCBI lineage: Eukaryota > Metazoa > Arthropoda > Insecta > Hymenoptera > Ichneumonidae > Ophion > Ophion obscuratus. The sequence goes on from OZ023317.1 coordinate 18,375,784, forward strand.
TCGATAGGCTTGTAGCCAAGGCTCACAAATTGGGTATCAAAGTTGTTGTCGATTACGTGCCGAATCACAGTTCCGATAAGCACGAGTGGTTCCAGAAGAGTATCAAGAATATCAAGCCTTACAGCGACTATTACATCTGGAAGAATGGCACCCGACAGGCCAATGGAACAATTACTCCGCCCAATAATTGGGTACATATGCAATATTTTCCATCAATAGCGCATCTCATGCATATTATCGTACGATCTGCCTTCGTGTTATAGATCAGCGTATTTGGTGGTTCCGCATGGGAGTGGAACGATGAGAGACAGGCCTACTACTTCCATCAGTTTGCCCCGCAGCAGCCTGATCTGAACTACTATAGCGATGGACTCGTGGAGGAGATGAAGGTAAATGGGTCAACAAATCCTATTTCATTCATATAGTCGAAGTATAGGAATATTGTCGGAATTAGCTTCTTCGGAAGATAAACCGCGGAACACTTCGCTGCGGACAATGCTGATAATGTGCTCGTAATACAGAACGCCATGCGATTTTGGCTGAAGAGAGGGGTCGATGGATTCAGAATCGACGCTCTACCGCATCTTTGCGAAGATCCGAGATTCCTCGATGAACCCCTCAGCGGACAGACCGATGACCCGAACAACTTCAACTATCTCGTACACATTTACGTCAAAGACCAGCCGAGATCTTACGAAATTGTCACGGGATGGCGGTCCGTTTTGGACGAGTACACACAGAAAGATGGCGAGCCCAGAGTGATGATGATCGAAGCGTATACGGACGACGAACATACAATGGACTTTTACAAAGCTGGCGCCCATTTCCCCTTCAACTTCTGGCTCATTACGAAAGTCAACGAGCATTCGACGGCGTTAGATTTCAAGAACGTCGTTGATGACTGGATGTCCGAAATGCCTGAAGGTGCCACGGCTAACTGGGTGGTAAGTAATCAATGAAAATCAATAGCGCATTCGCGTTAGGTTTGCGGGTGTTAAGGCTGGAGGGAGGCAGAAACGTTCAAAAAGATGTATCTATCTAATGGCAGGGGAGACCTAGGAGGGTTGAAACACTTTTCAGATTTCACCCTGTATGTTGCAATCGAAATGAGAGATTCGGATAAATATAAAGTTGTTTTGTAGCTTTTTGAATCGACTAATCGATTTTAGTCTAGAAATGACTGCAAGAATTATGTAATCTGTAAAAAATCCATTTAAGTAGAATAAGTCGTTTTGTTTCAACTCTCCTCATATCGAGGTGAGTTGAAACGTCTGAGAATTGGTACAAACTATGGGTATAAATTATGTCAAAACACATTCTCATTAAAAAAAACTTTTTAAAAAATATTAAAACTTGACTTCGACATTAACCTAAGTCTCACTTTTTTACTTCATTCTGACAATTTTCTATAAGTTCTAACTGCAACAAATATAAACTCACGGAATTAAACAGTAAAATATAGCAAATCAAAAAATAAATTGAAGAAAAACCTTTATGGCAAGGAAGCAAATCAATCGCTATTCTGACAAACAATTGTGACATACATATGAAAGGTCTCTACCAGTGCAGACTTTGTGCGGCCATGCTTTGCACTCCAGGCATTGCACCCACTTTTCATTTGGCCTGCTGTTTGAATACGATTCCATACAACACACGGAAAAATACGCTTCCTCGTCTTCACTTTCCACGTTCTCTTTGTGCTCGATCTTTCGTCCCGTAGAGTAATTTTTTCAGCGGCGAGCTTATATATTTCTCGGCTCGCCATGCCTCTATCCGTTTTCCTAATATATTTATTTGGCATCGGAAATAAAACGAATGCAATCCTTGCAAAGCACACCACAAAATATAAACGTATGAAAACATGCCTGCAACAGAGGTAAGTTGAAACACCTTGATTCAACCGTCCTAGGTGTAAAAAATGCGATACCACTTTATTCGAAACTCACTATTGAGGAAGAGTATCGCAAAACAGCAAATTCAATATGACCGATCGAATGCTAAGTTAGTAAGCTTCCAAACAATGCATATCACATACCATTGAATATATAAACAAGGTAACTAAAGCTCAATGAAAAAATACGACAAATACTTCCTTTTGCCAATTTTTTTTTTTGCGCGGGTGTCGAAGTTACGCAACTGAACTCGCAAGAGCACCGGAGCGAACTGCCAAGAGGCCTGCGACGTAGCAGTGAAAGAATGGTATTGTTGCCAGCTCGCTAACAATCACATCTACCGAGACATTGACACTGTTTTAACTTACCTCTGTGTCAAACCTCCTCGATCTCTCTCCAGGCATTATGTGATTCCGTTAACAACGTGTCGAGAAAATCACCGTGGCTGTGTCATTAAATGTTTCATCTTGGTACTATTTCGAACCCAACCTGTTTATCTGACATTACTACACATTGGCTGTTGAAGGCTTAGTGTATTTCGTTGCCCTTCTCCAGCCGGCAGCGTGTTCATTTATAAACTCTGGTGACCTCTGAAATACTAATGATTCCGGAACTTTGATACAGGCGGGAAATCATGATAACAAGAGAATAGTGTCGCGCTACGGATCCCGAGGTGCTCAAGCCATCACAGCTATGGTTCTTCTTCTTCCTGGTATCGGGGTTACGTATTATGGTGATGAAATCGGAATGGAGGACACCTGGATCTCGTGGGAGGCTACTCAGGATCCTCAGGGATGTGGTGCAGGACGAAAAGATTATGAATCCTATACGAGAGATCCGGAACGATCGCCATTCCAGTGGGACAACTCGACTTCGGCTGGTGAATTAATAAATAAATTGATATTTTAATTCAGTAAAAGCTTCCACATACATACAATAGCTAGACTAAAAAATGTGAGCCCTAGCAACCACAATGCGGTACGTTATCTTTTTGCTTCAATCTTTTGCGGGGGTGAGGCATTGTCAAATATATAGAACTGCTCATCGAAGTGAAGCTGCTTTGTAGGATTCTCCACAAATTCGACCACGTGGTTGCCAGTCAATGATAACTACATGACCGTGAATCTCGCGAATGAACAGGCCGCTAGTGACTCGTACTTCAAACTCTATAAAGACATCTCGGCACTGCGAAAATGGCCGGCCGTTCGAAACGGTAATCTGACCACGCGCCTTATCTACGACAATGTCTTTGCATTCTCAAGGTAAGACATACTTTTTTTTACTCATTTCCCTTCAAATATGATAAAATAACCAAATGTGAATGAGGGAACTCAATGGAAGTTTGCACTAATCGAGATTAGTTTACGATAGCTTTTTGAGAAAGTAGTGAACCATGTTTATCCGAAAAAGGCTTCTTTCTTTTTTAAATATTACTTGTAATTTACTGCCACGTTATCATCTTCTTTAGGTATTTAATAGAATGTTTTCCGTCCTTCCGTTGTGCAATCAGAGATAATATAAACACTGCATTTCGTGTACTTCCAGGGAAGCACCCGGTGAGAGATCGGTCTATGTCGTCATGAACTTCAGCAACGCATCGCAAATAATTGATCTTCGGTCTTTCGACAACATACCCTCGAAAGTCGACGTTTATCGTTCCTCATTGGACTCCAGCGTAGCTCCCGGGTAAGACATTTTTTTCCTTTTCCACCTATCTTTTGGCCCAAGTTTTCTTTTGCTTCTTGCTTTTATATCGAAAAAAAATGTCGAAAACTAACCACCGTGATCTTAAAATGCGAAAGCGGACTTTGGTTGATCAATGTACATGTTACACAATTAACAATATCCATTACTACGAACACCGAGAGACCAATGAAAGAAACTTATTATAGTTAATCTCATTAGTGCACTAGTTTATCGACATTTTCGTACGATAGAGCAAAACGACTAACAGTTCCCTCGCTAGTTTATTATTACTTATATACTGCATAATAATTATTCATTGGGACATTCGATGAAAAACAGCGACAACGTAGATGTGTCCGGTGCCAAGATTCCTGCGAAAGGCGTCGTGATTTACGTAACCCCGAAAACTACGTAATTGTTTCGATGATGCAGCACCGTCTTAGACATTCTGGCGATATCTCGAAGCCACATGCTGTTTGCCCCAACGATAGATGAAGACCAAACCTTATGATAATTCTTTACCATCAACACGTGCATTTTGATTATTAAATGCGAACTCTGTGGAGGAAAAGATTGTTTTGAAATGTTTTCAAAATTATTCTCACAAAATTCGAAAAAAAATATCTTGTAGTCAACTGTGGGTATTGGATGCTTTTGGATAATATCCCGGCGATCAAAAAACTATTATCGTCTGCGTATCTATATATGTGTATACCAATAAAAATGTGAAAAATAAATACATCTTATTCAATTTCAAAAAAACAATTCATTGTGTACTTCTATCCGTTTGTTATATTTTATTAACATAATTGGGTATGGGAGTACGATTGTCCGGGGCGCCGACATTTGATAACAGATTCGGAAAGTCTTTACCTTGAAAAAAAAACCTCTAAGGGAAAAATTGATATCTTGATCCATTTTCGAGAGATCGACTATCGAGAACGTAAAAAAAAAAACATTTTTTCCAAATCTCTTACGAATTATTTATTTTTCGAAAACTTACAAGATATAACTTGTGTAGAAAATTGAATTTCTTATAGAACATCTCATTAATATTCTCGGCGTAATCACAATTATGCACAGAAATCCGTTTTTTTTTATTTATTGTTTTTTATTTTCCGTTAAATATGCAATTATTGAGAAAATTGTCTAAAACTTTTTTGAAGATCATTATATGTTCTACAAAAAAACGTTCTATATCATTTGTTCGTAAATTACATTTCTGACCCACAAAAAAAGAAAAATGATTCCTTTAGCGTTGTACAGAATGCACGACGTCTCGGTTTTTCAGTAAAAAAAAATTAATATCGGTAAAAAAAGTTATATTGTAATCGTGTAGGTATGCGATCTGTATGCGTGTTTTTAGGAATGTCGTGCGTGTGTGTGCTTTTTGCGTGTATGAATGATGCATGTGTATGTCTGCTTCCATGTGTATGTGTGTACGTGTGCCTATGGCGGGTATGTGCGCATGGGAGTGGCGACGGGGTCCTGGGGCAGAGCCCTGGTTGGGGTCACGGGGGCGGAGCCCCCAATGGGCTAATATATGATTTTATAAGAGTCAATATGATTATATAGATATGGTAATATGATTAAACTACCATATTATACTAATATTATATGGATATTCAGATTATTCGCAATAAAGTATGCTATTCATTAATTCTTGGATCGGAAATATGATTGGTAAAGTCACCGTCTGTGCATCGTCATAGCCTCAACAAATGACGATACACAGTCGGTAACTTTACCAATCATATCTTTGGTCCAATCATTTTTAAATAACATATTACACGTCTATTAACTCCGAACGAACAATGTACCTACGCTTAATCGTCTGAACATTGTCGATAAAGGGTATTTTTTTGTTTAACTAAAATATGCTGATCTTCCGAACCACGGTGAGCAGTGGATGAAGAGTGTCCATTGATGAGTCAGCGATAACCTGAAAATTTATGTTTGAGCAATAGATTGGAGTGTCAGATAGCCCTGCAGCCTTCCTTTGGAGTTGTCTCCGAATGTAGGCCGGATTCCGAGGATTTTTCGGCATAGGAGAGGTTTTTTGGTTTCGAAAATAAAGAAACGGTGAGGTGAAAGACTACGAATACTGTATTCAAATGAAAAAGGTTAACACAATTAAAAGGTGGTTTAGGGAGGTAGGTTTAATGGGCCTTCTCTTTAACACGGGTCGGCGTAAAAAGAAAAGGAGGTTTTGGAGATTCCTTCCTTAAACACCAGGCGGCGTAAAAAGAGAAGGAATATTAGGAAATTCTTCTCGTTAATACCGGACGGCACTAAAGGAGAAGAATGATTTTTTTGCATAGGCAAGTTCACGGACTGCGACTCTAAGTTGGATATGGAGTGGTAACGGGTCTGCGACGTTCCGACGCGTGGACGAGCTGCGAACGCGTCTGTTTTTTTTCCCGTCACGATCGTAGCCGGTGGTCAGGTTATATTCCTGACCGAAGCTACGACTGGCTATGGGGAAGCGAGGAACAGGGCGCCGACCTTCGAGCGCCACGCGAACTACGCGCGACCAACGGTCGTCGCATGCGGCCGAGGTGGGTCGAGCGCAGCCGACGTGAGCCGAGCGCTCTGACGGATGTCAAGTGCGCCGTCATGGGTCCCGCGAGGGAAATGTTGGGTACAAAACTTTTTACAATGTACCGCGATACCGCGGAACGCTGGGTACCTGTTTAGCTTGCCTATGACACGCGGGTAACCCCGAGCTGTCATAGCCGAGCCGTACATTCTTTCTTATCCAGTTTTAATTTGTTCGCAAGTTTTTGGCGATACGTTTTGTATGTGTGTGCGTTGCTTTTTCTTTTTAGGTCGATTACGGGCGGACGTCGAGGGATTTCGTCCGTGTACATGGTAAGTGTGCGCGGGCTCGTCGCGCACGGCGGTCAGTTATTTATACTTATAATAACAAAAAGAAAAGAAGAAGGTAATAACGGTATTTGTGAAGGAGGTGGGGTTTCCGAGCGTTATATAATACGAAGGGGAAGGGTTATGACTCGATTAATAGGGGGGGGGGGGTCATGACTCGATTAATAAGGGGAGGAGATTTCCAAAAAAGTAACAGCGGGAGATTATGTAGAGGGAAGGGATTTATTTACAGGGTGATAAGGGGAATAAATCGTGGGGATAAATGCTAGATGTCAGCATTGTCATCCGCGAGGTTTTCATCATTTATTGACCCTTCCAGGCACAGTGGCAGGGTACGGTCCCTTCGAGTGGATTCTCCGTAGAGGGGCGCACCGATGCGTCGCAAGAGACGTCCCCGGTGAGGGTGCACTTTCTTCGGAACTCATCGGCCGTCGAAGGACTCGTCGAGGGAGCTCGTCTGCTGGAGATCTGCTCCGGAGGGCTTGCCGAGGGGGTCTCCGGACACGAACAGCAATGGACACATTGCGCTTCGGTGTTCCGATTTTCTATCGGCCAGAGGATCGTTCCGGAGGAAATTAGGGGATATATTGGCCGTATGAATTATACGGGCAACGATGTAGTTATCGATAAATGTGCCTAAAATATTGATTATAAACAATTCAATTTCCTAAAAAAACGTCTCTTGTAATTTTTACGACAACTGCATGTTCATCAAGATATTTGAAAAAAAGTCGGAAATCATAAAAAAATAAATATCTCGTAAACTCTTCGAGATATCAACTTTTAGTACTCCTCAATTTTGGTTTTTTTCTCAACTCGAAGACCCTGGCTCCCGCTCCCCGTTCAATCGTTATTCCTTTTGTCCTGTTCTTAACCGAAATAAGATGGATTTTATATTGGATATCAAGATACAGATACGTTGAAGCTGTTGTTAGACGGTCACCTTATGGTGACCGTCTTACCCTAAAAAACAAGCAATGCATTTTGCATGTGAAAAAACGCGTTCATAAAAGGGAAAATGAAGCAAGGAAAAGGTTGGCTCATTTAAATAAGGCCAAAGAGCAAATTGCACACAAGCAAATAGCTGAGACTGAACCGGAAAAAAACGAACTCGCTCGACTACTTCGAAAGGTTACACAAATGTTCAATATTAAAAATATTGAACATTTCGCTAAAAGAAAGATTTTCGAAGATTTAACGGAAAAAGAATTTTACCTTTGAAGCGCGATGAACAGTGCACAGGGCACTCAATCACTTAAAATGCTTCGAGGGTTCCCATTTTTAAGGTAAAAGAAGCCTAGTATAACAATTCAGCCAATACGTTTTTCGAAACTGCAAAATATTTATTCTAAATATTGTTCCTCAAACATAGTTTGTCTTTATTGATCGCGTCATAATATTCTCAAAATGAATCAGTTTTGTGTAAGGTACAACTTCGCTCTTTTCAGCCCCTTTTCGGTTGCTCCGGCCTAAATAACGATCTCCACCGTATTTCTAAAGATATACAGGCTGTCCCTCTTATTTTTGCCACCCGAAATAACTCGGCAATTATCGACGTCACAAAAAGATGTTTCGGACAAAAGTTGTACAGTGTGAAGGAGGCGATCAAATGCGACCATTTTTTTTATTTCAGTGGAGGCGCTGACGCACAGTGAAGGTCACCTCCACTCTTTCAAATGGAATGGTACATTTTTTTCAACCGTCTTGTGGAGCACCTCAAGCCGCATAAAAAACATTATGGCGTCAAAGTCGTTCAAGGTCATTCAAGGTCAGTATCGAACACCTATTGAAATGAAATACAAATCTAAATATCTCGGATCACAAACAAATATTTGGTAGTGTTCCGAGATATTTAGATTTGTATCATCGATACTGATCTTAAATGACCTTGAACGACTTGGACCTCCGAATGTTTTTTATGCGGATTGAGGTGCTCCACAAGATAGTTGGAAAAAATGTACCATTGCATTTAAAAAAGTGGAGGTGACCTTCACTGTGAGTCAACGATTCCACCGAAATAAAAAAAAATGGTCACATTTTATGGCCCTCTTCACACCGTACAACTTTTGTCTGGAATATTTTTTTGTGACGTCGATAATTACCGAGTTATTTCGGGACGCAGAGATGAGAGGGGCACTCTGTACAGTATACGAAAATGATGTTTTTAGAAAATGGAACGTTTTCGAAAATTGACTGATACTGATCCCTTAATCACGCGAGTATCGTAGATCATGTGAGCATAAACACTTTCCACTAATGCTTGGCGTAGTTGAATACTAATAAGTCGAGGGAAGTACGCGCGCCGGACTCGTTACCCTAGTCCTAAACCACAATGTAAGGATGTATACTATCCGAGGTTGATAAGTGCATAAAACAAGCAACGAGTACTAGTGAACGACAGTTGAGTTCTCGGGATACTGGAATGTCAAACAAAATTAGCATAGGATCTTCTTCGAGTTTTCGCATTGATACAAGCAATGATTCATACCGCTTGTCGTGGGGCCAAAAACTATTCGAAATGAAGCGATGAAAGCGTGGCTGAAACGGTTTTTCAAAGATTATGAACATGACTTTTGTAGTAGTCGTTGTGGGATGCATTAACGAAGAAAAAAGGGACTTTAATAGTCGAATAACTTAACAAACCGTTGATTTGGGTTGCCCATTTTTATAATATATTCTGAACGTTATTTCCCACCTAGCAGTGCTGTTATTTGAGGTGATCATGATGGTGTTTTTAGGACCGTTGATTCTCGCAATTCTCATGGGCGCCGAGGTAGGCGCCGATCGGGAATGGTGGCAGATAATATCACTGTACCAGGTTTATCCAAGAAGTTACCGGGACAGCAATAGTGACGGTTTCGGAGACCTTAATGGTAAGCGGTACATACATTCATATTTTACACATTCCAACCCGCTATGACTACGACTCTGGTCGACAGAAATTGCACCCACATAAAAAAAAAACAAGATTGCCGTGATATAAGAATAATCGCGTCTGTAATTCCACGGCTCCGACTGTATGTGAGGTAGTCGCGTAGCCGGCATTGTGTTTGCAGTGGAATCATTATTTCTGGGCAGCGAGTAGCCGCGCTCTGTTCGGAGTCGACATATTTGCGTTCATGCGCCACGCAAGACCATGTCAATTCTAGAACGTTCCCGGAAATTCCCGCGAAGCCCTTAATTGTCCTGTGTCCATGACCTGTCCGTCTTGTACATTATTCGTTAGCGACAATAAGATTGCAACCACATTCGTCGAAATGCTAAATGATCTAGGGTTATATCCGTTTATTTGTGAATGATCAGTGAGTGACATTCCGGAGGTTCACTAGCTTCACTCACGCCTGTGATAGGGCGAGTAACGCTGGTTAACGAATAATAACTTGAACGACCCACGAAAGAAGCTCAGTATGAGGTTAAAACGTAAAGACATAATTGAGTAACGTGAAAAAACGTCACGATAGTAGTTTTGACGTTCAGGTCTCGCGGATCATCTGGATCATCTGCAAGACTCCAACGTCGACGCATTCTGGCTATCTCCATTCTACCCTAATCGAATGGTCGATTTTGGCTATGACATCTCAAACTTTGATGACGTTGATCCGATTTATGGTAATCTCGATGACTTCGACAGCCTCGTAGCCAAGGCTCACAAAATGGGTATCAAGGTTGTTGTCGATTACGTGCCGAATCACAGTTCCGATAAGCACGAGTTGTTCCAGAAGAATATCAAGAACATCGAGCCTTACAGCGACTATTACATCTGGAAGAATGGCACCCGGCAGGCCAATGGAACAATTACGCCACTCAATAATTGGGTATATATGCAAAATTATGCATAAATAGCGCATCTCATGCGTATTATCATACGAGATCTGCCTTCGTATTATAGATCAGCGTGTTCTGCGGTTCCGCGTGGGAATGGAACGATGAGAGGCAGGCCTACTACTTCCATGATTTTACCCGGCAGCAGCCCGATCTAAACTACTATAGCGATGGACTCGTGGAGGAGATGAAGGTAAATGGGTCAAAGATTTCATTCACATAGTCGAATTATAGGAATATTGTCGGAATTAGCTTCCTATAAACCGCGGAACACTTCGCTTTAGCGGCGGACGATGCTGATAATGTGCCCGTCATACGGAACGCCATGGGATTCTGGCTGAACAAGGGGGTCGATGGATTCAGAATGGACGCTGTACCGTATCTTTGTGAAGACCCGAGATTCCTCAATGAACCCCTCAGCGAACAGACCGATGACCCAAACGACTTCAATTATCTCGTACACATATACTTCATGGACCAGCCGAAGACTTACGAAATGGTCACGGAATGGCGGTCCGTTTTAGACGAGTTCACCCAGAAAGATGGCGAGCCCAGAGTGATGATGATCGAGGCGTATATGGACGATAAACATATAATGGACTTTTATGAAGCTGTCGCCTATTTCCCCTTCAAGTTCTGGCTTATAACAAAGGTCAACGAACAGTCGACGGCGTTAGATTTCAAGAACGTCGTTGATGACTGGATGTCCGAAAAGCCTGAAGGTGCTACGGCTACCTGGGTGGTAATTAATCAACGAAAATTAATAGCGCAGTCGCGTTAGGTGTGCGGGTATTAAGGCTGGGGGGGGGGGAAGCAGAGAGGTTAAAACATATGTATCTACCAATGGTACAGGCATTATTTCGTTAACAACGTTTCGATAGAAAACACTGAGTCTGTGTGATTAAATCTTTCATATTTTTGCTCTTTCGAGACGCACCCTACTATCTGACATCATAACTCATTGGCTGTTGAAGACGGAGTGTATTTCGATGCCACTCGCCTGCCGACAGCAAGTGTATTTATTTTTGTGATATCCGAATTATAATCATTCTGCAAGTTTGATGTAGGCGGGAAATCACGATAACAAAAGAATAGTATCGCGCTACGAATTTCGAGGTGCTCAAGCCATAACAGCTATGGTTCTTCTTCTTCCTGGTATCGGGGTTACGTATTATGGTGATGAAATCGGAATGGAGGATACCTGCATTTCGTGGGAGGATACTCAGGATCCTGAGGGATGTAGAGCAGGACGAAAAGATTATCAGTCCTATACGAGGGATCCGGAACGATCGCCATTCCAATGAGACAACTCGACTTCGGCTGGTGAATCAAACAATAAAATAATTTTCTAATTCAATAAAAGCCGCCACAGGCACGCAATATTCAGATTAAAAAATGTGAGCTCTAGCATCCACGATGTGATACGTTATCTTTTTGCGGGGGTGAGGCATTGTCAAATATATAGATCTGCTCATCGAAGTAAAGCTGGTTCGCAGGATTCTCGGGAAATTCGACCACGTGATTACCAGTCAATGATAACTATATGACCGTGAATCTCCCGAACGAAGAGGCCGCTAGTGACTCGTACTTCAAATTCTATCAAGATATATCGGCACTTCGAAAGTGGCCGGCCGTCCGAAACGGTAATCTGACCACGGGCCTTATCTACGACAATGTCTTTGCATTCTCAAGGTACGACATACCCACGATAATTTTGATAGGGCCCGATTTAGGGTGCGTTCAGCTTGCCTGACTGCCCTTGTAGGGTACTTATAAGGCAACGTGAAAGCACCCTGCTATAAAATTCAACGTTGTGTCACATTTGGGCCTTACCTAGGACGTTGTGTCACATTAGGCCCTTATCAGGTTGCCTAATCAGACCCTTATCGGGGTTGTTGGTCCGGTCGCTACCGGGTTTCCTGCACTGCCAAAAAAATATTTAATTTAAATAGGAGCTTTTTAAATCAAATAAGATTTTTCCGTGTCTCACGGCCTACAACGATCTTAATTGTTTTAGCTATTCTTTTTGAATATTGAATATTTACAAATTGGATAAATAAAGAATTGATTCGAATAAATCTTCATTTGCTTACAATATACACTGTAAATCTAAGTATACTATATACACCAAATATTTCAAAAATCCAAAATAAAACTAAACACTTAATTTAGAGTTTTACCACAACAATTTTGTATTATAATTCATCATTCCCGGGCCTTCTGAAATTATTATTTTAAGAAAATATTTCGCCCATATGGAATCGAACCTAGAAGCCATTTACCTATAGCTACGCATGCTTTCCCTATTCTACCGAGTGCTTGTAACATCTTGGTCGCAGATATGACATAAGATACCAAATTAATTCTATAACTATTTATTGCATCACATAAAGTACATCAATTAGTTAATATCATTGTGATCATTAGAGAGTTTAATCGAATACATTTTTCAAACATAACCTTATATATATAATTCCTCTCTCTCCGCCTACAAAGCTGCCGAAATTTTCTAACACGCATCCGAGTTGCATAATGTTTTTTGTCGCTACAGTCCATGGCACCTATTTTTGAGTGAAATTAATCGAAACTTCGAAACTACGATGCTATCAAATCGAAGTTTCCATGTGGACCATAAGAGGTTATGTGCATCTTTCGACTGCTGAGGTAGTTATAAGGCAAGCATATATATGGCCCTAATAGGAAAGACCTTAGCAGGGCCTCACCTGGGAAAGCCTGCATAGGGCCTTATCAGGGGAAGGTCTAGTAGGGCCTTATCAGGAAAAGCCTTAGTAAGGCCCTATTATGGAAAGCCCTAGTAGTGCTTTATCAGACAAAACCTTGGTGGGGACTTATCGTGGAAAGCCTTAGTAGGATCTTGCTAGGAACGGCTTTAGTAGGGCAATTTTAGTATTGCCTGATTTCGGGCCTAAATACTTCCGGCCCGATCGGGGCAGACACAGGCTGTCTGTAAAAGGTGTTACCCGTATCACACCTGGATCATGGCCTAATCCCGATCAGGCTAACCCTAAGAAATTTCTACGCCGGTACTTTATGTTTATTCATTTCCTCAATTATGATAAAACAACAAGATGTGAATGAGTACACACAATGGAAGTTTGTACTAATCGAGAATAATTTCCCTTTAAAATATTACTTATTGTTTATTGCCACGTTATCATATTCTTTAGTTATTTACTAGAATGTTTGTCATCCTTATGTTGTACTATCAGAGACAACATAAACACGGAATTTTGTGTACTTTAGGGAAGCACCAGGTGAAAGATCGGTCTACGTCGTCATGAACTTTAGCAACGCATCGTAAATAATTGATCTTCGGTCTTTCGACAACATACCCTCGAAACTCGACATTTATCGTTCCTCGTGGAACTCCAGCGTAGCTCTTGGGTAAGAATTTTATTTTCCTTTCCAACTATCTTTTGGCCCAAGTTTTCTTTTGCTTCTTGTTTTCATATCGAAAAAAGTATCGAAAACTAACCATCGTGATCCTAAAATGCAAAAGCTGTTGATCAATGTAAGTGTTACACAATTGGCAATATCCATTACTACGAACACGAAGAGACCAATGAAGGAAACTTATCAAAGTTAATCTCATTAGTGCACTAGTTTATCCACACTTTCGTACGATAGCGCTAAAAGACTAACATTTCCCTCGTTAGTTTATTATTACTTATGTACTGCACGATAATTATTCATTGGGACATTGGATAAAAATACAGCGACAACGTAGATGTGCCAAAGTTCCTACGAAAGGGCGTCGTGATTTACGTATCCTCGGAAACTACGTAATTGTTTCGACGATGAAGCACTGTCTTCGACACTCTGACGATAACTTGAAGCTACATGCCGTTTGCCTCAATGATAGATGAAGATATAACCTTATGATAATGATTTACTATCAATACGTGCATTTTGATTATTATATGCGAACCCTGTCAAGGAAAACATCACGTTGAAATGTTATCAAAATTATTGTCATAAAAGTCGAAAAAAATTTTCTTGTAAACTGAGAACATTAGATGCTTTTGGACAATGTCCAAGCGATAAGAAGATTTTTATCGTCCGCATATCTATATATGTGTATACCAATAAAAATGTGAAAATAAATAAATCTTATTCAATTCCAAAGAACAATTCTCTGTGTACTTTTATTCGTTTGTAATATTTGATTAAGATTTTTCGATGAAGTCGTGAAAAGTTTTGATTGAAGTGTCACTTTTCCAATATCGCGCTGGTTTTCGACGTTCCGCAAACCAATGTTTCCCGTAACATATTTTTATTATTCCATGTTGAGATATATATGAATACAGGTCCGTGCAGAATTTACGAAGCAGAGCTTCACGGAGCGAAAGATTAGCTCGAAACACTACGCCCGTAAAATGAATAATAAAACGCCGGTTCACTTTTAACTTGATTCTCTGCATTGCATATCGACAAAAAAGGTCGGGGAAATTTTACTCGCTTTGACAATGGAAAATCCGTTTCTCGCATGTATACCGTTATGTTTCGTAAATGAGAAATTCTGGTATAGTACAGTCGTTATATCGCTGAGAAAACCCCGTAATCCAAAAAAAATTAGAAGACCGGTTTTTTGAAGGCTATTCTGTAGGAGCCGCGGCTGCCAAATCCCAGTTTGCCTAAAAATCGGGGTGCAGGGTTTTTTTAGGGGTCGAAGGGGATTGCTGCCAAACCCCTATGAGGTCGGCGCCGTGAAACAAAATGTTCAGAAAATTCCGGGCTTTAGGTTTGTCCACAGCGCCGAAGTCGTGGCAGTTCACTTTGGGGGTGAAAAAGTGGGGTGAAATTTAGAAAAATCTGGTTTAATTCAATAACTCTTTAGGATAAATTTTCACACTTTTTTATCCAAGTTGGAACGTTGTAGCCCTTGAAAAGACGTGTCGATCGGGTACATAATCATCACGCTTCCATAATATATTCACACCCAAAAAAATTGTTCCAATACCAAAAAAAAATTGCATCGAATAACTAAAAAAACAATCGATTTTTCGGGTATACTTTAAATATACGAAATGTAGAGAATGATTTGCTCTACATTTTCGTTTCTATGGACCGCCCTTGAATTGGAACACCCTTGGTTGGAAAAAGCAAACTTTTTCCAACCCGTCTCGGGGGTTGAAAATAAAAAATGAAATTCTGGGTAAACTATTGACCGCACAAATTCGCAGCCGTGGAACAATTTGTCGCTTGAATCCTCAGCTACATTTCTGTCCACAGCGCCAAACTCGTATATCTTCATTTTCGGTCAATACCTTTCCCAGAATTTCATTTTGAATTTTGACCCCTGAGAGGCGTTGGAAAAAGAAAAATTCAAGGGTGGTCCATACAAACAAAAATATCCAGAACATTATTCTCTATATTTGATACATTTGAACCATCCCCGAAAAGTCAATTGGTTTTAAGTTATTCAATAAACAATTCTTGTTTATATTTCAACCATTTTTTTGAGGGCGAAGATATTATCGGAGAGGAATCATCAAATACTCGATCGGTGCGTCTTTTCACGGGTTACAACGTTCCCATATGAACAAAATCTGTATGCATTTTTCCTAAAGAGTTTTCGAATTGAAACCCATTTTTCAAAATGTCACCCCACTTTTTCATCCCAAAAATGAACTTCCATAACTCCGGCGCTGTGGACAAAAATAAGGCCCGGATTTTTCTGAACATTTTGTCTCCCGGCGCCGACCTCATACGGGGTGTATTTTGGCATTAATCTACCCCCATTACCCTTCAACCCCTAAAAAACCCTACACCCTATTTCTTAGGCAAACTTGGATGTAGCACCCATGGCACCTACAAATCCACCTGTTAAAAAAGTAGCTTTCCAATTTTCTTCGATTCCAACATACCGCGCAACTGTACTAGTAATAAAGAGAACTAAAGTAAATCGATAAAAGAAAAAGTGTATACATTGTTTAGGCTCGGTAACTGCCTACGGTGATAGTTGCTTTTATCTTTATCAGTAAACGATAAGCCAATGCTCTGAATATATAACTATGATAAACTTTATTTTATTATTATCGTGCTCGGGTTTGCTCATTATTTTACGAACTTGTATTCCCAGGTGTGCGATTTTATGAGACCCGCAGGATTATCGGTTATTGTCTTGGTGTCATACTTAATTATTTGACAGGCAGTTGAAAAATAAGCATGGGTCGGTCCTGTCAAAGCTGTGGCCCCAATAATTGGACGGAGTCCTGAAAAGTGCAAACACCCGATTGGTCTGAATTTTCGTCTAAAGCTTTTTTACTGCAAATATCGAAAAGCACCATATTATTTTAATTATGAGGCCTTGTTTACTCACCGCTACCTCTGGAGTTCAAACTGTTTCATCTTTAAAAATTTTGGCTCTAAAGGAAAATTTAATTCATAAGAAAACATACTTTTGTGAAGCGCCACAAAAATAGTTCTGTTGATTATTAACTCAAATGCAATACTTTTTTTATTATCTCAGAGAGCAACTATACTTTTAAAATTTCCAGGGAGAGGCGAGCAAGAAACGATTGCGCGTAATTTTTCGAGCATTGACAGATAATATGGAGATCAACTTCCAAGGTCCTTTGTTTGATTTTTCCTGAGATTTTTAAATTCGTTGCAGCCCTGGATAGTATTTTTAAAGCAATTATTTGGCCGTAGGCATTCTGCGAGCTGTAAGAAAGTTACAAAAAATTATGAAAACTACTTTGAAAGTGTGAACAGAAATACACAATACTTCTTAAAATGGCGCTGGTCATATGCATTTACTGAAAAAGGCAGACAAATTAAAAAAAATGAATTCCTTTCAATTTGACAGCTGAGAGTGAATGCTTTCGTTATATATGGATATAACCCTTTTTGTAGAGTCATCCAGGAGTTAGATATTATATTCAAAGAACTTTTCGCTAAAATCAAGATTTTCGAAGATATAAGGGAAAGAGAATTTGACCTTTGAGGCGAGATGAACAGTGCACTTAAAATGCTTTGAGACTTCTCTTTCTTAAGATAAAATGAAGCCTAGTACAAGAATTCAGTCAAACATGAGGTTTGCACTTTTTGGAACTGCGCATGGCAATAATTGATCAGAAGATTCTCAAAATATAAATTCCAAATGTTATTCCATAAACATAGTTCGTCTTCATGGATCACGTCATAATATTCTCAAAATGAATCAGTTTCGTGTAAGATACAATTCCTGTATGATCAATTATTAACGGATTTCAAAGTCGGTGGACATGATATCTCGAGAACCACTTGATGAATTGCTTCCAAGTTTACTGGAGATAAGATGAGAAACATTTAAAGTTCGTTGACAAACTCGCTTTTTCAAAATTGATCTTCATTTTTTAATAATTACGTGTAAATTACTTTCTTCATACATTTTATATGCTCGGATTTCAATGGGTCGCCACGTTGCTAAAAAAAAAATTTAACCGTAGAACTCATGTACAGGGTAGAACCCCTCTCCCCAGTCGACTTTCAAAGTGCGCTGCTAAGCTATAAACCGACATTATCGACTGGGGACCGTGATCACAATTAATTTTTACTATCTGGCTGTGAGAGCATGCCAGCAGTGATATCCGCTACTCGCTGATTGGTGAGCAAATGATTTTCATGAGCGTCTGGGGTTGTTATCTACCCCAGTTACCATTGGTGTTTCGTGACGGTAAATGAATTTTACTTTTTTCACTAAAATCAATATATTTTACGTATTATTACGTAATTTGAGTGCCAATGGTCGCATATATTACTTAAGGACTTAAGCCACATTAACGGGTATAAAATCATGTGCGAAATTATCCATTTTTTTCGTGTGAAAAAGTAATTCACTCATAAAATTAATTACACATCTATTTCCTATGAATATCAAGCTGTTAGAAAATCTATTTTTTTCGATCTACAAAATGACCGACTACTAATATTTTCTTTTGTTATCTTTTTTTAGGCGCTCCGCGGCGTGATATTTAGCATCCACAATTTTTTACCTAGAACAAAAACAAAAATTCGCGTCAATCTACATTAGAACACCTAGAGAAGTGCGTACGGAATTTAAAAACTATTGTTTTATTCAAAATTTGTAGGTATTTGAACTGAAGAAATGAATTTTCAGTGAAAAATTTCGTTATAACTGCTCATAAACTGCTCATAAAATGAAAAGTTTTCGATTAATTAGAAATTCCGTACGTACTTCTCTGCGAAAAGCAATTATGAACATAACTTTTAAATTTGAAGTAAATCGAGTGAAAGTTGTTGAAGTTATTTGTCACGCCAATTGGGAAAAAGCTGTTTCGAGAAGTTTCAAGTAGTCGGCCATTTTGTACATCGAAAAAACATATTTTTTCTAACAGCTTGATATTCATACAAAATAGATGTGTAATTAATTTTATGATTGAATCGCTTTTCATACAAACAAAATGGTTAAATTCGCACATGATTTTATACCCGTTACTGTGGCCTAAGGCCTTAAGGACATATATTTTATATTTCATGATATTATTAAATTAAATATATTATAATACTGTATTATTATATTATATTATATCTGTGCGGCAGTAGAATGAGCTGTATGTACGATTTCTTTATATTTTTTATGTTCTTATTTTCATCATGAATATTAATTATATACTATTTTGTCAATAAACGAAGTGAAAAACATACGAGAACCTCCGGTAAAGATTTTTTTGCGTTCCCATTGATGTTTTCCGTATTGACATATTCCGTATTTTCACCATTTTCGTATCCTAGAATAAATATACTTTTCCAATGGAGCATAGTTCAACAATTTTTTTTTTTGGTAAGCTTAATGAATCTCCTCTAAAACGCCAAGTGATATTTGAGGGTTTTATTGTTAGAAAAAAAATTGTATGAAATAGCGATCGTCAGTGATATTCGACCTATGTCGTGGTTTAAGCGGGTTTTTCGCGAAATAAATTGTAATGAAATCGAATTTGCCTTACACCATTCTCTTTCTCAGTGAAAAACGAATAGATTCGTGTACTGATGTTTCTCTGTACTGCTCAATAGGGTAATGTGCTCGCAAGAAACGCGTGGGATGGGTCCCATTTATGAGTTAGAAGGTAGAAAAATGATACATGAGTTTTAGGGTTAAAGGTCGTTGACAATCTCACTTTTTTCAAAATTGACCTTCGTTTTTAATAGTTACGTAAAAATGACCACCTTTTCCATAGATTTTATATGCTCGGGTTTCAATGGGTCGCCACGTTGTTAAAAAAAATTATTTAAAAAATAGACTATCGTCAACGACTCGTATTTGATGTTAACTTGAATAACACGTTTCGTTTTTAGATTTCGGATAGGCGGTTCAGGCTGGAGAGTATCCACCGCCAAACGTCGCAAAAACTTTAATTTTCTGCTGGCGGCCATGTTTTTGTTGTTTTCCCGCATTTTTTGTTTTCTTTAAAGGCTCTCAATATATGTATCTCTGTGTTAAAAAAATGCTTTTCTTTCACCAACCGTTTCCCAGAATTTTTTTTCGTTTTTTGCCGTTTTATTTGGGTCTTTAGATAGATGTAGCCCCTTAGGAAAAATAATTTCTGTTGCATTCCAATAAGGCAACCTTCAACACAGTGAGCCAAGGATGTTTGCCCATTGTTGACTATCTTAAGGGGTCTTCTCGCTTTGAACGCTAGAAAGGCTATATTCATGAATTTTTGGATAGGTTTATATTATAGATATTGATATGAAAGTTGTTACACTTAATAAATACACTTTCGAACTACATTTATTTTAAATTATTTATTTAAGTCACAATTTATAAACGAAAATGGTAGTTAAAAAAATGTCCTAAAAAAATTGTAGGTCTGCGCTGTTGATGAAATCTCGGAGCTGGATCATCCGTTACAAAAAAATCAAACGGTTTTAGATTCAGTATGTTAATGGCTATAGCGCATATAATATGATTCTGAAATTCGCAAAAATAACAAAATGGCCGCCATGTTTCGAATAAAACGTGTTTTTTTCACTGTTTTTGGCAAACAAAAATAATAGTAAAAATCGAAACGATAAAAAAATATGGGTTTGCGCTATAGTTATGGCTGTAAAGAATATGTGGTTGAAATTTCATAAGGATCGGTTCAGTAGTTTCGAAGATTTTATCAACAAGCCGTCGAAAAACGTTGTTTCGAGAAAAAACGCGTTTAAAGTTTGTTTGCGTTACATCAATATAAATCTATAAATACACTATACCGAAAGTGTATTTATTAAGTGTAACAACTTTTATATCAATATGTATCATATAAACCTATTTTTTAAAGTTCGTGAAAATAGCCTTTTCAGCGTCTAAAGTGAGAAGACCCCTTCAGGAATGCATTTACATTTTATTCAAATTTATCCCACGCCTTTTCAACCCAATTTTTCAACTCAATGCAAGGATTAGGCGTTTTAATGATTCTGCCGAACCTCGTGACCAGCACCGATCACCAGAATCGTGTCCGATCATATCGCCGTAGGAGGTTTGCCGGAGAGATTGGCGGCCTAGCGACAGTGACGATATCAGTAATCCTAATCGTAAGTAAAGCACAATCACTTAACGGTTCATTCAAAAGTTACGATGACGTACATTTAATTGCAATACTAGCTGTTATTTCCAAAGACGAGTTTCTCTCTCAAGTTTCAAAACTGAACGATACAAACGTGATGACCAAGTAATTACTTCCTCAATTGCATCGCTCTGAACACACGTAGTTACACGTAGCTGTCATTATGTTGGTGCTGACATAATTAGTTCTGTTCACCGAGCAAACGAAGGCTTCCCGGAGTCGTTAGATCCGCTGGTACGCGATGGCGTTATATTTTACCTAGATTACGCGATGTACGAGGGAATCTCGCAAAGATCTTAATTATAATGCACCGTTCCTGCGTATATTGTCAGTCAGTGCAAAACAGGTTGTGAACCACGAGGCTTAATTATTTGCCATTACGTCCTTTTATTTGTACGCGATCGGTGGGATTTTGGGGTTTCGCTGGCAATGAAATTCGGAACTTCAAGAAGTCAGAATCCTTGAAAACAAGTGCAAACATCCCCGAGTCAAAATTTTTAGCCTCCTCTGAACCCTCGCAGGACCCATTTCTTTTGTAATACATAAGCCGCCAGCCTCCGTTGAACCTACGAAACCTCATTTGTCGAGTTCAGTGCCATGCAGAGACCTCCTCTTGGCCCACAGTAGCCTCTGCTAGACCTCCCAAACCTTCTCTCGACCCCAGTTTCAGTGAAACGTGCAGAGCACAGGCCTCCTTAACCTGCTTTCAACCTCAAACTGTTGCCTCGACCCCACCTAACCTGCTTTCGGCCCAAATTCGATATCTCCTCCATCATCATTCCATTGTGGCCTAGTCGGTAACCCGTTCGATGACGAAATTAATAAAAATACATCGTCCCCTTATCAAATTATTAGTGCAATATTAATATGCGAAAACAATCAAATTTTCTCAATATCGATTTATTATTATTTTATAGGCAATTCATAAAAGAATGCTTGTATATACAGTCTTACTCTAATTCTATCGGATTAATGGGCGTTTTCCTGTCAGAAAAAATCTCACAGGAAAATTCTTAAAAAATGTCAGTCTATCCACTATAAGCTTATGCGACGTTTTTCGTCCTTGACGTTTCATCTTAAACCCTCTAGTTCTTGAGTTACATTGCATTATCCAGAATTAGTCTTTTTTAGCAAAAAATGAAATAACATTGCGAAAAAAATCGTACAAAACTTTATAAAAACGCAAATGGACTTCTTGCTACCCCGTTCAAGTTTATCATGGATAAACGCAACAATTTTTTTTGCATAAGTCATGCGCCCAATTCTCGATGGTCGAAAAGAAGCCGAAAATCAGTCACGTATAAAAGTGCGTACCGGCGCGAAAAGAAAATTATAAAAAAATATTTCAGAAAAGCAATATAAAGCTGAATTTATTCCCGTCAAAACGCCGTTCGGTAAATTTGGTTATCTTTTTATTTACGAAGCTATGTAACTTTTCGTGCAGCAAGAAATATCGACTATGGTGTATCCAAACTTTTAAGCGACGGTATATATTATATAATACTATATATATATATATATATATTATACTCGAAATATGTGGTTGCATTAATATATTGGAATATACACTACCAGTCAAAAGTATTCAGACACTTCAGATAACTGCAAAACTTAATATCACTTTGGATCATTGCAAACTTATGGTAGAATAATAATTATTTTACGAAGATAGTATAAAGCTCTGTATAATTACTTAATTATATAGATCTTTATAGTATGTTCGTGAAATAATAAATGAAATGAATTATATTACTCTAACATTATTTGGCAATTATCCAGCGCTCAAAAGTTTTGCGATTATGTGGAGTGTCCGAAAACTTTTGGCTGGCAGTGTAGATCTAAATAACATATAATGTTGATATCTATATGGAACGTTAGGGTGTTAATTATAGTCTATTTCATGTTTTACAGGATTGAAATTGTCGGTTTAGAATTCAACCTCATTCGATTTTTTCTTTTTGTTTTTGTTCGTTTTGTTTTTTTTTGTTTATTCAATACTAAGTTGATAAATGTCGACGGCCGATTACCGTCGATTTTAAATAAAATGTTTGATTTTTCTTTGTTTTCATTTTTAGCACGTCGAAAATTTAAAAACCATTTCCACGTGTATGTATGAAACATATTTTTATTTTTTTCCGCTAAATAATTATAATATTAACTAACCGCGTCTATTTGATTCTTTTTTATTTTAGTTAACTAGATTTTTCATAGAACCAAATTTTTCCTATTGCATTCCATCATTAAAATGATTGATTTCAAAAATGTTTATTTATAGAAAATGAATCTATTTAATATCGTCCAATAACTACATATTTTATTTGATCCTAATAAATCTGTGATTCGGTTTCATCAGTTCAACATCTTCATCTGTTCAAAAAAACAATTTAGTTAAGTTCACTGAATGGGTCTAGTTATTTTTTTTAAATTTACCTTAAATAGAATTTTCTTAGAGTTAACCTTTTTTCTATTTGATTGAACTAATGGTCCATCTTTATTGCAACACTCATATAAAAGGAGCGGGGGGTAGAGAAGGTGGAGAGAGAGGAATTTTATATATATGTATATGTATATGTGTGTTTGTTTGAAAAATCTATAGCATGTTATTCGATGAAACTCTCTAATTATCACAATCATATTAACTAATTCACATAGCTTATGTGATACAACTAATAGTTAGAGGTATTCATTTGGTCTCTTATGCCATATCAGCGACTAAAATGTTATAAGCACTCGGTAGCATAGGGGCAGCGGAGCGTAGTTATGAATAGGTAGGCTAGGTTCAAGGCGCATATAGGGCAAATATTTTCTTCGAACAAAATCATTTCTATAGGCCAGGGAATGACGAATTAGGATGAAAAATCCTTGTGGTAAAGCTCTCAATTAAGGCGTTCATTTTATTTTCGATTTATGAAATATTTTATACATATAGTACACTTAGCTTTACAGTGTGCATTGTAAGCAAATAAAGATTAATTTAAATCTCATCTTTATTAATATATATAAATATCTTTGAAAGAAATATGATCGTAGTAGGCTGTGAGACAAGGAAAATACGTATTTTATTTAAATAGATTCTATATAAATTCATTTTTTTGTTTAGCAGTGTACAGTAGGCCGAAAGGGGGGGAAGTAGGTTCTGCGGGAGCGCTCGCAGGAGGCCGAACTGAGGTTCCGTAGGTTCAATTGTGAACCTCACTGACCTCCTTTGAGTCAAAAAGTCTACTTTCTGCCATGCCGGAGGTTCATCGGAGGCTCTAACGCATGGTACTTTCAAACATTGTACCCTCCTTTAGATACCCAATAATCCGCTCACGCCGATTTCTGCTCGCCTTCATTTTGTGGGTTGAACGCGGCTCGAAAATTTCGACTTGGGTCATCTTTGTGCAAAGTACGAAGTATCCCGAGTCGAAATTTTCAGCCTATTTTAAAGGCTTTTGATCCTATGTCAGCCTCACTTGAGTCTGTTTACTGCTAGAAGTCCTACTATGGGCTCCTAACATGCTCTTTCTTTGCTGCTTACCTCCTCCATAGGCTCTTATACTCCTACCTAACCTAGGTGACGTCGTTGCAGCTCCTCTTTTCCTGCTACAAGTCCTATTATGGGTCCTAACATGTTCTACCTTTGCTGCTTATCTCCTGCATAGGCCCTTATACTCCTACCTAACCTAGCTGAAGTCGTTGCAGCTCCGCTTTTGATTGCGTTTGGACCTATCGCGCATTTGGCTGTTTCGACGAAACCAGGGTGGGGATGATAGCATTCGAAAGCGGGGGTTTGATAGTTTACAGTAACCATCATGCGTTGGACTAGGTAGGACCGCGCGTCCGACGTAGAGGCGTACTTTTTTAATGGCCTTTCCATTATCTCCACCCAGCGGACTTTTCGCATTCGCTTCAAACTTGCCCTTGCAACTCCGGCAACTCTGCAAAGTGGAAAAAATGTATCTTGGGCAAACAGTTACAATATTTTTGATAGGAATTTCCCTATCGTATGCATGTATACGCGGATCCCTATAGCAGGCACGCATGCATACGTATAGGTACTAATATACGTGTGTTGGTGTATGCTTAGGCGTATATGTGTGCGGATATATACGAGTGTCTACGCATGCGCGTATTCAGGCATATGTATCTCTATATGCGTAATAGAGTATATGCGTGTGCGTGTATACGTGTGCCAATAGACGTCCTCCTTAGGACCTGCAAGTGGAGAAAAGGGAAATTTGTTCCCGATCTAGGCCCTAAGTAGGAGCTCATTTTATATTGAATACGAAGCTACTTTACTGCCTTTATCTCCTACCACTGTGAGGATCTGGAGGGGCAAAAGTGGCTGAAAATTTCGACTCGGGTTTACTGCCTTTATCCCCTACCACTGTGAGGATCTGGAGGGGAAAAATAGGCTGAAAATTTCGACTCGGGTTTACTGCCTTTATCTCCTACCACTGTGAGGATCTGGAGGGGCGAAATAGGCTGAAAATTTCGACTCGGGTGTATCCACGATGGTGCTTTTTGGCGTCCTGATCTCGCGGATGATCGGAATTATCTAGAAGGCCCAGAGATCATTGGGTAAATACGCTAATATTATTGAACGTTTCGGGCCTCCAGGTAACTAAGAGTGGTCCGCGAGATTGCATTTGTTGCTTCTTTGTATGAAATCAATGAGATATATGGGACATTCCACGCCATTTCACTCAGCCCGTGACCCCGACCATTTTTGGTTGTGCTGATTTTTTGGTGAAATTGTACCCCATGAAAGGAATGTCGACACCAATTTTTAGATTTTTATCTTTTCGCTTCTAGGAGTGATCATTTTCCAAAAAATGTCGATTTCGGAAACATTTGAATGCTGATAACTCTGGAACTAATTGAGATATCGACAAATGTCACGGTATCGTTTTTTCTTTCATTTTGAAGCATACTTCCATAAAAAATATGAGAAAATGGTCAATTATCGATGTTAACGAACTTTTTTTATGAATTTTTTTTTCGTTAAATTTAGTCGTTGAATTTTTTCGTTAAGTCAGATTCAGCACGAATTACAAATAAACGGTTTCAGGCCTGTCGATGCCTAATTGTAAATCACAAAATCATTAATAGCATTATTGGAGATTAAAATGATAACAATCTTCTCGAAAAAATGTGATTATTCCGAAAAAAATAGAAGGAAAAATGGGCCCATGATGAGACTAGTCTTAAAAATCATAGAATGAGTCACTCAATTTTAGAGAATTTTTTGAAAAAAATTAAAAAAGGTTATCATCTTAAAAAAAATTGTTTTCACTTTAGAAGTAAGACAAAGCATTGACATTGATAACTGATAATTTTTTTATATTTTTTAAATGAAAGTATGCTTTAAAATGAAAAATTATATAATGACATATGTCGATATCTCAATATAATGACATTTGTCGATATTCAGGTGTTATAATTTTCCAAAAAATTTCGATTCCGGAAGTTTTGGAGAATGATAACACCTGAAAGAGAAGAAATAAAAATTTAAAAATTGGTGTGGATATTCCTTTCATGAGGTACAATTTTACAAAAAAAAAGGAAAACGAAAAATGGTCGGGGTCACGGGCTACGTGAAATAGCGTAGAATATCCCATATGTATCTTTCGAACGGCATCATCAACCTTTTTCTATTCAATCTTTTTTTCCCTTACCCTGTGCACGACTATAGTTCTCCTAACGATTCGTGAATTCTCGGATTCCGTTAACATTTTCTTTACCAATCAAAACAGGTGATGCAATAAAATACTTAATCTCGATTTTCTCTTTAGACCAGTCTGAATTTCTCTTCCTTTATCGCACCCGATGCAGTTCGGTTCGCAGTATTTTTTTTCAGCAGACCTCAAGTGTACCGTCGTTCGCTGATAGCCCAAAGACCGATCACTCTAGAATTTTAACGCGACCGAGAAATCATTCTGACAGGAGATTGGCAACGTGCTAAGAATCCCGAGTTATCAGCATAACATTGATGAACTCGGAATGCGAACACCTGGATCTCTCAAGAGGACGCCTAGGGCTTCGGTTGATGAGACAAACACCAGGATCATCTCCAGTTGGGCAGAAGGCAGTACAGGTGCAGCAATACAGATAGTCAGGCTTCTTGGATTTTAACGAGTGGACACAAAGTTGCGAGAGCAAGTCGAGAGACTTGGAGGAAACTCCCTATCAGTCGGACAACTCTACTCCAGCTGGTAATTCGAGCGATAAGATCAGATTAGTTGGAATTATGACAGCAGCGGGAAAATATCGGATTCGCAATCACTCGGGGAAATTGTATAACCGATACACAAGCGCCTTAGGAAATCAGATTTCATCACCAAATTTTCCTCAAATTCGAGCAGGTTGCCAGACAATGAAAAACACTTCACCCTGAATTCCGCAAATGAAAAGTACCTGTTTCTACGTGTTTTACCGCAATTTTACAAACGCTGATAATTTGGCCAGGTATTTAAAAAAAAATTCTGGACTCGACTTTTTATCGACAATGTTTTTTTTTTCTATTTTACACCTGCGTCCTTTTATGCAACACATTCTTGCAAAACAGAGAAAATATGCAAGCAATGAATAATACTCCATACAAAAAAAAAGACTCTAGATGAATCAAACTGGAATAAAGAGAATTACGCAGATTAAAAACGAAAATGATACATCATCCTTTTGTTTCCATGCAATACACATAGAAAAAAGAAGAAATAAAAGTAGCTCGATACAGAAACAAAGAAAAAAACAATTCAATAGAAGCAAACAAAAACGCAAATATAAAGAAAAACGAAAATAAAAACGCAAATAAAAAGAAAAATTGCAAGCAGAAGGAAGAAAAAGCGTCTCACTACTTACAAGGAACATCACTCAAGTGTCCGCCTTCGACTTTGTTGAAACTCATTTATGTGATAAAGCATTTAAAACTGAAAAACGGTTTTAAAGCGGGAAACCACCCCTCAAACAAAAGCGTGTCAAGGGGTGATTTTGCAGTTTTACCCAGAAGCAGTCCACCGATCTGAATTAAACGAAAACCAAAATTCTTCTAATGAAAACGGATGAAAAATCCAGTATAGAAGTATTGAAAAAAACATTTAAGGTATGACACGCCTTTCTTTGAGGAGTGGCTTCCACCCTTAAAACTGCTTTTCCGCCGATAAAAAAATATTTGTCTAATACTTTTCAATATATGAGTTTCAACATTCAACCCATATATGAGTTGCAACAAAACTTCACTTGAGTGATATTCCTTGTCAGTAAATATTTTTTAAATCAGAAAATTCAATGAAAATTTGTTCCGATCACAAACAATTTTCGGTAGTTTTTTACGAAAATATTCAAGCACATTCATTCGGTAAACTCATATTTTTTTGAATTTGTCATTTACTGTCATGTTATCATTTTGAATATGTCTTGACCCGGATGCTTTCCACCCTTATATTGTACGTACGAGGTATAATTCGTATGCAGACGATGTAGTTCTCGCCCGATGTCTCCGTGAAATTCGTCTTCTGTCACGGACCCAAGCAACGAACCGCAAGTCGTTGATTTTCGAGGTTTCGTCCCGTACTCACGAAACACCATATTCAACATGCATAATCGAATTCCGGGTTGATTTCGGAGTCAAAATTTAATCCGTTGCGTCAAACGCTGATTGGCCTAAAAAGGTCGATACCTTCAACCTCATTTCGTAAAAAAACATTTCGAATATTAATCTCCGTGACTTAACTATGAGGAGAGGTCGTTGTCTACATCAATACAATGTAAGCGATATAACATTGGTACAACCCATTATTACGAGAAACCGAACACAAAGGGACATGATAAGGCTTATCAAAGTAGTGAGATCGAGCTCAACAGTGTATTCGTTAGGCGACATCAGCGAGCAATGACCAAAGAGGCCAATTCGATGCTAACATTCGTCCCCTTTAATCATCTAACCTATAATTTTATTCATTTTTTTCCTGCTGTATATACACCACACTATATCTGTTTTAATCGGAAATTAGTTTCAAACAGAGATAACGTAAATGTCGCCAGTGCTAATGTTCCTATGGACGGTGTCGCAATTTACGTAGTACTGGAAACTACGAATTGCTACTTCGGTGATGAAAAGCTACGTTTGCACCTTCCCCGACAATTCGTACTAATGTACTATGCCTGACTAACGTACTAACCTTAATGGTGAGTGACGATCGCAAAATCTGCAACGGTTTACTCGCAATGTCTAGATCTACACGTCCATGCGAAAACTTTCGGAGCTTTGTCAGAACAAGTATTTTTGTCAAAATGTATTTTCCGTTATCCTTGAATTTGCCGAAGGAAAATAGTCCGCCTTGTACGAACGTGAATAAATGATTGAGGACGAGTTAATGGAAAAAAACTTTTTATTCACAAAAAGACACCCATATACAGGGTGCCCCAGAACTGAATGCGTTCCCTAGAAATGGGGGGGTTGGGGGTGAAATTCTGAGTCGATTGATATAAGCATGTGTGGATCTGAGATCAACCCCTGGGGTAAAGT
The DNA here is from genome assembly GCA_964007375.1 of Ophion obscuratus. Lineage (NCBI taxonomy): Eukaryota > Metazoa > Arthropoda > Insecta > Hymenoptera > Ichneumonidae > Ophion > Ophion obscuratus. The sequence goes on from OZ023317.1 coordinate 18,405,153, forward strand.
CAGTTAAAAACTGCCTTTTCAAGTAGAAACGGACTTGTCCATGGCTGGCTGGATGACAAATTAGTATCAGATGACCACAGTTATGACGATGATGCCATTGCGTACGATTAGTTTGACAAACTCTTCCTGACATGGAAGTGTTTGTGTATGATTATTAAATTGATAATAAAAAAAAACATGTTTTCATTCAATTCAAAGAATCTGTTTTATTTCATAACCCGGTATGTCCATAAGATTTTCATTCAAAAGCGAAGTTATCCACCATTCTCATTCAAAACCGGACTTGTCCAGAATAAAAATAAAAAATACATGGTAGTTAGTGTTTTTATTGAACTAAAGCCAGGTCCAGGCATACATTTTGATAGGGCATGCATACATTAAAGATTACAAATTCTAACTCATCTCTATTTGGTTATTTTGGTTTTTGACCTCTCCTATAGCAGAGTAATTCACGGATAAATCCGGTTCTATTCGCCAGCTCCTCAAATACCCTCGAAGAGTTTTTCAATTCAAGACCTAATGATTTCTAGACGGCTGGCATTCGAAGTTTACCATAGCGTTGGACACGAGTTGTAGATGAAAAGGGGGACCATGTTATAAATTAATCTTATGTTAATTAAACGTTATGTTCGTTTAGAAAAGCTGTCGATTGTGTCGCAATTCTTTCCTACCAACATAACATTTTTAGAAGCTTGCATACCTCCAGCATTTATAAAATCGATTTTTTTTTCAAATTTTGCTTATTGTTCTTCACACGTGAACAGGTCATAAAAGAATGACACCGAACTTCATTACTAAGTCCGTTTTTCGGATATACGTTTGAAAAAAATCCATTTTTGGTAAACTGAACAGAAAACGAACGAAGAAAAACAAGGAAATTTGTTAGAAACAATACGGAAAAAAAGAAACAGCGAAAATCACAGTATAAGCCGCATGAAAAACAGGGTGCCATACTTCATTTTACAGTGAAACAGAGTAATGTAAATCCTGTCCTACAAAAATGACGAATTTTCCTGTACACACTGAGATTTTTACAGTTACACTGGCTTATTTACAGTTCGGTGTTATGAATACATCAGTGTCTTCAGTAAAAATATTCAACTGTAAAATTTACATGAGATCACTGATTTTTATACTGTACGCAAACTGCAAGGGTTACAGTGTACACTGTATTGAGTACAGAGTGATTCATTAAATTGTACAGTGTGGCACGGTAGTTTTACTCTTCTTTCGACAGTTCGTGACGTAATCTGTGCACTCTGAGATTTTTACAGTCACACTGATTTATTTACAGTTTGGTATTGTGGATAACCACAATCAGTGATTTCAGTAAAAATATTCAACTGTAAAATTTACATGAGATCACTGACTTTTATACTGTACGCAAACTGCAAGGATTACAGTGTACATTGTATTGAGTACAGATTGATTCATTAAATTTCACAGTGTGGCATGGTAGTTTTACTCTTCTTTCGACAGCTCGTGACATTATCTGTGCACTCTGAGATTTTTATAGTTACACTGGTTTATTTGCAGTTTGATATTGTGAATACATCAGTGGTTTCAGTAAAAATATTCAACTGTAAAATTTAAATGCGATCACTGTTTTTAAACTGTCTGCACATAAGGCACGAGGCCAGGACACAAAGGATTGCCAGTTAGTAGTGCGTGGTTGATGGGATGCGGACATCGAAATTTGTGCAACAGAATTCAAGAAATTATAAAGAAAGAGAGAATTTTTAAAGAAAGGTACGTTCTTGTCTAATTAGGACTTGTCTCGCGCGTGGGGTGAGGCACGTGGCCAGAACACAAAGGATTGCCAGTTAGTAGTGCGTGGTCGATAGGATGCGAACGTTGAAATTTGTGCGACATAATTCAAGAAATTATGAAAAAAGAGAATTATTTACAAAAAGATACGTTCCTGTGTATGTGACTGATTTTGTAATATTTTCTACATATTTTTCTCAAACTTCTTTTATGGATAAACTTTTTTGTGTGCTCATTCACTTTATTATATTCTTGATATATTTATTGCATTGCTTACAATGTACATTGTAAGCAAAGATTTCGCCGAATTTTTTTACTTCATTTTTATAATCAAAGTTACAGTGTGACGTTGTGAACGGTATTCACTGGTTAGGACTTGTCTCGAGCGTGGCGCAACCAGGACACAAAGCACTGGCAGTTCTTTCAGCGCTTCAATTGTTCTTTCAGCGCTATCTAATGTTATTTTTACCCCTAATTTTGTATAATATACGAGTTGTGGCACTATTAAATTACGGGGTTCATCAAGTTTGAATTACAGGATTAAAACAAGAACGTTTCCCGTATTCACACTGTAAAAAGCAACGGTTCAAAACTGAAACTATATCTGTTGCTAACCAGTTTCTAGAACAGAGGACTTCACTGTTAAAACACCTACATAAACTCTGTCGATATAACTGGCGCATTCGGTGTACATAATACAGATTAACCAACTGTCAAATTACAAGTTTTGTTAAATTTATATTACAGTGTTGAACTGTCAAAATTTACTTTTAACTACACTGTATTTTGGACTGTGTGTTCCAGTAAAAGATACAGTAGAGCGGTCCGAGTCCAAAGAGGACAGTATAGGAGCTGTAATAATTTACTTTGAGCACACTGTATTTTGAGCACTGTGCTTCAGGTAATATCGCTGTGTGATCGCTCGAGTCTAATGCGAACTGTGAAGCCCCTGTATTTTGTACTATTTCTTTTTTCCGTGAAATTGATGAACTTTTTTTCACTGAAAATAAACAGTACTGATTGTGGTCGAAAATAACGTTTTTTTACACCCCCTGCGTTTTAAAAAACCGATTTTTCACCGTCTGTTGGTATCTTGGAAAATATTATTAAAAATTTTTAATCAAGGACGAATCTATGAGGGCAACGTGGCCACGAGCCCTTGTCTTGTGCAGCGTCATTCACCCTTGTTCATATTGGATTCCAAGTATCGCGGAAAGTCCCGCAGCCGCGAACGCGATAAGACGTGAGTACTCGTGATCGATTAACTAGCCGCAATCAGTTTTATCGAGTATTCGTTGCCTTTGTCTTATCAGGTTTGCACATTGATAGTACGCGCATACAACTTCGTGTATAAAGGCAGGTAAGGGAGTGATGGGAGTGCAGTGAATCGTAATTTTCGCACAATGTCGCGTGTCCCATTGTATGCAGCTCTGCTGCTGCTCGGTGTTACGGCAACCTTCGGATTAACGGACGAAGGATGGTGGAAGAATACGCCTTTCTATCAGATCTATCCACGAAGCTTTATGGACAGCAATGGCGACGGGATTGGTGATTTGAACGGTGAGTAATAGGTCATTCGAATCATATTTGGGAACAGTTTCAGGCAATCATCGCACAACAAAGATTTAGTGTGTTCTATCTTGATCATCAACGAAGATTCATTTTGTTCTATCTTAGTTATCGACGAAGATTTATTTTGTTCTATCTTGATTGTCAATGAAGATTTATTTGGTTCTATCTTAATTATCATCGAAGATTTATTTTGTTCTATCTTGATTATCAACGAAGTTTTATTTGGTTCTATCTTGATTATCAATGAAGATTTATTTGGTTTTATCTTGATTATCAACGAAGATTCATTTTATTCTATGTTGAAAACAATGAACATGTAACAATTAGGATTTTTTAGGTTACCTAGTCAAACAAGGATCTCGTATTGTACAGTTTTTAACTTATATGGATGAAATTTCGCAACAAGGTGCTGCAGAATGGGATCTTAATTATTAGTACGCAGTAAATTTCGAAACCCATTTTTTCGGTTTTTCCCCTATCTGGAAATAAAGGCAATTTTTTTTTCGCGCTCCGCATCAAGCCATCGGATTATTAAACAGGTTTTTCAAACGAAATTGAGATTCCATTTACCATTATACATTATAACGTCCCATTTGCTAAATATCAAGATCTGAAGTGACGTGCTCACCCTTCCTAATTGGCTAACCGATGATTTAAAAAAATTGTAAAAACTTGAGGTACTAGCATTCGATGAGAACTTTAATTCAAAATTATTTCTGTTAAGTTGCATCAATGAATTCAGGTAATATAGGCAACCGAGTAATCGCTAAGTCGACTACTGAAACTCCATAACAGCACTACGTAAATTACTTTCTCGCATATTGTTTGAATTCTCGTTATTAAAATATCTAACATTAAACAGAAGACCCCTTTTTGCTCCGCCTATACCAGTGCAGCATCATAATTGCAGATTGCTTACTGAAATCGGAATTAGTATTTAACAATGGCATTGAAGGTCGAATCATTGGAATGCAACGAAATCGATCTTTTTTCACTTTCCAAGTATCCTTTGGCAGATTTGAACCACGAAAAACCGGCGAAATTTTTTTGGGATCTTTATCAAGTGAACCTATGAAATATGATTTTGGATAATAATAAATGTAATAAATCACAATGAATTTTTCTTGCATTTCAACGATGCGAACGACCCCATATTTAAGGGGTAACACCACTGTAGAATTTTCAGAAAACATATATTTTTTAATTGGGTTCAGAGACGCTTTGAACCATCTGGAATAAGGCGGAAAAATTTGGTACTTGTAAAACAAAGTGGTGGCAGTGGATGGCGACATCGTGTGCAAAAGTGTCCTTTTCAAAGCGACACGCAGCTCCAACAGTTTTCATTCTTTTCACTCCAAATTTTGAGTACATCTTTAAAATAACATTCCGAAGAGAAAAACGTACGGGATTTTCCATGAGTTAATTATGGTATTAGTTATTAACAAATTATTGTCCTTTTTTCCATCGAAAATTGAGTTTTTACTTTAAGGCCTTAGGCCACAGTAACGGGTATAAAATCGTGTGCGAATTGAACAATTGTTTTCGTATGAAAAAGTGATTCACTCATAGAATTAAATACACATCTATTTAGTATGAATATCAAGCTGTTAGAAAAAATATATGTTTTTTTAATGTACAAAATGGCCGACTACTAATATTTTCTTTTGTTATGTTTTTTTAGGCGTTTCGCGGCATGACATTTAGCATCCACAATTTTTTACCTAGAATAAAAAACAAAAATTCTCGTCAATCTACATTAGAATACCAAGAGAAGTACGTACGGAATTTAAAAAAATATTGTTTTATTGAAAAGTTGTAGGTATTTGAACTTAAGAAATGAATTTTCAGTGAAAAATTTCGATATAACTGCTCATAAAATAAATAGTTTTCGATTAATAAGAAATTCCATACGTACTTCTCTGCGAAATGCAATTAGGACCATAACTTTTAAATTTGAAGTAAATGGAGTGAAAATTGTTGAAGTTATTTGTCACGCCAATTGGAAAAAAGCAGCTTCGAGAAATTTCGAGTAGTCGGCCATTTTGTACGTCGAAAAAAAAATATGTATATTTTCTAACAGCTTGTATATTCATACTAATTAGATGTGTAATTAATTTTATGAGTGGATCACTTTTTCATACGAAAAAAATTGGTAAATCCGCACATGATTTTATACCTGTTACTGTGGCCTAAGGTCTTAAATGCCTGTCAATTACACAAAAATTCATATTTTCAAAACCCCCTACGTGTTCCTCTAGCTATACTCATGTAAATGAATGGAACAAAAATGTCTTTTTCCAAATTCAAATTCTTGTTAGTTACACTTCTACGTGCCGCAGAGCGTCTCCAATCCAACATGCCTCGCAAGAATCGATCCAGCGCCACCATTTTGTATAATTTTTGCGTATTAATTATTTTTGTTCACTTGAAGATATGACTAAATTAACATCCTTGAATATTATTATCCTCTTACTTGTCCTTCCACCAAAGAAAAATCGCTTAATTTTAGACGTTTACAGTGGTGTAACCCCTTTATAAGTAATTGCGGTTCAGCCTACAGCACAATAACTACACGTCAGTTGAACATTGATGCTCCAAATAAAGCGTAAGCAAGTAACACCGGAGCCCTACATTATGCTTATTCCAACACGTATTTAGCAGGTTTTTAAATTTCTGAAATTGGACATTGTGCAATTGAAGTAAGTTCGTTAGTTGCGACTTGAGCAGCAATCATTTTTAATGATCGAGTCAGTGACGCGATTATTCGATATTACACATATTCGCGAATGGAATATGTTTTTTTCGAATGTGTTTTTTGCACCAGGTATAACGTCGAAGCTCGAGCACTTTGTTGATGCCGGAGTCGGTGCCATATGGCTCTCCCCCATCTTCGCCAGTCCCATGAAAGACTTCGGGTACGACATCTCAGATTTCAAGGCAATCCAGCCCGAATACGGGACCATGGCTGACTTCGAGAAATTGACGAAGAAAGCGAAATCGTTGGGGCTGAAGGTGATCCTCGATTTGGTCCCAAATCACGCTTCCGATCAGCACGAGTGGTTCAAAAAGAGCGTAAAGAAGATCGATCCCTACACCGATTACTTCATGTGGGTTGCGGGTCCCCCGAATAAGCCACCGAACAATTGGATCAGTGTGTTTGGAAAATCTGCGTGGACTTATCACCCGGAACGTAAAGAATGGTACTTCCACCAGTTCCTCGCGGAGCAGCCCGATCTCAACTACACTAATACACTCGTTCAACTAGCTATGGTCGTAAGTATTCTTGTCTGTGTGTGGATTTGTGTCTGGAGAACGCCTGGAGGCGAAATGAAGGTAGGTTACGTGAAGAATTGACGATCACGGTAGGATCCGATCGCATTCTTGAAGAAAAGTGATCGGTATCGCATAACCAATCCTTGGAGGAAATGTACTTCGCTCTGTCTCTGCCCTTCTCGCCCTAGCTCCTCATTCCTTCTCGTTCGTCCATCTCCTATGCGATGGCAATCTAATATTCTCAATACTCTGCGTGGCGTTAACGAGGTCTCGGGGAACTCGCAAAAGCTCCACTCAATTTGAATATCCCTGAATCGCTGAGCTCTCGCGCATACTCCAGTAAAAAAGACGAAAACCCAGCACTTTTTAGTGTAGAATATGATTTTTTGACTGCGGGCAAATTGTTGCTTGAAAACTTAAAAATCGCGGTATCCCGATAATTAATAATCCGATCAAAAAAGGTTACGAACAAAAGTTGTTTGAAATAATAAAATTCGTGTAAAGTTAATTGACGTCCAACCCCCTAACTCTGAAAATAGCAGCACGAAAACGATTCGAAAATTCGGGGTTGATGCGTGTGTGAGCGAAGTGTTTTTGTGCCGCTATTTTTGAAGATAGGGGATTGGACTCAGATAACTTTATAAGCATTTTATTATTCGAAACAACTTTTGTTTGGGAGTTTTTTCGATCGGGCTATTCATTGTCGAGATCCGACGATTTTTAAGTTTTCAACCCCTATTTCTTAGGGTTGGGACAAGTTGAGGGGCAACGTTTTATTGGGGTTACGTTCAGTATGCAACCATCTACCTTCAGTCAAAAATTCATATTCTACGGAAAAAATACTGGGTTTTCGTCCCTTTTCCTGGACTACCATGGCTATTACGTATGAGACTGCTATCTTTTCAAATATCTTTGAGACCTCGTGTCAAATTTTTGATGCGGGATCTCGAGCATTAGGTTGGATCGAATTGTCATCGATGCCGAAAAATTCTTGTCCGTTGCGACGAGAATTCATACTGACAATGAGTAGAGAGACTTATGCGCATAGTCCAACATTGGGGGTTCATATTTGCTCTGTTAGAAATAAGTCAGATTCCCTGACTTTCTGATAGTAACGCAACTGAAACTCGGTCGAATGTAGCCACCCACATTGTCACCGGTTTTTCGGAGTTTCCCCGCGCCCTCGTGCAAATGCGATGTAGCAGTGTATTGTGAAAGAACAACGCTCTTAAGGGTTTCTCAGGAAGTGGAAATAATGGAGTGACAAGGGTAGAATTTACTCTCCATACTATTTTCGATCCCGTTCACTTTCAAGTAAAAGGGATGGAATTTAAAATGCCTGCCATTGCATACGAAAGTACATACTAAATAAAAAATAGAAATATTAACAATGAAAGTAAAGGACATAGGCTTCCTCAAAAGGCAGCTTTATGTAAAATAAATTTAAAAATCTTGCTCATGTGGTCAGCTTTGGGAACGAAATAAATTAACGAGGAAACAAACTTGTATGGTCGAACCTCGATATAACGAAGATTTGTCCATTCCCTTCCGATAGACACCCGAAACCTTGATACAACATAATAATATACATTGTGCTCTAATTTCGAATTACTTGTAAAAACTGCTCGATTTTAAACCTTCTCTTTCTTTAAAAAATATCCCTATATTTATAGTACTATAGTCTTTTTTAAAAACATTTTAAAGAACATGATCTCGATCTAACGAAACCTCGATATAACGAATTTCCCTAGGGATTCTTTATATCGAAGTTCGACAGTATGATAAAATTTAACATATTTTTTTTTACGACATTATTTCACTATTACGTTTCGTTTGCATTTTCAAGTTGTTCAAAAAATCCAAACGTATTTAAAGTGTAAACTCTTTCGCCTTAATTTCCTACTTAATTAAATCTCTTCATTTTTTCTATAATATTTTGGGTTAGTGTAAAAAATTATTCAAGTTGTGAGGAATTTATACCGTAAGAATATTTTATTGAAAATTTAAATCCACTATAAATCTGGACACTTTCATCGATTTTCCCAAAATAGAATTCGAATAACCATGTTCATGACCTTATGCCTGTGCGTAAAATTAACCAGATATTCAGAAATAAAAAAATTAAGTAAAATATATACAAAGTGATATTGTATAAAAACGAAAATTTTGAAAAAAAAGTAGCCGTTGCGTACATCTTTTTGTTAAAGATGTGTAGAATTTCCAAATTCTCTGAAATCATTGAATCGATTGTAATGAAAATTATACAGAACAACGATGAGTACTGTTTCAAATGTGCGACGAATTTCTGCTCCATGCATAGCTACTTACAAGCCACATCGATTTACATATTTGAAATTGACTACACACAAGCCGTCGATCTATACACTTTTCAAAACATATGTTCCTCACCATCTGAAATATTCATATCGCTGAGGCCGGGATGAAATTCCGAACTTTGAATTATCAGAACGCTCAAAACTCTGCAAGAATACTACCCCGAAAAATCAAAAGATTTTCCATCAATATTGAAATTTGTCTAGACAATGTTATACGTTCTACATCATTTACAGTCAACTGTGTAGACTTTCGCTGGCATGATCTTGACGAACCTTGTAATTTCGGAACATTATAATTAGGAAATTTGAACAGTAAATTTGAAAGTCTACACAGTTGACTGTAAATGATGTAAGACGTATAACATTGTCCAGACAAATTTCAAAATTGACGAAAAATTACTTCTTAATAAAAAAAAAAATCTTTTAATAATTCGTTGATTTATCGAAAATTTTGGAACTTTTAAAAATTCTATAACCAAATTATTTTGGCGGTGTTCAGATTTTCGGGGTTTTAGTCTTTCGTGTACAATTCTTTCGGAGTTTTGATCTTTCGATGTAGTATTCTTTCGGAGTTTCGAGCGTTCTAATCATTCAAAGTTCGAAAATTCAACCCGGCCTCATATCGCGCAGGCCGGGGAGCCTCAATTTTTTTCACGAATACAAAGCTTCCCGTACGAGGTTGCAAAAGCATGTGATGATTTTCAAAATAGTAAATCCAGACGTGTCGAAAGAGTCCAAAGTGTCTAAAATGATTCGTCGACTTTGATAGCCCTGGAACAGGTGAGCTGATAGAACATTTCTTTGATAGGACACAATATGGTTCTGGTTGGAAAAGGGAGTAGACGGCTTCCGAGTAGATGCCGTGCCACATCTTTTTGAAGTCGCCGATCTGAGGGACGAGCCAAAGTCCAACGCACCAGGCGCTTTGGAGGACGAGTACACCTACCTTGATCATATTTACACCAAAGATCAGCCGGAAACTTACAAATTGATTAAACAATGGCGGGCGGTGCTCGACGTGTTTGCATCGTTGAACAAGTCCCACGAGAGGGTTGGTCATTATCGAACTAGTCTACTATAATAAGCTCTACTATCGAACTAGTCTACTATAATAAGCTGATTATTATAATAACGTATGGCATATATGTGTACTTTAATCACGCGCTATGTAACTTCTAACTGGCTTACTCCTTGACAAGGTAATGATGACCGAAGCTTATACAAGTTTGGAAAAAACCGTCGAATTTTACGACTCAGGTGCCCAAGTACCATTCAACTTCAATTTCATCGTAGCCGTGAACAGTACTTCACCGCCCAGCGCGTTTAAGAAAGTAATCGACAATTGGATGACGGAAGCGAACAAGAGAAACGCCACTGCTAACTGGGTGGTATGATCCATTGCCCTCATCGATATTTTGACAGTCAAGATTCGACTGGAGTATTTTTCTTCATATTCTTGTCTTCTCGCAGATGGGCAATCACGATCGTGTGAGAACCGAGACTAGATATCCTGGCAGGGGTGACCATATGACAATGCTGGAGATGATCTTGCCGGGTGTCTCGGTCACGTATTACGGCGAGGAGATCGGAATGGTCGACAAGGATGACATTTCCTACGCCGAAACGCAGGATCCCCAGGGTTGTCTCGCTGGTCCCGATCGCTATAAGCAAACATCTCGCGATCCTTGCAGAACTCCCTTCCAATGGAACAAGCAGAAAAACGCTGGTACACAATTCGTTCCCTTTCTCATCCTCTCGCTTTCTTCCAAAGCAAAGAAGTACAACTGCTTCCAGAACTCATGCAATCTCTTTTTATCCGAACCCAGGCTTCAGTACAGGCTCGAAAACTTGGATCCCCGTTAATCAGAATTACATGACGCTGAATCTTGAGACACAGAAGGCAACGCCCCTGTCTCATTACAATCTCTACCGAAACCTCACGACGCTGAAAAAGACATCGGCTGCCCTTGCGCAAGGAACGGTCAAAGCTATTGCGACGAACAACGACCAAGTTCTGACGGTCCTACGAGAGCACAAGAACTCCACCGGTCACAGCGAGATGGTTGTTCTAGTGATGAATTTCAATCTCACCGCTCAAATGACCGTCAATTTGACTAACGAAGTTCCCAACGCTGCTTACATGAAATCGACGGTCGAGCTCGCGACTCTCCAGTCTCCTTTGCAACACGGGTAATTTACGATGTTTCGTTAAAAAAGAAAGAAGATAAAGATCAGAGCCTTCGAACTTTCGACGCAAAATATCTGGAAAATTAATCGACGCCTGCAATTCAATATTTCAGGGCCCAGATCAATTTGAGGAGCATTCCTCTCGCCCCGAAAGCTGCACTCGTCATCGTAGTGGATCAGGGTCGTAAAGAGAACGAGGCGGGAAGCAATTGAGTTTCGCTTGTTAAGGCCACGGTTACGTTGGCTTATAGATAACTCTCGGATAATTCATCGAGCAGATAATAAATTCGTAATGCGAGGCATATATCAAGCCGTTATAACCTCATTACATGTACTTTCATTCTCTGTACCACATAAAGTGACGGTGCTGCATTCAGTTGTATATCTATATGCATTGGGTATCCCATTTAACGCAAGGCACCAATCCAGCACTGCAATCTCCACTCGGCACGCCTCCGGTAATACGCTTATTGCAGGCGTTGAATGGACTGCAGTTATAACAGGTTTGCAGTCCTTTTCATCTTCAATCTGACCACAATGGTGTCATGAAAAATATAGGTTTGCCGTTAAAAAAGCAAAAGTGGTTTCGATGGCTCCACGGGCTGCGAAAATATGACCAGCGTATTCCTCTCCTCGAATACTGCGACTTTTCTGCGGAGATTTTTTCAATCGAGAGTATTTTTCTTGACACATTTTATCATTCACTCGAAGTGGGCCAAGCTGCAGAAGTACATGCCGTCTGCTGCTTACGTAAGTTCGATTTCACATGAGACTCGGATGATCGAATTCCCGATCGAAACATGTATATGTTTGGGTGTGAGTGTGTCGTACAACGAGCGATTCTTCAACGATATCCCAATCGTCGCGGATCTCGTTATGGAGAATTTTTTTTCTGACCCACGCATTTCTCCCATCGTGGGAATGTGATCTCATTAAAGGATAAGCATCCATATACTGTTTCCAACCGACTCGGTGTGTGCAATGTCTCCAAATATTCTTGCACAAGCACAATGCTAATGCCTTTGGAGGTAAGTGGACAAGAAATATTTTAATTGTTTTTTACTTCGAAAGTGAATCGTCTCAAATTTAACAATGTACACGGTTTCCACTTATAAATCATTATTATTATCGGACAATATTATTGGTGTTGGCCGAAGCATAGGCATTTTATTATTTGCAGTTTGGGTAACTGATTATCAATAATTAACAATATTCTGAAACGTTTAAGAGGTTTGTACTTTCGTTTAATTTGAAGTCACCAGTGCGAAGCTTGGGTTATTTTTCCATTAAGGGGTATTCTCACTTTAGACGCTAAAAAGGCGATTTCCATAAATCTTTTTAATAGGTTTATATTATAGATGTTGACACAAAAGTTGTTACACTTAATAAATACACTTTCGAAATACATTAAAAAATGTTTTTATATGAGTCACTATTTGTAGACGAAAATGGTAGTTAAAAAAATGGCCTAAAAAAATGGTAGGTCTGCGCTGTTGATGAAAACTCGGAAATGGATGTTCCGAAACAAAAAATCAAACGGTTCTAGATATAGTATGTTAATGGCTATAGCGCATTTCATACGATTTGTCCGATGGCGGACATTTTTCGAAAAAACAAAAAACCATGTTTTGTTCACCGTTTTTGGTAGTAAAATAGTAAATATCACAATTTAGAAAAATCCTTGATATGTGCTATAGCTATAGTTGTAAAGAATATTTTTTTAAAGATTCATAAGGATCGGTTCAGTAGTTTCGAAGATTTTATCAACAAGCCGTCGAAAAATTTATTTATTAAGTATTTATTAAGTGTAACAACTTTTACATCAATATCTATAATAATATAAACCTATCAAAATTTGTTATGAAAATAGCCTTTTTTAGCGTCTAAAGTAAGAAGACCCCTTAATGTCCTTCAGCCTTGATGGCACTCGATATTCGTGCATCGTGGCTAAACATTCTTCTCACTTCGCTTGAGCTCGAGGATGACTACAATAAAAAAAACCAGGACGAAAAAAAAATTGAGTCGGGGAATATGGGAACAGCGACCGAGATTTTAGTTATTGGAGATTGTGGATGGAAAAACGTGAATTCAGTTTTTCTCATCTGAAATTGCTTGCAATTAAAGGCTCCGTTATACCGTACGCTTGGGTTACCGAGATAGGGGGGGAAGGAGCGAGAGAGAGAGAGAGAGTGAGAGAGGAGGAGGAGGAGAAGAGAGCGATCTCCTGATCACAGCCAACCGACATTCCCGTCCGCTTTCACAGTCACCCAAAACAAAGGTAAATAAATTTTGCTGAGGCATCTTTTTATTCATTGCAAAAATGCCAAATTGAGTTGGCCCTTTAATGTCGATAATTTTTATTTACCCACAATGCTTGGAATACAAAAACCACTTGAGTAGGAGCTTTACATATCTAATAAAACTGTGCGGGATGCTGTGTCTGTAGTTTTATTGATCGTTCAACATTTCTTTATAGATAATTTATATTGACAAAACTAAGTAGGAAATTATGTGCTTAAAAAATGAACAGACCGACCAAAATTTACGTATAATCAGACATTGTATGCAATTCTCAAATAATACACACACATAATACACTGAGGAAGATGCGCACTTCCTTAGTTTGTGGCATGTTTGAGTTGGATCTATAGAAAGTGAGTCTCCCTCGCTCAGAGACGATTTCTTCCTCCCGACTCAGCAGCACTTTCCGAACCCTATCTTACATTTCCGTTGAGGCGAGACTCGCCCTAGCTCTCGAAGTAAGTTTCTTGCCGTCTTAGCATCTACTGACACTCTACCTCAATGACTCCTTGCACTCTACGCCACTTTTTAACTTTGACATTTAGAATAAAAATAGCAAATTTAGAATAAGAATTAAAAGTTTGAAATAAAAATAAAAAATTTGGAAAAAAATAAAATAACTAAAAAATGTACCATTAAGAGGCTGCCGCCGACAGACACCTATTTATACACATGTATAGATATATCGACCGAGGTGTATGAGTCGTATAGAAATAATATAAATGCAATACACTCTTATGAATTAACAAATGGCCAAATAAATAAACAAACAAACAATACACTTAACTTATCTATTCGATAGCGAGCAAGTTCGTTTTCCAATCCACTTTCGTACAATTTTTCAAAATTTCTTTGCTGAAAATGTCACTGAAATAGGGGCAGATTCGAAATGTCGGAGGCGTTGCAATCCTCGCAATACTTGTGCCCACCATCTAATGGCTCCTTAAAATTGTTTGAGTTCTTATTTAATGTACTAAAAGGTCGAAAATGATTTTATTTACCAAATCACCTATATGTGGCTATAAATAAAAGCTTGTGACGCTCAACTTTTTAAATGTTTAATGAATTTGATCAATTCAGTTTCATTAACCGTATTCAATTTGGTACAATGATAATTCAAGAAATTATTATCACACGTTCATACACAGTTTTAGGATTTTTATTTAAGAAATCTAAGGATGTTTTACAATACATTAAATACAGTTTTGTTAACGGATGTGTGTAAATTGAAGATTATATGCCTAAATTTTGAGAGCCCCAAGCTTTTATTTATAGCCAGATATAGGCGACTTGGTAAAAAAAAACCATTTAGTACATTAAATAAAAACTTGTTTAAAAAAAATGTATACAAATATATTGTTCTCTACTTTTTAGTCTTTAATTGATTTGACTAAAGCTCTGAAATTTTGCAAAGAGGGATTGATTCTTTGGAACAAACCGGTGTTATTATTGATTGATTGTCAGGAGAAATCCTGGAGAACTTCGATAGGTTGCATATATCGTAGATGTTGACTCACCACCTATTGGACCTTATCTTTTAACCTATTTTACCTATTGCACCCTTTTAACGATTGTGCAATCCGAGAACACTTAGAGCCAATTCATATGTTCTCATGTACTTTCCATGTACTGTCACCTCTTAGATTCATGTTTGCAACATTTCAGAGCTTTAAGTAATCGGGAAGTGGATGAAATATCGATTTTCCGTTTCGCATCTCACAGAAAGTCAAGTTAAATAAAAGCTTGTAACTTCTAATAAAAGCTTGTAATAACACCAGAGTCTTTGCAAAACTGTATCGTTTACAAGCATCAAAGAAAAATCTAGTATCGGCGTACTTTTTAAAATTTGACTTCCTAATATACGAGTAGATGATATTTGCATAATTTTTTTATTCACATATTTTTTTCTCCTTCACATAGAAAGGTTTGTTTTTCTCTAAATTACATAGTATTTTTAATTCATCTGATTTTTCGCACTTAGAATCCTTCTTTATAATTTGTATTTAATTCAGATTAAGGGGTTAGGTCACAGTAACGGGTATAAAATCATGGGCGAATTGAACATTTTTTTCGTATGAAAAAGTGATTCACTTATAAAATTAATTACACATCTATTTAGTATGAATATCAAGCTGTTAGAAAAAAATAGTTTTTTTTCGATGTACAAAATGGCCGACTACTAATATTTTATTTTGTTATCTTTTTTTAGGCGCTCCGCGGCGTGACATTTAGCATCCACAATGTTTTACCTACAAGAAAAAAGAAAAATTCTCGTCAATCTACATTAGAATATCTGAAGAAGTACGTACGGAATTAAAAAAATATTGTTTTATTCGGAAGTTGTAGGTATTTAATCTTAAGTAATGAATTTCCAGTGAAAAATTTCGTTAGAACTGCTCATAAACTACTCATATAATGAAAAGTTTTCGATTAATCAGAAATTTCGTGCGTACTTCTCTGCGAAATGCAACTAGGAACATAACTTTTAAATTTGAAGTAAATTGAGTAAAAATTGTTGAAGTTATTTGTCACACCAATTGGAAAAAAGCTGTTTCGAGAAGTTTCGAGTAGTCGGCTATTTTGTACATCGAAAGAAAAAAATATATATTTTTTCTGACGATACTCATACTAAATGTATCATACTGATGATACTCATACTAAATAGATGTGTAATTATTTTGATGGGTCAATCACTTTTTCATAGGAAAAAAAAAATTGTTAAAATCGCACATGATTTTATACCCGTTACTGTGGCCTAACCTGTTCATTCCATGCGTGTAATATAAAAACCCTGTTCCTTCGAACGCAGGCTAAAAATGGTTAAGAGTGGTTCGAGGTTTGAAAGCTCCTATATTATACGTTTATTGGGAGAGTTTTCAATTCTCCCGAACGAAATTGAATTGTCGACCAAGTGGAGAGTGAAGAGAAGACTTTTGCGAATGACACTACGCCTGGACACGTGTTTAATGCCATTCAGTCGTTTACGTCTCGTCACCCTGTTGCTCTGACAAAATTGATTTACGGCTAGACGTTTTTCCCGATATGCGTGAACGTGATCGTCCTCAGCTATTGAAATCCCGCTACATACTAATGAAATATTCAAAAATCGATCCGTTGTTAGCAATTCAATCGATTCCTATGAAAGATAACTGATAAAATAATTATGTTTTTTCAAAGAAGGCCAAAGAGGGAGAGAGGGAGGGTGGGAGGGAGGGAGGGAGTGAGAGAGAAAGAGAGCGGGCAGTTTTTTCTTTTACTGTATGCAATCGTCCAACCGAATCGAGAAAGGAAGTCACGAAACGTGTGCTCAGTATCATCTCTAGCGCGAACAGGGTTTACGTACGATAGAGATGATCGAGGGGGTGGTTATTCGACATGAGGGTGATTTTCCCTACATTGGCGGGATGCCTCTTGCAATAAAGAGTGGCAGACCCGGAAAAAGACTGACGGAGACAAGCTAAAGTGGATGAAAGAATGAAAAAGAAGGGCGCAGGGGTGGGGGGGGGGGGGGGGGGGCGTCTGGCGGAAGTGAGAAAGAAGAATACCCGGAGCTCAAGCTATAAACGTATGTACGTGACCGGATTTTTACCCGCTCTCATGCAAACGTAACAGGAGAAAAATGTCATTTGGATAAATTGAGGGCACGCGAACACCTACCAAGATCGGTATTCTTATTTTTCTCGTACAACGAGTATTCGCAATTGGCCGAAGCCATTCTCAAAGCGAAGAACGTAAAAATAATAAATTCTACGCCATCGTTCGGATTCCCATTTTTATCGGCTTTTCATCGTACATAGAACCGATTCGAATCTTATGTAGCCGGAAAGTTGCCGATTTGTTCGATTACTGTATTTTTCGCTTTTTGTAAACGTGAAAACGGCTGTAAGTTCGCTTTGGTGGCCAGGTCAAAATTTTCGATGCAACGAAATTATGCCGAATTTTAGGATGCGATAACTCGGCGAATAAAATTCCGATTGCAACAAACCGGATAAATTCCGAAAGCTTAACATGGTATCAAACGAGGTATTTGGCTAACTTCTAACATTGTATCAAACGAGGTATTTGGCGTGGGTAACGCTATCATTTGTTGCTACGGACGCGGAAGAAGGAGGCTCTTCCTGGACCTCGAGCGATATCGGCTTCAACAAGAATAACGAAAATTTGGAAAGTGGAAAAATGAAAATTTCCTAAGAATGTCGCCATATATGGAGCAAAAGTATGAGCAAAGCGGTAATCAGAATAAAGGGACGGGGAGAGGTCGAAAGGAATCCAAAAAGCCCCCATATATTCCAGCACTCTGCGATCTAGAGCGATAGTGATTTGAATGCGATAGTAATTGTAATGTTCTTGGTATTAAGGGGGGAGATATCTGTAGGCGAGGAAAAAATTAGCTGATTCTCATGATTTTTTTTAAGAATACATATCTTCACCAGCTTTGAGACTTACAATTAGGGTATGTTTTAGTACTACTTTTGGCTGTTACATGGTATTTTTTTAGCCGGGTCCAGAGCGAACGAGAAAAAAATAGGGTTCGGGCATGCTTACGCCCGCCACAATTTTTCCATCTTTACTCGCCATCGAGGACACGATTCGTCCAATCGCGGAAATGTTCCAACGAGGCTAGTCGTGTCGTGGCGAATTCGTCAAAATAAAATATCTGTTGAGATAGAGCTTGAAGAGTAATTTTAGATATTGGAATTTGGACGAAACGAGATCAAGTGTCCGGCTAGCGGAAATTCAAATTTTCTCGCGGTAAAGTCCGTCGTAATTTTGCCCTATGGAAGGAATGTGCTGCGGCCCCACTTTCCCCTTTCCCTGATCCTCGCTCATTCTCTCTCTCTCTCTCTCTCTCTCTCTCTCTCTCTCTCTCTCTCTCTCTCTCTCTCTCTCTCTCTCTCTCTCTCTCTCTCTCTCTCTCTCTCTCTCTCTCTCCCTCCCCCCCTCACTCTCCCCCCCCCCTCCCCGCACTCACTTTCTTCGACTCTCTTCCGTTAATCTTGTATGCGAGAGGAATCTAATATTCTGTCTACTTTGCGTGGCGTTAAAAAGGGCTCATTGAGCTCGCGAACTCTCCAATCAATTTGCATATCACGGAATCGCCGTGTTCTCGACCTTTTCTAGCTTTCGTGTACGAAACTGCTTTCTTTTGATATCTCTTCAAAACTTTTTATTATGTTCATGAAACGAGATTTCGTGCCGAGCAACTATGATACTAATATCCCCGTCGAATAATGTAGTTTATCAGAAAACTCTCGTATCATCCGGATATGATAATTTGAAGATGATTTGAAGATAATTTAAAAATACTTTAAAGATAATCTAGAGATAAGTTGAAGATATTTTGAAGATAATTTAAAGATAATTGTTGTATGGCGATATATGATAATTATCTGGTTATTCTTATTTTCCTACGGTTTGAAATAAAAGTAGTGAGTAGTCAGCCCAGTGGCCGTCATGGTCCTAGTGATCGCCATGTTTACACGTTAAATATGTACTAAGAATCGTAAGAATCAGTCTTGCGCGCAGATCTGTGATACATTGGCGTCCAGGAGGTATTTACCATGTTGTACTACATGGTCACACTCGTAAGTATACGTATTCAAGAATAATTAAATGGAATATATTTAGCTAGGGCGCCGACTTGTCATTTCGGCAGAATCCTTTCTTGGAATGATAAGGTGAACCGTGTCACATCTCGGGTGATTTGTGACTGCCTGAATTTTAACGAGTTTTCATGTATGACGATTACCGGTTCATTAATGTAAGCACTCTTACGAATCAGATTTATAGAAAATCAGAAAATAAATATTGGATCCGAAATCAACATTGTCTGAAGAATCCAAGGACCAGTAATCGTTACACACATATTCGGAAAAGCAAAAAATATACATATATGTAAGTAAACATTGTCGATTACTGGATCATGACCATGCAGATAACTGGGTACGTCTCGAACACAGATGAACACCACTCAATCGAAAAATTATGTTAAGACGGAATGACACCTCATCGCGGTCGGTATGGTAGAACAATTATAGATACCCAAAAATCACTGAAACGGCTTCTCAGATCCCGTCGAACCTTTGCCAAACGACGTCAAATAGATAGACGAACAGCTGTCTATTTGACGTCGTTTGGCAAAGTTTCGACGGGATCTGAAGAGCCGTTTCAGAGATTTTTGAGCATCTATAATTGTTCTACCATACCGACCGCGATAAGGTGTCATTCCGTTTTAAGGCCAAATAAGGAAAGCTTGGAAATCAGTGAGAGAGGATCGCATTTTCATAGGCCATGCGAGCATCAAGTACAAAGTATCTCGGACTACGTTGTCGGACAAACTGAAAAATTAAGTACCAGAAGGACGCAAAATGGGACCTATGACTGTTCTATCAGTTGCCGAGGAAGAGAGATTTGTCAAATGGATCATCGTACTCGGAGAAGCCGGACTTCCAGTAACAAAAAAACAAAATTTTGATTAACGCTGCTGGAAAAGAAACTCTGTGCGTCAACAACAGACCCGGAAGACACTGGTATCAAGCATTCATGAGACGGCATCCTGAGATTTCGACACGACCACCTCAGAACCATTGTAAACCTCAAGCTTCGGTAACAGAGGAGCACATGAGGAACTGGTTCGAGGAGATCGACCTGTATTATGTGACAAACAATTTCATCGACGTTATCAAATATCCTCAACGAATATTCAACTGCGATGAAATCGCATTTTTTTTAGTCCGAAGAGCAATCAAGGCTTGGTCAAGCAAGGTAAAAAAGCAGTATATAACTTCATTAACGGTGGCGAAAAAGAGTGCGTTACGACTTTCGTGACAGGAAACGGTGCACGGGAATTGGCCCCGCCGATGATCATGATCAATTACCATAGAATGTCAGCACCTATAGTGGCTGCTATGCCAGAACCTTAGAGTCTTGACAAATCTGACAACGGGTGGATGATGGCTGAAGGTTTCTATTAGTTTATCGCTAATTCCTTCCATCCTTGGTTCCTCGAGCCGAAAATTCTGTTGCCTATCGTTTTGTATGTCGATAGGCATAGTTCTCAAATAACGATGGCTCTCAGCGATGTCTGCTCTTTTAATAAGCTCGCCTTAGTGGCTCTGTATCCAAACTCGACTCACATGTTTCAGCCCATGGAAGTGGCCATGTTTTGTCCTCTGAAACAAGCGTGGAAATCTGTAGTTCACGAGTGATGAATGAACCCGAGCAGAAATCTAATCAGGCTGCCTGAGGATCCATCAGGCCCGGATTAGGGATCAATAAGGAGCCCTGATCAGGCACGCCTGATTTGAGCCAGACAGGGGCCTGAGCAGGCATCAATAAGGCGCCCTGACCAGGCACGCCTGATTTGCGCCAGACAGGGGCCTAAGCAGGGATCAATAAGGCGCCCTGATCAGGCACGCCTGATTTGCGCCGGATAGGAGCCTGATCAGGCATTAATAAGGCGCCCTGATCAGGCACGCCTGATTTGCGCCGGATAGGAGCCTTATCAGGCATCGATAAGGCACCCTAGTCAGGCACGCCTGATTTGCGCCGGATAGAAGCCTCATCTCGCATGAAGCTCGTCACTCCGTTACCTTTCCTCTCTAGGACTAGACAGCGCCTCTGTCGGCGAAGCCTCATGAAATATTTTGACAGCTGCACACGCAGGCACGCGAAATATATGAAAACAATGGTTATCAACCGAAAGTGCGTGTCGTCAAAATTTGTTTCAAAATCTTTTTTATCATAAATAAATATTTATGTTAATTTTTTTGTATTATTGTTATATGGAATCAAAACTTTTGTATATAATACGGGCAGCCAGTCCCGTATTATATACGTAGAAGAAAGCGCAACAGCCACGCCGTAGCTACATCGACACATCTCGTTCGGTTCATCAATTTCTCCCGAAGAAAGGCAAGCCCTTCAATAAAGTGCAGTGCATACAAAATCTCAGGTAAAGTATATTTGCAATTATACTGTGGATTATCTACACATGAACAGTGATAATATATAAAATACGACTTGATGGGCGAAGACTATGCGGCGTAGCTTAACCTCACTTTGTCACTTTCGCACCATTTGTATATATATAGTGTGATATATTTCGTATCAAGAAAAAATGTTCAACAGTACAAACATACGTATATGTACATAAATGTACTCATCCATACGTGCAAGGACCAGATGACGAGAAATAATTGCGCAAATTGCATTTTGTACCGTCGAACATTTTTTTCTCAATAATATATATACAACACTATATATATACAAATGATGCGAGAACGACGAAAAGAGATTGAGCTACGCCACTACGAGGGACACCATTTTTAAATAATTATTAATTATTTAATTATCTCAAGAGGATATATCAGTCGGAGCCTATATCGCTCACTTTTCCCTGATCGAATATATCTATACTTATGATAAATATAGATATACCCGACGGGGGAGCGGTGGCGCTCCCTAGGTCCGACTGATATATGCTCTTAATGTAAAGATGTGATTTTTCTATGTATATTTACTAATTTTTCTATGTATTCAAAATATTTCAGATGCAATCTTGACAAAGTATGATGGTACTCTCCACGCAGGTTCTATCAAAGAGAAACAAATTTCGGATGGGCTAGCGGCGGTCATAAACAGTGCGAAAGATTGGAACGGTCATCGCCAAAACCGGAACAAAAACTAAACGATCAAGTCAAATAAAATAAAAACTTAAAATTAAAAAAAATGTTTTCATATTTTTAATAACGTTAGTAAACTTGATAATGTTTAACTGCGATAATAATTTAATAAATGTTGATCTATTGTTAAACAAAAAATTAATCAAATGATTGAGCCAGATGACACGCATGTCTCAGGCTGGATGAGGCACCTGATGCGAGCCAGATAAGTTGCTTGATCCGAGCCAGATATAGTGCCTAATCCGAGCCTGGTAAGGTGCCTGATCCGGGCCAGATATAGTGCCTGATCCGAGCCGGATACGGAGCCTGACCCGGGTCTGATAAGATGCCTGATCCGGACCAGATAAGTTGCTTGATCCGGGCCTGATCAGAGCCTGATAAGGTGCCTGATCCGGACCTGAATATGCAAAAGCGTTACATCCCTGATCAGGGCCGGACTAAATTTGCCTGACCCGGCCCGGATTTGCCATTGAGGCAGCCTGATCCGGTCCGGATTTCACCCTGAACAAATTTCTGCTCGGGAAACATAACGCAACGGTGATGAGACGAAAATCGTTTCATTCTCTGTTGAAATTAGCCATCGACTCCATTGATTCTGCGAAGTTACTTCCGAATGTGCGGTCTCTTCCCTTTCGATGCAGGTTCCGTGGAATACTCCGAACTCCTCCAAACTGATATGCAACAATCGACTGATGAGGGGACTCGCGATAAAAAGCTACAGAAAGCCAAGAAACACTTGCGATACTTCGAGAGCTAACTATTCCTAGATAAGATTGATAATTTCGAGAAATGCGACGAAACATGGAATGAAATTGTCGAAGATCTTCGTCTCTTCACTGACTGAATCTCATTGAAAAAGACAGCCGGAGAAAAAAAAGCGTTTCGCAACTTGACAGAAGAACCGAGGACGTACCGAATACGATAAATCTGCAAAACGAAATCATCATTCTTGGTCAAGATATTGACCTCCTTGCCTGTGGTAGTTTCGAGATCGAATCAATGGATCCTCAACAAAGCCAGGTGATCGAGATTTCGAATTCTAACGACCCGCTTGACCTTGGAAGCATCGATTACTCGCGGCATCTTAAAATTCATGAAAGTGGCGTCAATAAAACGGCAGCTTCCATTCAAAGCTCCCAGCATTTTTACGACGATGGTAAAGAGGGTGGCTATCTTCATAACTCAACCAAAAAAACCATCATACCTACATTAGGTGATACTGGAGAGGTTACCAATGAAGAGGCTCAGGAAGCACCAGTTTAGCAACGGAAAAACTAATGCATCTATATCCTCAATATTTAAGAAAACTTTATTCTAGCCACCAGCGGGCGAGGATGCAAATTTTAACGTAAACAATAATAAACGTAGGCGTAGAGGGAAATCTTATGCAGTTGCGTCTGCTCTTTACAATGGAAAGAGTATTATAGAGAGAATTAAAATAACAAAGTGCAACTATTGCTACAGAAAGAAGAAAGAAAATTAACCGCGAAGAAAAAGTAAGAGAAGGTGCACAAATAAAAAGAAAAAAATAAGAAGCGAAAGAGGCAAAGCAACGAATTACCAAAGAAGCGCAAATAGCTGCAGCTAAAAAAGCGCCAAAGAAGAGTACATGAAAGACTGCCCGCAAGACTGCATGATATAAATATTTAAGAAACACAGAGTATTAATAAAAGTAGGCATTGAGGTTTCAGATACATTATAAAAATCAAATGTTTATTTTTTTAAAGATACATACGTATTGCGATAATAATCCTTGAATCGTTTGTAAGAGAAATTTATGTCTTAAACTGTTTGTGAATTGATGTAATAAAATAGTAAAGTTTTTGTTACTGAGCGATTAAAATTCGTTATGGAGTCCTACATACAGACACAATGAAGTCAACAAAGGACTACGGACCTTTGCATAATTAGTTGAAACAGTTCAAACGCATGTGACGATTAATGGGACTTTCGCATGGCGATTACTAGACCAACTGTCATGACGGCATGACGATGACCCGTACATTAGCATCATAACCTTTCCCAAATATTTTCTCGAAAACTATAGAACGCACGTGGCCTTTACAAAGACATTCTTCTTCGTAATAAAAAGCCGAGCATGAATGACTTAAAATGGCTTGTATATGCTTAAGGTGACGATTACTGGGCCTATGATACTATTTGTATGAGAGGAAGTAAAGCAAAAGAACCTACGAGGTACGTGTTGGAATACGCATAAAGCAGGGTTCAGTGGTCATTTGTTCATGAAATTGTTAGAAGTATCGATATTTAAGTAATATGTATTTATTCATATTGTATTTTTCTGCACCACAATCATTTGCAATTATTGACTTATTTACTAATTTCTGTTTTATTTAATAATTCGCAATCATGATAATTCAATGGGGGGTGGCTTTGTTTGACGTTTGATATTTTATTAACGAGGCATAAAATAACAACCGGCAAACTTATCGATGCAGTCCTCTTACGGAGTTTCCATAAAGTCAACGTAGCGATAACTTTATGGTACATATCTCTTAAATTTGTTGATGTCACTTGGCCGAAATAATTTTAATCGAAATGCTCATACCTAGATTTTTTAATTTTACGAATCAATAGTTGAAAAATTGGATGGTAGCAGGCACATATCGCTTCAAAACTAGACATTTTGCAAACGGGGCTTAGAAAGGAAAAATGCTAAATGGAAAGGCAATTCCATTTTGAAGGAACTGCACTAGATGGGGGTTTCGCACTACATATAGGGGAAAAACCCTCAACGAAATATTTTTTCGCAATATTGCTACAAATTAATTGAGACCGTCATGTGAAACATCTACTTGCAAAATTGTTCCAAACATAGGTTTGAAATTGTAGTAACTGTGAGCTGTGGCGGTTGAATGGACGGACATGCTAAAATTATAAAGATTTGACTATGAAACACTAAAAAGGGATTATTTTAGCTGAGTGATATGTGTCAGCGGGAAATAAAGCTTGATATTTTAATTTACCATTAATAAATTTGTGCGTATAGCGTTTGCATGCAAAAAGCTTTCTATATAAAATGCAGAATTTCGGTTTCAAGATGCTTATTCCAAAAATTGAAAAAAGTCTCCGCATATTTCTTACATGGTTGTACTCGGTACTCGGTTTCATGTCTAGCAATGGATAAAATCAAATCTGTGTCGACGGAAAAAACAATATTATAATTGTTCGAACGTTAGAACGCATCGAAAATTCTTGTTTTTTCTTTCTTCATTTGTCCATTTTTAGTGATATTCAACATCTTTGTCTCAATTTTAGGTGCTGCGGATCTCTAATAAGAATTATAAAAAAATATGGGTCATTTTCGTAGCCCGAATCGATCAAAATGAATTTGAGCATCGTGTAAAAATTAAATTTCACTGCATTCCAAAGACGCCAACTTCATTGCTGGAAAAAACTCGCCAACTTAATGTTTGGGAATGATTCCATATCATTATCAATTTACCCACTACAGATATGCATTTCACGATATGTGTAAAATAATTAGGATCGCTGCGGCGATATGGAGCGTCGAATGAAGACGTGACGAAGAGGGAGAAATGTGGTATAATTATACGAGGATCCATGACGATACAGCGAGCCATGGGTAATCAGCATGTCAGGGTAATGCAGACAGCGGGCACATAAGCTGAAGGGATCAGAGAAGCTTGCCATGAAGCAATGCACGTACATGGAGCGGAGATAGAATCCGTGGGATTAACGTCATCGGATGCTGCGTGTTTGCCTCGTTGTTTATGCGGAGATTTGCAAAGTCTCCGGACAGACGTCGGGCGAAAATCTCGAGCCTCGATAATCCTTGAATTTAATGATAAAAAATTACTTTTTAGCCGGATTGCGGATCGAGCTTTTAGGATCTATTATATTACCGCCATAATTGCCGCCGTGCTTTTCGACCACCACATAATCTGGGAAATAAGCAACATGCCTGGATCAGTTGGGTTATATATCAGTGAATTAAGACAAGTTATGAGGAATATTAAAACAATTTTTTTTTCTCGAGATCGAATAGCCCACGATACAAAACCTAGTTTACCATTCTTTTCGGTAAAATTATAAATTTGGTAGAATAATGAATTGCTATCAAAAATACCCTAGGGGCTTTGAGGGGGGAGATACCTTCAGGCCAGGAAAAAATTTGCTGATTTTCGTGATTTTTTTTAACGGTAAGATTTCTTTACCATTTTTGAGACTTAGGGCATCTTTTATTACTACTTTTCGGTGTTGGGTGGTATTTTGAGAGAAATTAACGATCTTCTAAACTGTACTAAAAACTGGCGTGATGTGTAGCTAAAAAACTAATCAACCGATTCTGCGGAGTTTTGCATAAATCTTTCTAACTTTATTCTCTAAAAAATGACCATAAATGTTTTGGAAAATCAAAACAAAAATATTTTTTTATAAAAAAATGTAGCTCGTTTTTCGAAAGATTTAATCTTTGTGTTTTAAAGTGTACCATTTCATCGAATTTCTGCGTATCAGTGTTAATTGAAGAAAAAGGTTCGTTGGTTTTTTTCAGATCATTCCCGCCGACGCTACGTGTCACGCCGTCTGACAACATCCGCCGCGACCCGTTTAGAAGACCGTGCCATTGGCTTTGCCATTTTTCAAGATACATAAACAAAATACGATGTAACAGCCAAAAGTAGTAATAAACCATACCATAAGTCTCAAAAATACTGAAAAAACCTTTCCGTTAAAAAATAATCATCAATTTTTTCCTCGCCTAAAGATTCAATATTTTTGTTCTAAAGCGTACCATTTCATCGATTATCAATATTTCTCACTTTTCCTTGGTTCATACTCTGCGTACGAGCATTAATTAAAGAAAACGGTTCATTGGTTTTTTTAGATCAATCCCGCCGACGCTCAGTGGGCCCAAATCCCAAAAAGCTGACCAAAAGTCGAAAAATAGAGTTTACGTTCCGGTAATTTGTAGTCGTGCGTTAGGTTAGGTAAGGATCCGAAGGTCGAATTCCAGGCTTCAGCGCACCCTCTCCCTTATACCTGCTACTGTGGGACAGTTGAAAGGGGACTCTCAATCGAGCTACACGCGTCGTGCAGTAAGCAAATATTTCAACGCTATATTCAAGAGGACGCCAAATCTCGAACCATCAATCGATTTCAATATTTTTTAATGGAAGAGCAGCTGCAAGTGAGTAAAAAATTATTATGTGACACAAAATTAATAATAATAGTTTGTGCGACAATAATAAATGAATCATTTGTACGAAAATGAACGGAAGATTAGATCCGAAAATTTTAAACACATAGAGAAAAGTTCATAAGTTTTATAGAATTCTGCGACTTAACCCATCGCATGTTGTAGATGGAACTATGATTAAATGAAAAAAAATAAAAACTTGCTGCCTCTAGCTGCCATTATGTCATTGGTGCGAGTTCTTGTAATATAAAACATAGTTTTCTGAATTTCGTACATTAACGACGCGGAATGTTTTGCTCTTTTTCTTGAATTCGTCTGCGGTCTTCATTGTATTGAGTTCTAAGATACGTAATTCACTTTTATAAATATCCTCTTTTTCTTTTCAAATAATATTTTGGAATAAATAATAGTAACGAGGTTCAATATGTGAAGCATGTGCCCTGACAAAAGAGAACATTTTTTCGATATTGAAAGGTCATATGAATAACAAAGCGACTGAAACATATGCAGTGATCGAAAATTGCATGTCTGCTAAATTGCAACGCCCTTTTGCTCTATCAGACAATGTGAAACCTGTCCTCCGCAAGTTGTTGCATGATTTGCATAAACAGTGTCAGGAAGCATCTAGAACTGAAGGCAAATTTTTGCAAAAATATTCCGAATGGTTGAGCGTGTTTGTTTCTTTCGAATAAACTAAACAATCTTCAGAAAAATCCTATAATTTGGGTCGGCCTTCTTCGGAATTTGCAAAGTCTAGTGACCGGACAAAACGAAGGAGGCCTGAAGTATTACGCGAAAGACATAGTATGGAAGAATTGACGTATGCGACTCAAATGAGCCTTCGTTCATCTGGGCAATCCGATGCTGCGAAAATTGTCCGGGATGTGGGATTGGGGAGCCCATCTAAAGCTAAACAGTATAAGGAGTCCATAGATGCGATTCAAGAAACGACTTTATCTGCCAATGCTGCTCTGCCGCTAATAGTGGAACTAAAATTATCTAAATCACAATATCAGGGGCTTCGCAATGGAAGTAAAGAGAAGAGCTGTAATTTATTTCCACCGTATAAATTGCCATATCAAGCCAAGCTCAAATGTTATCCGCCTAAGTCAGATATTTCTATCAATGAATGTAGTGCTGAGGTAAAATTGCAGGCTTTACTGACTCACACAGCTGATAGAATATTATCAACATATTTGGATGTTGTCAAAAGTTTGTCTCCTGAAAATGTTAGCAACTTGAATTCAATTTGTAAGTGGGGCTGCGATGGCACTTCTGGCCAAAGTACGTACAAGCAAAACTTCACCAATGATGATGGAAGCAAGTCCGATGCTAATATTTTTTACCTCAATCGTTCCACTGCAGCTTGTATCAGATGACCAAGAAACAAACGCTAGATTTATTGTATGGAAAAATACGAGGCCGGCATCTCCTCGCTTTTGTAGACCAATTAGGATCCAATTTTTCACGAGAGTCCTGAAGCCACTCGTGAGGAAATGGGTTATATTAAACAGCAAGAGAACAATCTTGCCCCTTTCGAAAAGATCATAAATGGAAAAAAATGTTTTTTTTTCGACTTGCTTTCACCACAGTAGACGGTAAAACTTGTAATGCTATCACGCATGATAGGTCTACTCAACGATGCTATGCAAAGCAACTTCAAAAGACTAACAATATCGATGCAATTCTATAAAAGGAAGTATCTGAAGATGTTGTTTGCAGTTGTTTGCATGAAGCATATAAGCTTGAAATTAAAAAGTGGCAAGCGCGTAGTGATAAGGCAAAGGAACAAATAAGAATCTGAAAAACAAATACACAGAAGGGTTTCCGTATCGAATTGGGTCTAATAGTCGATTAACCAAAGCCTGGTTTCGGTAGCTCGAATGATGGGACTGCCGCTCGACGATTTTTCGAAAACTCAAGTATTTCTGCTGCTATTACAGGGGTTGATGAGGACTTGATTAAGCTTTTCCATGTCATATTGCAGACCATTTCGAGTGGCCATGGAATCGATTTCATAAAATTTCAAGATTATGCCTTACAGACAGCTCGCTACTTTGTGCAGTTATATCCGTGGTTCTACATGCCAACTTCGGTACATAAGGTATTGATTCATGGAGCAGAAGTGATAAACTCATCGGTATTGCCGATAGAACAAAAATCTGAAGACGCTCAAGAGTCTACTAATAAATACATTCAAAAGTTTCCTGACGTTTTGCAAGAAAGTGTTCCCGAGCCAAAACAATGGAAGACATTATTTCACGCTTTTTATTAATATCCGATCCATTTATTTCAAGTTTGCGCGAATTGCCTCGAAAAAACTTGAAGTCGTTGCTCCCAGAAGCAGTTCTATTGTTAGTTGCGCCACCAGCAAGTACAGGAAGCTCCAGCGATTTAAAAGTTGAATCAATTGATTGTGAATCAAATTATTTTTCGGATGACGATGCGTGAACTTTAAATCAACCGATTGCATGTTTTATTGTATTATACAACATATGTATGCATTTTGTACTTTCTCTATAAAAGTGGTTCATGTAAAATCCGCCATTTTGTGTCTATCTTAAATTTTGACTTCGGATTCATAATCATCGACCCCGCAAACCCTCGAGTACTGACTTTCAGCCAAATTTATAACGTTTTCGAGTTTCAGCCAGCTTTTTGGGATTTGGCCCCAAATTTTGGACTAATTTTGGACCAATTTTTATAAAAAAATATTTTAAATTAACCGAGATATATGCCTTGATTTGACGACGATAAAAAATGTCTCTTCATTGTCCCATCGATATCTTTATGAAAGGTTAGCTGTAAATAAAAAGTCAACAATTTTTTGATATCTATATAAATGTAGCTATCGTTATGTGTAGCCGTTTTTTTTTATTTTGGTTTTTTTTCAAATTGCCGACAGTTTGGAATTTTTTTTCTTTTTTCAAGGGTCTTTTTTTGTATTCAAGCCGTCTTTGAAAATAGTAATTATCGATATTTGAAAAAACCAGCTCCGTACAACCTTAGTCACTGCGATAACAAAAATGTAAAAAAAAATAACAATTGGTTGATAAGTTTTTGATTATCCGCTGGGACAAGGTCGAAAAATATAATTTCAAGAAAATCGCGTTCAAAGATTTTGTTCCGTTTTTCTTGATGTAAACTTATGTTTTTTTTTTCTAGATTATTGATACTTACATTACAGTATCAAGTCGCGGGAAATATGACGGTTCTTCGTCTGCATTATATTTCACAAAATAATAAGATCCTGCACTTCATCTATTATGATCGATGCCCCACTTTTGGGGACTACGGGCACTAACCAGTCGTGCTACCTGTTTTAACTAAAGTGACTGTAACTCTGTTAATTTTCGGGATTGTGAATAAAAATGTTCCCAACATATTTTTGAATATACAGTCGAACCTTGATATAACAAACCTCGATATAATGAAGATTTGTCCATTCCCTTCCGATAGACACCCGAAACCTTTATACAACAATATAATAATATACATTGTGCCCTAATTGCTAATTGCTTGTAAAAATGGCTCTAATTTGAACCTTACTTTCTTTAAAAAATATCCCTATATTTATACCACTATTTTTTTGTTTAAAGAACATTTTAAACAACATGATCTCGATGTAACGAAACCTCGATATAACGAACTTGCCTAGAGATTCCTTATATCGAGGTTCGACTGTATGTACTTTCAAGAATACTAAATAAAAATTTTCTTTCTTCAAATTTTGCTTGGGGAATGTGGGAAAGTTACAAGTTCTTGCACAGTGACTTCCCCCCTTAACTGACATTTCGTATGGAAAGCTGTCAACTTTCCGCGATAAAATTGCACGCGAGTTTGGAATTCAAAACTTGAACATGCAGAAATTATGCTATTTCCAGCAGTTCTAAAATCGTGACATCACGCGCACCTTGACCACCCCCCACCCCCTCTCCCCCCACGTACGTTGACCGTAACGCCTCCCCCCTCTCATATTGCATTACGTAATTTGCGTACGCCCCCAATACTGCAAATTCATCCGAAAGATATTGTCGCATAATTTTCTACGGTTTACAGAATTTTAGGAACAGATTAGAAATGATTTTCTAAACAATGTTGAATTGTCAAATTTCAAAATTGCGTATCCCAGAAATCCTTGAGCCGTTCTCTTTAATTGCCTCTACGTAGTAAATTCTACTGCTTGAAAAAAACTCTCTTAGTCAGCAAGTACTTTATCTCATACATATTTCTTTATGCATACGCGCGTGTATTCAAAGATATATATATATATATATATATCTTTGAATATATATATGTTTATATACATTGTGTCTTTACTATCCTTGTTTCTGGGTCAACGGCTTGCGTGGCGCATCGAGTAACTCATCTGTGTACTATATCTTTATACGTATATGAAATCTTGCTCAGAAGTTTAATCCTCTTGTAGAATATTAATGCGGGTATTGACGTGCATGAAGTTACACGATGTGCATTAATTAAGCAGCCTTAGAACGATTGGCAATTCTGAATGTGCCTCGTTCTCCCTCCTCCTTCAATTTACACTTAACACTTCTCATCCTCGTCGTAAAAAATGCCCTCACAGCCCACCTGGACCGAGATCGCTGGATCGTAACCGAAAGTTACGTTTTATTGCTGATAGTGCAAATACTCGGGAAAAACGATATTGCATCGGGGTAAAAAAAAGTCGCGGCGATGAAGGATTATCGAGCAAGGAAAGTATCATTTATTTCCGGGTGAATTCTTTCTTGGAATTGTTCACATTTTTTTAGAGGAACTGTCTTTCGGTTCCATCAAGAAAAAAAAATTGTTTTTTTTTTATCATTTCGCAATTCGCAAACTTTCTTACAACCGGTATTTTTTTTGTGTACGACATCGGGAAACTTTATTTTCGTCGTTACAGTTTATAAATGCGTACATTAGGGTGGCACAGATTTGAGCTCTATTTTTGTTCCCTTTTCTCACCATCCAATTATCATCTTTAAGGAAAAACAAATTGTCGCGAAAGCCGCGAACGGTCAACGAACATTTAGAGGTGGCTCAAAAATTCAAATTTTCGTTAAAAAATAGATTTTTTTCGTCCACTTCTCGCCCATGCATTTTACGCTTTATAATTTTTAAATTAACCTCGCGAATGCTCGAGCCGGTCAATGAATATTCAGTGGTTGCTCGAGAGCTTCGAAATTTCCAATTTTCGCCAATCTTTTTTTACTCTCCTCGTAAGTTTGATTCTTAGTAAAATTTTCAAACAATAAGGCCTTTTTTCTTTAGAAACAGTTTTTCGCGCATCGTAATGCGTCCCACAGTTGATCTCGTTAGTCAAACTGCAGACCAATCGTAGCTGTACTGTGTGACGAGCGACGCCATAATACAATATATAATAATACATGATAACACATATCGTCTAATTGGTGTTTGTTACAAATTGTTATAATCAATTATTCAGAAAGGGTAACACTTCGCTGTTTATTTTGTTTTTATGCTTCAAGGGATAATAGTGCATGCGAAATTTATTTTTTGGCGGAAATTCTGAATTTTGAAAACCTTGAGCGACCACTAAATATTCATTAGGCGGCTAGAGCTTTTGCGAGGTTAATTTTCAAAGTATAAGGTGTACAATTTTTGAGTGAGAAGGGGACGAAAAAAATCGATTTTTTAATGAAAATTTGAATTTTTAGGAGACTTGAGCGACCTTTAAATATTTTTTGACCGCTCGCAGCTTCCGTGACAATTTTTTTTCTCTGAAGAAGATAAGGATGGTGAGAAGAAGGGAAAAAATGGAGCTCATATTTGTGGCACCCGTACATGTATGATTATAATTTCAAATTTTCATACTGATATGTGTCCGGTTTTGAGCTCGGAAGAAGGTCGCGTACACGGGAAAACATTTGAACAAAAATGGAGTATCCTCATGAATGGTTCATATTTAGGAGGGAGATATCTTTAGGCGAGGATAACATTTGCTGATTTATATGAATTTTTTTTTCAGGAAATATTTCTTCGCCATCTTTGAGATTTAGAGTATGTTTTGTGACTACTTTTGCCTGTTACATGGTATTTTTTCTCTTTATCTATAAAAATAGGTGCGGTATAGCACGATCATTTAAACTGCATGGTAAAAACTGGCGTAACGTATAGCTAAAAAACTAATCGACCGATTCTTATGAAATTTGGTATAAATCTTTCTAATATTATGGTCTGAAACATGGCCTTAAATGTTTTTGAAAACTACAAAAAAGTATTTTTTATTGCAACATGTAGCCATTATTTTCGGTAAACTCAATCTTTTGGTTTCAAAGCATACAATTTCGTCGAACTTTAACATTTCTCACTTTTTCTTGGTTAATATTCTGCGTATGAGTGTTAAGGGGTGCGATGCAGTCAGAGGCGTGAAAAAACGAGCATTTTCAATATTTTTTTTAATAGTAATTAAGTTTGTTTTACAAAAGTGGTTACACAGGCTTTTTATGTTATATTTCAAATTGACTTGTACAAATTTTCAAAGAAAAATATTGATTATTTATAACAATATCGCCATCTTTGTCGGACCCCTTCGGGATGTAGTGCTTTGCGGTGGCCGTCATAACATTTTACTGGATAATCTGAAATTAAAAAAAAAATCATTAGTTTAAAAATACACCTAGTCCTTAATCGAAGCTTTTTTCAAAAATTAACAAAATGGCGGCTTCCGACAGATAACTTTCGATTTTCGACCAAAAGATTGCTCGTTTATTGTTTTAAAAAAATTGAAATTCCAACAAAAATGAAAATCCTTCGATTAAGGACTAGTTTTGAATGCTGTCAATAAGCACAAAGTTCATCAAAATCCATCGAGTGGTTTTTTAATTATAGTGGTCACCGACTTGAAAAACATAGTTTCGAGAAAAACGCGTTTAAAGTTGTTCGATGTGGATACGGTATTATATGTTCGTAACATCTTGAGCTCGATGGATGAAGCTGAACTTTTTTTTATGTATTTTTATCCGCTGAATCCGAATATCACAATGTTTTGCCGAAAAGTCGAGCATTCAATTGTTTATAGCCAATGGTTAAAACAATTTTTACAAAAATTAGAGTTTTTCGGGATGAAATATTTGTTTTAAAACATTTTGGGCAATTTTAAAACGAAAGTATTTTTTATAAAATTTTGCTAAAGTTCATAGTTTTTGAGTAATAAATTTTTGAGAATTTCTGAAAGAGTTTTCCAATTTTACACTTAGTTAGTATATACTTTATTATACTAATCAATAAATTACTTACATCGAATCATCAATTCCAGGCCCATACAATAGGGCTTCTGCCTATGTGGAAGCTTCCAAAATATCAATTTGTTGTTGTCTTCGAAGCATTCTGACTTCCCGGGTATTATCGTTTGCGCGTTTGTCAGTCACGTCTGCCATCCGCCACCTGCCATGGGGGCCCGACGCCCCTTCACTAATTGTGGGATATCCCGGAAACTATCTTTAGATTGACTTGAAATTTTCAGGGAATATTTTCAAAACATCATACTTCAAGAAAATGTATAAAAAAATCGATTTTTTGAAAATTCTGACTGTATCTCACCCCTTAATGAACGAAAAATCTTCGTTGGTTTTGGTTTGGTCTAAAAAATGGTCAAGAAATCTTACCGTCGAAAAAATTATGAAAATCAGCAATTTGTTTATTTTCTAAAGGTCTGCTAATCTCCCCCTTGTATGTGGCAAACATGATTCTGGCGTTCAATTCTGGAGTATAAAATTCTAATAGTTTTACGTTAAAGAAATGAAAGATTTCGATTCCACGAAGTACT
This sequence comes from Ophion obscuratus, assembly GCA_964007375.1. Lineage (NCBI taxonomy): Eukaryota > Metazoa > Arthropoda > Insecta > Hymenoptera > Ichneumonidae > Ophion > Ophion obscuratus. The sequence goes on from OZ023317.1 coordinate 18,440,244, forward strand.
AGAATAACTTGCAGGGATTGCGATCTTCCAGGACCAATATACACTAAATCCGCCATACTCAAAGTGTGCTCCGCGGAGCCGTGGGGCTTATAAAAAATTATCGTTACATATATCAAAAACCGTATGATATGCGCTATAGCCATTAACATACTGAGGCTAAAACCGTATGATTTTTTTTGTTTTGGATAATCCATCTCCGAGATTTCATCAACAGCGCAGACCGACAATTTTTTTAGGACATTTTTATACTACCATTTTCGTCTCTAAATACTGACTTAAATGAATAATTTTTTAAAAAGTATTTCGAAAGTGTATTTATTAAGTGTAACAACTCTTATATCAATATCTATAATATAAACCTATCAAAAAAATGCATGAACATAAATAGGCGTTTTTTAGTGTCTAAAGTGAGAAGACCCCTTTACCTGTTTAATATAATGATAATAATAATAATCACAACAATAATAAACTTAAATTGGCGTCGGGAAGCTGACGTGCCCATCGCTCGGGGGAGTACATCAAAACTAGGTTCGACCCCCACCTGGTCAGGCCCCCACAACCGGTCCCTCTCGGATGGGGACCAAGGATCCCCAGGGACTAAGGGAGGGGCACCCGGATAGGATCCACGACAACGACCACGGCTCAAAATCGGCGCCTCGATAGACGGCGGAACTCAAGGAGGACCTCATCCGCTGCTGGAGGGATAGCGTACCGTCGCGGCGGGGTTACATGGCAAGGTTGCAAGCCCTGTGGGATAGCGTACCGTCGCGGTGGGGTTACATGGCAAGGTTGCAAGCCCTGTGGAGCCAAGTGCACTCAGAGCTTGCACACCTCTCGCAACAACATCTGCAAGACCAGGCCGTCCGCTTGCGACGACAAGGCAACGATCTTTTGTTACTGCCACCAGAGCTGTCCGACAGACGCTCTTCCGCACGTTCAGTGCGGAGCTCTGCCGGACGGCCTCAGGATCGGTCCCCCCGGCATTCGGAATCCCTCCGTTGGCGCGTCGATTTGACTGAGGGCTGGAGAACAAGGAGGGAGAGAATCACTGGGAAATTTTCTCTTGAGCCTGGTTGTCTAGACACGGGAAACGAATCCCTTGCGGCAGCAATTCCTAAGGCTGCTGATCTCTTCAGCTTGAACTGGGCTGTGTAACACGCGGCTGTTGAGGCGAAACCTCGGACACGCAATGGTAAGGCGGCATTCGTGGCTAAGACTTGGCGGCGCGTTGCACAGCTCTCGAATAAGCTCAATGAAGCGCGGAGGCAGGCATCCCGTGTTCAATGCGCATTAGACTTCATTACGACGGGGAGGGCGTTCGCCCCTAAAATCCGAAAAATCAGCTCGGAACTGAAATGCCGCCACCACACATTGAACAAAGCTAACCTTCTTATTGTGAAGAAACGCTACGTGGAGAAGGTGCGGAACCTGAGGGTTGCGAAGCAATCTCTAGAGAGGCGGCTGGGTCGGGCGTTAGACAACGCCCTCTACTTTTCTGACCCAGGCTGGTGGTTCCAACCACCTACGCCTGCCCCCGATAAAGCGCCAACAGCTGTTCGGTGGAGCGGTTTTGGGGAAAACTGTACAGCGAGGAGGGTCATTTTGATGAAAGCACTCCAACTCTGGGGAGGTTCGACGCGTTTTGCCAGCAACAGCCGAGTCAGCGTGGCGACTGTCTTCCAGTCACGCGGGGTGAGGTGCAGAAGGCGATGAGTAGCATGAGGAACCACGCCACTCCTGGACCAGATGGGATTGACATCTTCTGGTGGAAGAAATTCACGTGCACCCATACCCATCTGGCCCGCATCTTCTCGTCGTTCACGCCACGCAGGTTGGGACGGTGCCCATACCTGCGTGGCTGACAGAGGGAAGGACGGTGTTACTCCCTAAAAGAGGGGATCTGTCTCATCCGGAGAACTACCGCCCGATAACGTGTCTGAATGCGCTCTATAAGATCTTCACAAAGATACTTTATAAGCGCGTTCTGCGCGAGATCGAGCCTGCATGGCGGGAGATATACGAACAAAGGCGATCCAAGAGGGGGCTGGGAGGTTGTGAGGAGAACCTGCTGGTGGACCGCTGCATCACGCAAGCCGCGGTCGAGCACAAGCGTAACCTCTCAGTCACTTGGATAGACTACCATAAGGCGTTCGACACTGTCGGTCACAAACTGATTATAAACCTACTCACCCCCTTTCGGTGAGTCCTCACATAGTGGGATGCATTAAACAGCTCATGCTGCTCTGGAAGGCACGCTTCACAATGAAGACTAGTAAAGGTAACGTGTCAACCGGAGTGGTGGGGTATAGGAGCGCGATTATCCAGGGAGATTCTCTCAGCCCCTCCCTGTTTTGCGTCTCACTATTACCCCCGTCAATCACCTTGCGGGCTGCACGCGGGTACGAAGCAGGGGTCCCCGGGGAGCGTGGGCGAGGGATCACCCATTTATTTTATATGGATGACTTCGGGTTGGACAAGTGCGCTGTTCTTCATCTCAGGAGAGAGAGAGAAGAGATGTTCGGCTGGTGGACCGGAGCGTCTTCAAACACCTGGACGCCGGAGGGTCTTATCGGCACCTTGGCACCGATCAGCGCTCTGTACAAGACGCTGAGGGGGTCAAATGGGCCCACCGGAGCGAATATAGGCGGCGTCTCAGACGGATCTGGAAATCAGAATTGTCTGGGAAAGATAAGAACACTGCCACCAATATGCTCGCTGTCCCGGTCCTGCTCTACTCATTTCGCGTCGCTGAATGGCGTAAAGACGAGCTTACGCTGCTGGACATCGGCATACGCAAGACAATGAACATCCAGCGAAGTCTGCACCCTCGATCTTCCACCCCGCGCCTTTATATGCTGCGTCAGAGCGGCGGGCGCGGTCTCTTGGGGTTGGAGTGTCTTCATGACCGCATGGTCCTCGAAATAGCAAGCGATGTAATAATGAGCTCGGAGCCGCACTTGGAGATTGGGCACTAGCATGAGCTTCATGGGGCGAGGGCTTTTCTTTATAAGGCGGCAGATCGTGCGGCAGAGACCCTCGGCTTGAAGTTCCACTGGCGCCGGCGTGGCGCCTTGCCAACAGACTCCGTCGCTCGGTTGCCCAAGTCCTGACGTCGGCGAGAAATCAGGGCTGTCGAGCAGACTGTTCTGACAGGGCGGTTGCTGTTGGTTCGTTTGGTCTTGTTGTTGTTGTTGTTACTTCAGATATCCTCGGTACTCTGGTTTTTCCTTCCCATTTCAGGCTGTGGTGTTTGTTGTTGTTGTGGTTACTTCAGGTACCCTTGGTGCTCTGGTCTTCCTTCTCTTTTCACGTTGTTATGTTTGTTGTTGTTGTTGTTACTTCGGGTGTCCTTGGTGCTCTGGTTTTCCTTCTCTTTTCAGGTTGTTATGTTTGTTGTTGCTGTTGTTACTTCGGGTGCCCTCGGTGCTCTGGGTTTCCTTCTCTTTTCAGGTTGTTATGTTTGTTGATGATGTTACTTCAGGTACCCTCGGTACTCTGATTTTCCTTCTCTATTCAGGATGTTATGTTTGTTGTTGCTGTTGTTACTTCAGGTGCCCTCGGTGCCCCGATTTTCTTTCTTCTATTCAGGTTGTTGTTGGGATGTCTGTTGCTGTTGTTGTTTGGTTTGTCTGTTGTTGTTGTCACTTTGGGTACTCAGGTACTCTGGTACTCTGCTTTCTTTTTTTCTTTTCTTTCTTTTCAGGTGGGGTATCCTGGGCCCGGTCTCACCGTGACCATGGTCGCGGTGATGGCACGGAACCCGGTGCCCCCAACGTACTAATCTGGAACTTTATTTACCTTTATTTTGTTTTGTTTTGTATAATTACAGCGGCCCGTCGCTGCCCCAGGGCGCGGGGCCATAACCTCCGAAACTAGTGGTGGGAGGCATCGTGCCGATAGTCTGCTGGCTGCACGGAGGGTATTTTTGTTTTTATTTGTTTGCTGCAGTCTTTAACGATCCCTTCAGGGTACCTGGGGGAACCCTGTCGTATGCACCCCCGAACCGGGCATAGGTGGCGCTGCCCGGGGAGACCTCCTTTCCACCGTACTCGTGGGAACAATAATGGGAAATTTTAAAAACGGTGTGAATGCTGGTATGTCTGGGGACGGACGAGTGGGGGGACTGGTCGCGCGTGCGAACATCCGCGGGGTGGCTCGGGAAGCAAGGGAACGGCTTAACCCTCCTAGAGAGTCAGCTCCAGGCGGCCTGCGCCACCCCCGGGGTGCCGGACATGTAGCCGACCGGGCCCGGATCGAGGAGTTTGGCCTTCGCGCCGTTAGAGTAGTTCTCGTTAGACACGAGGGGAACCAAGCTAGGCAAGTAAACCAGCCAACCGTGGCTGCGCGTGTTCAGGTAGCTAGCTGCGTCACCGTCGAAGCGCCCCCAACCCGCCCCCTTGTAGAAACCGCGGTAAATGTGGCCGCACCGGGCGGCCGAGCCTTCGACAAAATCAGAGTGTTGCAGCTGAACGCCAGGCGTTCGGCTGTCGTTTCGTCTGAGGTGTGTTTGCTCGTTGCCGGGAAGCGCCTGGACGTCCTGCTTTTGCAGGAACCATACGTCCGGAGCCAAGGCACGAGCCACATCTTCTATGGACTAGGGACTGGAATGAGGGTCGCTGCTGTCCGCTCAGAACGCCCCTGGGCGGCGGTGGCGGTGTGCAACCCCTCCTTCTAGATAATCTTCGTCTCGCAGCTGAGCACCATGCACTGCGTTTGTGCAATGGTGCAGGCACCCGGCTTCTCTTTCTACGTCGTATCCCACTACTTCCAGTGGAGCGACGAGATTGAGGTGCACCTTAGACACCTCGAAGTGGTGTTTCGTTCGCTGAGGGGGCAGAGAGTTCCCGTCGGACTAGACGCCAATGCCCGGTCCTCCCTTTGGTGACCTCAGGACACGGACAGGCGCGGTGCCCAACTGGAGCGGCTTATCCGTCAGTATGGATACACCGTCCACAATGATGTCAACCAGCCGCCCACCTTCTGTGCAGTCACAGGTTCGTCATACATCGACGTAACCTTGGGGTCGCCTTCCATGAGCCGCTTCGTCGGCGAGTGGACAGTGCGGCAGGAATGGACAACGAGCTATCATAACGTTCTGGACGTTGGCTTGAGGGTGCCAAAAGCTGAGGGAAATGACGGACGCCCCGCTGTCAGTCGGTTCAACATAAGGCGAGCTGACTGGGAGCGGTTCGACCAGGCTCTCGCCAATCTGTCGGCGTAAAGGCTGGAGGTGCTTCCGCTGACGTCCCCCATCGAAGTCGAGGAGATGGCTGGCGCCCTTACAAGTGTTCTCACGGAGGCTTGTGAGGGGGCGATGCCAAGAAAGAAGTTTTTCAGGAAGTCCAACCCGTGGTGGACTACCAACCTTACCAACCTCAAGAAGGGGGTATACCGGCAACATAGGGCCTTTCGGAGGGAACGTGATGACGCTCAATGCCTCGTACTCCCGCAACAGTACCGCTCTTTTTTGCGGGAATATACCCGGGAGGTGAAGAGGGTCAAGCTCGAAAGCTGGAGGAGCTTCGTTTCGTCGCACGGCAACAAGAAGCCCTGGGGCTTCGTTTATAAGCTCCAGTCGGACAAGCTTCAAGTTGAGAGGGTGCTCAGCACCCTCCGGCGAGACGATGATCCCACAATGGACATTGAAGAAAACGCCAGGTTCCTCCTTGAGGCGCATGTCCCTGAAGATCGGGAAGAGGATGACACCCCCCAACAGCGGGAAGTCAGGGAGGGTGCCTTCGCTGCACGTGATACTCCCGACAACCCGCTTTTTACTCAAGCGGAACTCGCTTCCCACCTTAAAACCCTCAAGAGCGGGAAGGCCCCGGAACCCGATCTCAGTGAGGTCGTCGTGCTGAAAAGGGCCTTCGCGGTCATTCCCGGTGTGCTGGTTGGTCTTTTCAACGCGTGTCTGAGTTTGGGCGTCTTTCCCTCTGCCTGGAAGAAGGGATCCCCCCGAGTCCTTCTGAAGGGCGAGGACAAGGACGAGTAGGATCCAAAATCGTATAGGCCGATATTCCTCCTCTCCGTGGTAGGTAAGTTCTTCGAAAAAGCCCTCAAGGGGCGCATTGTGCGGTCGTCGATGGGCCCGGGTCAGACCTCCGGCTTCGTTCCGCGCAAGTCGACGGAGGACGCAATCGGGGAGATGCGTAGGATGGTGGCCGAGTCTGTGGACGCATACGCCGTCGCATTCCTTTTCGATATCCCGGGCGCCTTCGACACCGTGTGGTGGCCCCTGGTTCTCGATAGCCTTAAAGCTAGGGAATGCCCGCGGAACGTCTCCAACGTCATCCGCAATTATTTTAGCGATAGGAGAGTGGGAATTTCGTGGGGTAATAGCGAGGTCCCCAAGCAGGCCACGAGGGGGTGCCCGCAGGGCTCCGTACTCGGCCCAACCTGCTGAAACCTCATGTTCGACGGGCTCCTGAGAATCCTCGAGGGAATCGCCCCGAACAAGATCGTTGCCTACGCCGATTACCTCATGGTCATGGTGGAAGGCAACTCGCGGCGGGATATAGAGGTTAGCGCACAATCGATAGTAGATAGAATTGTAGCCTGGTGCCAGAGCGCGAAGCTGCAATTGTCCCAAAAGAAGACAGAAGCCATACTCCTTAAGAGTGAATGGCGGCGCAGAGCGCCAGTTGGAAGGAGAGGAGGAGACCGCCCCGACCGCGTGCGCCGCGTTGCTTGGAGGCCCGACATGGCCAATAGATACCCAACAATCCGGATAGGGGATGCTGCTGCTAAGATAGCCTTTAAGGATAGTGTTAGATATCTCGGTGTCCACTTTGATGAGGAGATGGGAATCGGCTCTCATTGCTCCTACCTTAGGAAGAAGAGTGCATCCCTCTTCGAGCGTCTGGGGAAAATCGCGAGGGCCGGGTGGGGACTTAGATTCGATGTAGTTAGGGCTATATATGTCCCGACGGTGACATATGCCGCCGCGGGATGGTCTGACCTCTGTAGAGAGGCAGACATTCGAGTCCTTAGCAGCACCCAGAGACTAGCGTTGATCGCGGTCACTGGGGTATACAGAACCGTATCGTACGATTCTGTGTGCGTCATTGCAGGGGCTGCTCCAGTAGATATTCTGCTGAAGCAGGCCGGTGCTAGATACCGGCTTAGAAATGGACTTGGCGCCGAGATAAATGGGGTCGAAATTCCAGCGGGGGCGAATAACGCAGTAGACAGGGTTAAGGACGAGGCAATTAACATATGGCAGGCCGCCTGGCAATCTTCCAACAAAGGCCGTTCCACATTTGCCTTCTTCGGGACCATCCGGGAGAGATTAGCTGCGGGTTGGTTCCGGCCAAACCACTACAGCACGCAGGTTCTCTCCGGCCACGGCAACTTTGGGGCGCGTCTCGCGTCACTCGGGCTTGTCGAGGAGGAGGACTGCGAGTGTGGGCAGCTGGACATGGCCCGGCACTTTCTCCTGGACTGCCCAAGTTACGAGCCGCAGAGAGCCGCTCTGCGGGACTTCATTGGCGAGAGGGGATGGCCAGCGGCGGCACGCCAGTTGGTGGCCACCGCGGAGGCCTTCTCTGTCTTCGCCGATTTCTGTCGGGAGGCCCTTTGGCTAAAGGGGGCGGTAGAGCTCCTGTAGGAAGCCGCGTATAAGGCCAGCGGGTAGGGTGGGAACAAGGGGGGGGGGAGAATCGTCGGCGTACAACGGTAGCTAGAGTAGCGGAATAGAGAAACATCATCCCAAACAGGATAGAGCACACGGGCCTTGTCAGGGTCCGTGGGGGTAGGTAAGAGACCGGGTGTCCCGCGAACCTAGCCGAGGCGTTTGTCGGAAGCCTCGGTGAACGGCGAGTGGACTCGTAAACCTCGCGAATCATCCGATCCGCCCCGGCCGTGGGAACACGATCTCTAGAAAGATAGGGAAGTAGGTAGTCGTCGAATACACTAACAAGCATGAACAAATACACAAGCACACACAGAACAACACGCAAAACAATCTGCGGGCCCACAGCACTCCCAGCTGTGCCCCCGCAGCACTCCCACAATAGGCTCACAATCCACCTACCCTTACCCATCCTAGATCCTTGTCTTCTGGGCTGTGTCCGGGCGAGACACGGGAGCAGGCCTTCCCGAGGTTCCCTGTGAGTACGTGGGGTCGACACTGGTGCCTTCGCCGGGGCCTAGGCCCTGGTAGAGTTGTCGAGGTTGACGCCACGTGGCCAAACTGCTCTCTTCGCTAGTCGATCCAGCGAAAGTCAAAGGATTTTTCCATCGCCCGACCCCTTGGACGTGGTGCTCCGTCTTCAAGGTTAGATAGAAGCCCGTAGCGTATACCCTAGAGGTGATGGAGCACAGGTTGGACCATTGCGAAGGTTCTACCTTCACAATAAATGTCCTGACTCGGCGTGGCAGGTGGGTGCATCTGTGAAGGCCCGTGGAGGCCCGGGTACCCCGGTGAGTAGCGACACCGCCGAACCGAAGCGCTAACAGACCAATGTCGAAGTGGGCAAGAACACCTCAATTGGAAGTGGTGCGAGGAATCGTACGCACGAGGATCCTGACAATGACTTAGAATGGTACCATGGGGGCTAGTTTGCCTGCCGTCCTACGGGGCGGTCACTAGCCGATTGTGGTTGGCTCCGTGGTGGCAGTGGTTAGGCCGCATGCTGGTCAGGGCAGCTACGTGCACCCGACGTGTGAGCTACGTTTTTATTAGCTCGGGCAGCAACCTGCAGAGTTGTCAGAGTGTTGGAAAGTCACTCGGCTTGACCAGTAGTTGCATTGGGATCTGCCTCCCAATGCGAACTGGGAGGTGGAGCGTGTCGTGAACGGGCTCGCCGTGGTGGTTGGCGTTCTCCGACCCCGAGGTCGCGGGGCTCGTGTTGGTAAGGGCTTCTTGCCAGGTACAGCACGTTAAACCAAATGACATTAACTGTCCTGACTCGGCAGCACGTGGACAGACCCATGCACGGTGTGCGGTTACACCACATCGAGGAGCAAGGGCTGTCCACCCAGCTGACCTTTTACTTCTTGCAGTCAGCTGGACTGATGTCCGACACCGAAGGGATTATCTGCGCCTGCCAAGACGGAGTCATCAACACCCTGATCTATCTCAGTCGCGTTGTGGGTCAGCGTCTGTCGGACCACTTTGTCTCGTGCATGCAAACAATCGCCGGAGACACCGATGCATCTACTGTCGGTCTGTCCGGTATATGCAGTCTCCAGCTATATCCATCGCCATAACGCGGCCCTAAAGGTGTTGTACTATCATCTGCGGCACTCTTATGGGATAAACCGGGAGCCTGTGGCACCTTATTTACCAGGAGATATTGAGTCCGTTATCGTGGGCGAGTGGTGCAAGATTTATTGGAACTTCTCGTTCGCGATCATCGGGCCACTTCAAGCGACTAAGCCTGATGTGTTCCTCTTCGAATTCGACAAGACGATATACGTCATTGAGTTCTCGGCTCCGGCCGAAGTGAACATGTCGCGAAAGGAAGAGGAGAAATGGCTCAAGTATCAGCCTCTCCTGGCCGAGCTGCGTCGTTTACATCGGGGAATCAGTGTGACTTGTTGTCCTCATCATCGGCGCGCTCGGTGGGAGGAAAAAGTCTTTTGTATCGGGCCTTGCTGTCATACCGGTTCGCAAACCCGGTGTCCGGTTGCTAGCGGGTCGGATGCAGAAGGCGGTCATACTTAGATCCCTTCGTTTACTCAGGCAACACGATTGTGGACTGCGGTAGCCGCTCACCCTCTGGCTTAAGGAAGTGGCTATCTCAGAGCGATATTGGACTTCTCGCGCATCTTTTTGACTGGACGGCAGCCGAGGTGGTTTCGGAGCCCTCGAGTGTCGCCCAGTAGATGTAGTAAGTAATGCGATTGATGCATTACGCGTAATATCACCCGACCGCATTACACATGGCTCGACCAAATTAAGCATTACACATCACAGGCTAAGGCTAGGTTTAGTGCTCGGCCGACGGAGAGCGCTGATATCGGTCGAGTGTCGGGTCATATAACGCGTAATACATCAGACTGGGTTCAGTGCTCGACCGACGGAGAGCGCTGATGTCAGTCGAACGTATATAGTTATATGTAATAGATATAACGACCGTCGGTGAGCGCTGATGTCGGTCAAGCGTTATAGTTCTATGTGTTACGTATAACGTCCGACGATGAGCGCTGATGTCGGTCGAGCACTAAACCCAGCCTTAGCGTAATGCTACAGTACGCGATCATCATCAATCGCTTTACTTCCACATGTAGTGTATAATGGCGACTAAGAGAAAAAGTAGCCCTCTTTGGAATCACTTCGAAGAAGTCGTTCCGAGTAAAAGGGCCAAATGTGGCTGCTGCTCGCGTATATTGGCAATTTCTTCCAGCTCAATAGGTAGCCTGAGCCGACATATGACAGCCATCCATTCTAAAATTCAAGTTGACAGCGACAGACAGCTTGTATCTCTTCCCGATCGAAATGTCGATAATGAGATCGAAGTAGAGCCGATTCCCTCAGGTAGTAAAGATTTAGCACGAGTGAAAGTGACCACCAATGAACCGTCAACACCATTGAGATTTCCAAATAAGAAAATTCAGCAGGCAGCTCCTTCGATAGCAGACTACCTGTAATCAAAAAAATCACTACCAAGGAACCGTATACAACAGCTTGACGCGCAATTAGTTAGAATGATCGCAAAAGGCCATCACGCCCTTAGAATGGTTGACGAAGTCGAGTTCCGGAGGTTCGTCGAAATGTTAAATCCCGGGTATACCCTGCCGACGCGGAAATCTCTCTCGGAAAGCCTGCTTCCTAAGGTCTACAGTAAAGTTTTGGAAGCTGTTAAAAAATCAATAGCAAAAGCGGCAGCTGTTTGTATAACAACGGACGCCTGGACGTCTATTGTGAACGACGGGTACATCGCTGTCACCGCGCACTTCATCGACACAGAAACGCACAAGCTATGCACGGTCATGATGGGATGTATTTAATTTGAAGAGAGACGGACAAGTGATAACCTCAAAAACTTCCTAGAGGCTAAGGGTTTCTAGAATGGAATTTACACCAGCATGTGAATGTCATAGTCAGCGACAATGCCGCAAATGTGCTTAGTGCTGTTCGGCTAGGCGGCTGGCGCTCGTTGTCTTGCTATACGCACACTCTCAATTTAGTAGTGCAATCAAGCATAAGTGAAATATCCGACACCATGAACAGGGTTAAGGCTATCGTGGAATATTTTCACCGAAGCAATCCGGCCAAAAAGAAATTAACGGAGATTGAAGAACAAATGCAAATATCACCGTTGAAACTCAAACAAGACAAGGCAACATGGTGGAATTCCACCTATGACATGCTCATGAGGCTATTAAGAGTAAAAGATGCCCTTATCGCCACGTTAGCAATAATGCGACCAAACTTGAGTGTGCCGCAAAACGATTGGACGATAATCGAAAAAGCAACAGCGCTTTCGAGCATTTTTTATGACCTCACTGTCAAAATCTGCGGTGATGAATATGTGTCTGCGTCAAAATATATAGTATATTGTAAACTTATAAACCGGACACTTATCAAATATTGTAGCGACAATAATGAAAATATTGAACGGCTACTTAACTCCCTAAAGACGCAAATGCGTCAAAGGTTTGGAGAGGTAGAAAAGAATGTGCTTCTTTGTGAGGTAACCATACTAGATCCGCGGTTTAAAAACAGCGGTCTTAATAACCGTCGCAATTTTGAAATATCTGTATCAGCACTGAAACTGAGAATTGGCGCAGATCGAACCCCAGAACCAATTCAAGAAGTACCAGTTCCACAGCCGACATCATCTGGTGAATCTGCCTCTATTTGGGACGAATTTGACGAGGACATTGCTGTTCTCGTCCCGCAAAATCCGACTGCAGCCGGCATCGTCGAGTTTGATAAATATATAGAAGAACCGCTCATCAAAAGATCAGAAAATCCACTACTCTGGTGGAACGAACTCAAAGGCGTTTATCCACGATTATACAAATACATGTTAAAACGATTGAACATCACGGCTACATCCTCCCCTTGTGAGCGTGTGTTTTCGGAGGCGGGTCTAACTTTAAATGAAAGGCGCACACGTCTTACGACAAAAAAAACTCGCAATTATTATTCATTAGCTGCAATTAATTTTTTTTCAATAATACAATAAAAACAAACAAGAGCTATTCAAGTTTAATAAATATACTCTGATATTCTATTAGTAATTAGTATATTTTCATGTATCAGTTGTGCTAATACATGTTGACACGATTGAACATCACAGCTACATCCGTCCCCTGAAAACGTGTGGTTTCAATGAGAATAAACAAAAGTTATTTGAAAACATAAAAAAATAACAATTATTTTTATCGAATAAAGTTGATTTTTAAATACGTAAATATTCATGGTCAACGATAATTGAAAACCATATGTATTGTCAGTCCTAAGCCTGGAATACCCTTTATGTCGCCACATCACTATATAACTCGCTATCGTAATAACACCCGTATTCATAGTCGTTCCTAAAGAAATAAGGATTCCTCATTTTGCGTTTGCAATGAAACGCGGAATCAGGAATCCTTGTTTCTTAAGGAACGACTATGAATACGGGTGTTAATTTATCTATTACTCTATATTACACCCTATCATTCCATTACAATATCACACAAGACGTGATAGTGGGCTGCCGCATGGGGCGCCATTTGGGGTGATGTTTACGGTCATGTTGTAATGTAATATCACTCAGTACGAAATGTAATGCCATATCACATTACTTTAGACAGCACTGTTTTGCGCATGTCTATCGCCCAGCGTTATTGTTCCGGTCTAGATTAAGACCGAGCCTAAGCCCCGGGGGTAGGTGAATGTTTCCCAGTGCAAACTAAGGACGTGCGTTGCCCGGAGCAATAAAGACTATTATGAAAAATTAAAATTAAAAATGAAATTATAAAGTCAACAATTCAATGTTAAAAATAAATGTAAGTCAACAACAACAAAAAAGTGAATAACAATAAAATAAAAGGTTAACTCAATTCTACAGTGGTAAGATGTAAGGGCCAATTTTGCATTTGCAATATGGATTCAACGCAAAAACTGTGAGCAAATTCACCACAGCTCTGGGATATTCTGACGTGTATGGTTCTATGTCGTCATCCTGGTAGCACATCCCCAGAGTGTGTACAGGGACGGAAACAATCGAGTACATGCAGGAGATAAGGGAGTTTGCTAACTCACTTTACCAACAGAGATACTGCTTTCTCTCTCTTTTTTCTCTATTCCCCTGTGTGTTCGGTCGTTTCTCTCTCTCTGTCACCCTTTTCCTTCCGCTTTCCCGCTTGCTCAATCTTTTCGTATGTACACACGCTTTCAGCTCCAAGTTTCTATTGAGCCGGAAACGTTTTGCATATGCGGATTAACTGTAAACCGTTCCAGTTTATGGTATTAGCCTGTGAAGCTGAAAAACAGTAAAATACGCAGCTGAAGGAAAAACGGGAAAGGGCAGTAAATGAGTTAACAAAGAGCGAAGATTTCTTTACCTTAAACGTGCTGCCCGTTTAAGGAGCACAAAAGTTAGAGTCGAAAAATCACTTTTTTCAAAACCAATATATTTTGGCAGTATATCATTTCATAAATGTTCCCTGAAAATGTCGAGGTGATCAGATCAAAATTGATAAATTTATAGGCTGTTACGTTGACGCCCGTCTAAATGCTCGGAGCTTCGTTCGAAACTTTAAACGCTTTTTTCTCGAAAGTACTTTTTCAAAGTCGGTGAGCAAAATATCTTGAATACGACAGCATTGGTCTTACTAAAATTTTTAGGGTTTTTTTTTTCTAGATGCAACAATTTGGGATTGATTGGAGTATTTTGAAAGAAAAATGGATAAGGTTCCGAAAGCGCCGCTCCGATTGAGTTGAGATTTAATATTTTTAATATTAAATCTCTATAATACATTATAATACTATTAGGTCTATAATACTGAGACCTTTACATATCTTAAGACAACCCCTAAACGGATTTTTGGCTACTCGCAATAGTTGTCGTGATATTGAATTTTAAAGTTTTTTTAAGGTGCGCCGACTATATCTATATCTGCTACGTCTCCATTCATACCTATATCTGTTATCGCGCTCTCCGTTTTGTCCAAACAAACCCAAACAAATTCAAACCCAAGCTCAAAAACTGTTGTGCGTCGCCAAAAAATCCCTTCAGGGGTTCTCTTAAAATATTTAAAGTAAGGTTTGTCCAAAATTTCGGTACCCCACCCCAAAAAATGCCAATTTTTTCGCAAAAATCAAGACTCACTCTGAAAACGCGCGATTTTTTGAAAATTTAATATTTTGGATACTCCTGGGATTAATCATAGGATAAAGTAATATACTAACGAAATCTGTTTCATTTTTTTATATTCGATATCTTGGACATTGCTCAAAAAACGTTTCGAGTAACGCTTCCGGGACATCGGCTGTGAATCGATTATACTTAAATATTTTTACATAAAAAAATTACAGAGTCATCTTCAGATGATACTTTTACATTTACCTAATATTTGTGGAATTTTATCATAAAAATTTTCTTTTAAAAAATCCGAAAAATGAGCCTTTTTAGACTATTGCACCTAGGCATCACCCGTTAAAAAGAACGGAGGGACTCCCCGTCCGGTTATCGGGCGAATAAGCGTATGTTATTCGTCCAGGTTCACGCCGTATTTCCAATAGGCGTACATGTTATCCGGACGAATAACATATATATAATCGTCCGGATAGAATGTGTTAAATTGTTAAACAAACTATCCGGACCAATAATTTATACGTCCGAATAAAATCTGTATAATTTTGTTTGAGTTTGTGTTGTTTGAGTTTATTTGTTTGAGCTTGCGTTGTTTGCGTTTGTTTGTTTGGGTTTGTGTTATTTGAGTTTGTTTGTTTGGGGCGATGTACAACGTATCCGGACGAATAACACACACACACACACACACACACACACACACACACACACACACACACACACACACACACACACACACACACACACGCGCGCGCACACACACACACATATATATAACTACCAAGTTCACGCTGTACAACGCTTCAAAAAAACAAACCCAACCAACCCAACCAATATATATATATATATATATGTATATACATATTACACGTATTCGTTCGAATAAAATCTTTATAATTTTGTTTGGTTTGGGTTGGTTGGGTTTGTTTGTTTGAAGCATTGTACAGCGTGAACTGTTCGATCTGAGTCGCTATCCGGACGAATATAATACGCTTATTCATCCGGTAACCGGACGGCTAGCTGCAGCGTAAAAAGAAACACGAATTTCTTCCGCTTCCGAAAATTGAGTATCGTTTGGTTTGGTTCATATTTAAAAAAAAAACATCAATCGATGCTACGCATGACTAGACAAACAAGTTACCAAAGTAGATGGCAAGAAACCGTAAAATTGCAATGCAAGATACATAAAAACGCAGTGAAACAATTGTAACGAAACACGTGCAAGCCGAAGCAAAATACTCGAGTCAACTGAGGGCTTGCAAGAAAACGATTCTTTTCACGCCGTAATCGCGCGTAGGCGACATCTCGAAACTAAATTATCCAGTTTCACGCTCCGGACACGTACTGAAAAGTAGAGAGATGATGCACGAATGCAATCACCAGCTACGGCTTACCGGAATCCTCTCTCGGCAATACCAGGAATAGTACTGCAGAGAGAAAGAGATGGAGCGAAACAGTGGAAGCGAAGGGGCAAGGGGAGAAGGGTGTAGGTGAGAGAAAAAAGATAGAAAAAGAGAGAGAGGGTGTATATAAAAAAAGCCCGACTCGCAGAACTTGCCGCAAATGAAATTCAATAATGTAATTTTCTCTCAAGAGTGCAAGTGACGAGATTGCCGCGGGAATTTAATGAGGAAACGATGTTTTCCTCTTTCATCTTACCAACCCTTTTGAAATCGCCTTGCCGAAAGCCAACCAGGGCTCGAATTGGCGTATGAAGGGTAAAATTATTTCGCCGTTTTGTTTTCCTCGACCCACCTGTCTTTGATGGAGAGAAACAATCGCAATAGGGGACGTTTGTTGTATTCGTCACCTTAAGGCGGGATCATATTTTCGAAACTTTTTTAAGAAAGGAAAAAAACAAGTGATCCCCGGAAACATTAAGGTATATTTTCGTGTATATTTAAAATGTATAAAAAAATGTTTCAACATGAAACAATAAATGACTGCAGATTTATCAGCCTATTCCATTACGTCTTGCCAGTGCAGTCCCCAATCGGCGGAAAAGATGCAGCTCGTAATTCTTGACTGAACCAAATAAACCAAGAACATTTTCAATTGTCATCCATTTTTCGGTAATTTTGCATTACGAGGACTCTTCCGAAAACCGACGGGAAATTTTTTTTCCACCGTCAACTTGTTTATTCCATTATATTGAGTGATATTCCGTCGGGGGGGGGGGGGGGCTGACATTTCCCATTAATTCCATAAGTTATAGGGTTTTGAAGTTCTCGGAAACACGTGATAAAATAGGGGGTTTGTTTGTTTGGGTTGGCCCTTAGAAAACACGTAGCTGCTCAGCGACAACAAACAAGAGGCGTCGAAATATTACCTGTTTCCGGAAACAGGACAGCTGTGGTCACGAAATCAAAACATATACATCGTTACCTTCATAATACACTATCTATAAGGAAACACGTAGCTGTTTAGCGAGGCGTCGAAATATTACATGTTTACTCCCCCGACGGAATATCACTTACTATAATGGAATAAATATCATGGCGACAAAAAATTTCTCGTCGTTTTTCGGAAAAGTCCTCATACTGCATAATTACCCATTTTTCTTCTGGGTGAATTAAGAAAAAGCTGAAAAAATCGTGAAATTATAACGTTTCTCAGGTTCGAAAAAAAGAGTGTGTTTAAAAAACACTTTAACGTGATATAAAAATGATTTAAAAAGACTTTTCCAACGACTCTTTTAATTTACTTTGAAGAGATTTCCATACTGAAGAAAACAAACTTTGGTTTGATTCAATAGGTCGTTTAGTTTTGTTGCTATCACGCCCGCCAATTTGGAAAAATCGTGAAAATGAAAACTGGAGAGAACGCGCTTCAAAGTTTCAAATAGGAGGAAATATCAACATCAAATATCAATCGGTTCTCTGCTTTTGGCCTTGTATCTTCGAAAATATTTACAATTGGCCTCTGTAACTGTGTAAATATATTCTTGGATAGTTTGTCTATCGATTTAAGTAACTTAAAAAATGACTATTCGGGCCTTCTAATTCAGGCTTCCCGCCTTAAGGTATTCCTTTCCCGGAGGTCCGTATTTTGTGGGAGCATGAGGAGGGCCCTTATGAATCATTGGTAAATTACAATGGCGCTTGATAAAATATAAGTTACAATCGATTATTGTACACAACGATAAACTAGAATAAAAAGATTCGCCAAAATTCGGTAGATTTTTGACATTTTTTAGAAACGTCACGGCTACGAAAATTCTTCTGCTAGTCGAATTTTTTCAAGTTTTATCATTAATGTTTTCTTTAAATATTCGATGACCCTCCGTTTTTATTGTCGTTGCGGAATCTATAGAATTTTTTACAATTATTCGATAGAAATGTGGCCAGCGTGATATCTCCATAAAACGCCGTATAAATGAGACCATTTTTAGCGACGTAATTTTTCGTTGAAACTTCGGTAACTTGGCTTGAAATTTTACCAGTATACTGGGATGTATTTTTACTTGATTATATATGACAATTAGTTAATTGTTGCATATTTGGCTTCGTGAAAGGAATACCTTAATCAACGAGCCACATCTACCTAGGTGGGTAAAAAAATTCCATTGTCCAGAAATATTTTTATTCTATAGTATCATCTTTTAGCTATATTCCCCGAAAGTTTCATTCAAATATTCCTAAAATTGAATTAGCTACAGCGTCAAACAGTCGCGCGGGCGGTAGCAGCACCATACTTCAAACTTTAAACACGGTTTCTCGATATATTGTTTTCACTGTCGGTGGACATGATATTTCGAGAACCACTTGATGGATCGTTTCCAAATTTACAGGAGATACAACGAGAAACATTTAAAGGTCGTTGACGATCTCACTTTTCCAAAACTGATCTCCTTTTTTTAATAGTTACGTCAAAATGACGACTTTTTCTTAGATTTTGTATGCTCGAGTTTCAATTCGTCACCACATTATTTCTAAAAATGATTTACAAAATCGACGATCGTCAACCACTCGTATTTATTGTAAAATTGAATCCGTACAAGGTTGAGGGTGTCCACCGCCAAACGTTGCGAAAAAAATGTCATCATCTGCCGGCGGCTATGTTTTTGTTTTTGCATTTTTTGGCGATTTTTTCATTCAAAGGATCTCAATATATGTACCTTTGTGTTGAAAAAATTTGTTCCATTTTCACCGACCGTTTACCAGAAAAAATCGGCATTTGGCCATTCTTTTGCTGACCTCTAGGTAGATGTAGCCCCTTGAATAATTGCATGACTATCGAAAAGCGACAAAATTCCACCTAACGAACGGCCAAGACGCAACAACAAATGTCCTAGTGCTTTGAATGGTTTCCCTTTTGGAATAAATAACTCTTGCACGGTTTCCCTCAGTCAGTACCTGTACATTCGTGCACCACTTGTCAACTACGAATGCCGCGTACACTCGAGTAAAGAGGAAACTTGCGTGTAAATTTCCCCCTCAGTGCGAACGCCACGAGGGGATCGAACGTGTATAACGCGCATGCGACACGCGATATCACGATCTCCTGTCAGGGAATATGTTTCAGCTCGGGTATATGTGAAATAATGAAACTCAAAGTTTTCACGCCATCGAAAAGCGTCACGGCTGCAGACTCAATGAAACGGCCACGGACGAGAGTATAAGGTATTAGAGGGAAACGGAAAAACGACGCAGCTTTGATCGGAGCCTCGATAACCGATTAACCCTCTATCGGGAGAGCTGGAACCAACCGGATTATTACTAAGCCCCCCGTCGATTTTCTTCACGCTGTGAAAAATAAATGCAGTATATTCATATGTTTATCTCTTGCTGATTATTTTTCCTCTTTCTATATCCGTTCGGGCTTTCCTAATTGATTTAATTTCTGATGGTTCTCATTTATTATTATGAACTACAAATAACAAATACGATTGTATTTTTTCTGAAGAATATTTATTTTTTTAACGTGAGTAGGGTAATTCCGCAGGAGTAATAGGCCAATGGAAGCGTTTCATAGAACCGCACATTAGATTTCACCTGTCACTCCTTAAGGCCTTAGGCCACAGTCACGGGTATAGAATCATGTGCGAATTTAACAATTTTTTTTCGTATGGAAAAGTTATTCACTTACAACAATTAATTACACATCTATTTAGTATGAATATCAAGCTGTTGGAGATTTTTTTTTCGATGTACAAAATGGTCAGCTACTCGAAACAGCTTTTTTCCAATTAGCGGGACAAATAACTTCAACAATTTTCACTCGATTTACTTCTCATTTAAAAGTTATGTTCCTAATTGCATTTCGCAGAGAAGTGCATACGGAATTTCTGATTAATTGAAAACTTTTCATTCTATGAGCAGTTATAACGACATTTTTCACTGAAAATTTATTTTTTAAGTTCAAATACCTACAACTTTTGAATAAAACAATGTTTTTTTTTAAATTCCGTACGTACTTCTCTAGGTATTTTAATGTAGATTGACGAGAATTTTTGTTTTTTGTCCTAGGTAAAAAATTGTGCATGTTAAATGTCACGCCGCGGAGCGCCAAAAAAAACAAATCAAAATATTAGTAGTCGGCCATTTGTACATTGAAAAAAATTATATTTTCTCACAGCTTGATATTTATACTAAATAGATGTGTAATTCATTTTATGAGTGGATCACTTTTCCATACGAAAAATAATTGTTTAATTCGCACATGACTTTATACCCGTTACTGTGGCCTAAGGCCTTAAGGCGGGATATACATTTAGGACGGCAAAAAATAAGCAATATTGAGGGATTTTTTAAGCTAAGAAATAATTATTCTACATATATCAAACTTTAGGTATACATTAATAGTATATGTAAGTATACGAAACGATTTTTTAAAATTAATTCATCATTAAAATGGCGGAGCTGTGGCAGAGCGTTACAGCAAGGTCGCTGCAGGAATTGCGAATCGGCGTGCAGTCAATGGGGCAACAGCGTTTTGAAGCGGTTACAAAAATGATCGACGAAATCTAATGAAGATTTTACAGCTGTTTCGAGAGTCGTTCGTGGATTAGGAATCCAGTGTTTGTGTGTAATGTTATCAATATGATTTCTCTCTAGAACCTCGGACAAGAAATCTCTGAACTTTTCTTTTAATGGACACGGATCGTATTTCCCGAAGAAGCATTGAGACGATGGATTGTCACAAGCGTTAATTCGGAAGCAATCGTTGTAAGGACTTAAGGTATTCCTTTCACGAACCCAAATATTTTACACTTAACTGATTTTCGTCTATAATGAAGTAAAAATACATCCCAGTATACTGGTAAAATTTCAAGCCAAGTTACCGAACCTTTAACGAAAAATTACGGCCCTAAAAATCGTCTCACTTATACGGCGCTTTATGGACATGTCACGCTGGCAACATGTCTTTCTAATAATTTATACACTAAATAACTCTAGGTGCCTAATACAAACTGCTCAGAGGTGTAAAAAGGTCTAAAGATTCCGTAACAACAATAAAAACAGAGGGTCACCGAACGTTTAAAGAAAATATTAATGTTAAAACTTGGAAAAGTGTGGTTAGCAGAAGAATTTTTGTAGCCGTGACGTTTCAAATAAATGTAAAAATGTCTCAATCTACTAAATTTGCGCGAATTTTGTCATTCTAGTTTATCGTTGTGTATAATAATCCATTATAACTTGTTTTTTTTATTGAGCGTAATTGTAATTTACCGACGATTCAGCAGGCCCTGCTTATGCCCCCACAGAATACGGCCCTCCGCGAAAGGAATACCTTAAATGTTGTACCGTATCTTTGGTCAAACCATTTAAATTAGCTCCTGCAAAAAGAATAAGTTTTATAATATTAGATCGTATTATCAAGAGACGTGGAAGTGGCTCGACACTATAAGTATAAAAAAATATAACCTTGAAATTCCCGGGCATTGCCTCACTTACATACATCAATGTGAGATGTTTTCGATTTTTTTAAATTTTGAACTTGAATTTATAAATAAATAATTACCCATCATTAATCGTTTTATATTTTGATCTATCGAACAAACGCAAATAGTGTGTGTGCCACTTGCGCCTGTGAGTACGCAATTCTCAGGACGTAGAGACGCGAACTTCGAAAAGCCTACTTTCTCTTCAGGAAACTTTTTCCGAAAATCTTCGTATAATTCTTTTAAATTGTAAAGAATTAATCGCTTTTGAATGTGAAATCTTTTTCCTCCATCATTGCGAACCGAAACGAAGTCTTTCTGACCTGGCATGTTGACACTTACTTCGTCGTCCGTATAAAAATTTTAAACTTTTAGTTTCGACTCGTCAGAGATTGATCGACCTATAGAACATAGGCGTTATTGAATAAACGAACAAACAACGACTAAACAACGTGATAAATAATAAACAGGTGATCTTAATCACCTTATTTCGATTCCGGAGTGGAAAGTACACCAGTGGTGGTGATGAGTTTTTTTTCGATATTTTCACCATTTGCTCAGTCGTATTCATGGCTCGAGAAATTTTCTTCACACTCCAGTTCATCGGAAACAATGTTAAAATTTGGAATTTTTCTGCCCTGATCGTATTTTTGTCTGCGTACTTGATTTTTAAATGTTCAATTAATCCGTCAAAATCATTTCGATCCCCGTAGACTGTCGTTTCATGGCACGGAGCGATTTGCAATGTACTCTCCAAATTATAGCAAATCCTATCAACTTTTTCACGTAAGTAGTGTTCACTTTTTATCTTTTTCGACGGAATTGGAGACTCGTTTAATAGCTATAAAGCATCATTTACAACAGGTAACTGTGTTTTGATGTTTACATGGGACGAAGTGCTCTGTTGAGATAAAATTTCTTCTTTGCAAGCAGAAAGCATTTCTGAAAAAGGAACGAATATTTAATCCACCAAAAATGTAACAAAAAAGGATAAAAAACAAGGAGTGTTGAATGCATCAAAAAGTAATTTATAACAATAAAGGCGTTATAGCTAAGCAAGTTTCAAAATCGTTGTCATCTTGCGGATCATTGCTCTTCGACCTTGCACTGCAATCTTCGTTTGATTTCTTCGGCAAAAGTAATGATTTTGTTCGACACTGTTTACACAAGTAAAAATTACCGTGTAAATTCAATTTATTTTGTATTGCTTCAGATGCAATTCGTAGATCTTTTTTACGCATGATTTTTTTCGTCAAAAGGATTGCGTCACCGATCAAAATGCACGTTCTATGACAAAAAACGATAAATTGGGGCAGATAATTCTTTTACTTTCGCACTTTTCTGCAGGTGAAGAGATACTGTTGCATCTGGCTGCTTTTACAAACCGTTAGAAAAAACGCTGTTTTCACGAACCTCGCTCCTCGACAGAAGGAGACAATAACACTCTCATGTTTACATTTCAAGGAATGTAATGTTTCAACCTTGGGATGTACGCTTACCAAGTGTAGGCGTGATTTTTCTTAGAAATGGTACAAAAACATTTTAAAAATATTGCGAATACGATAAATATGATTTATACGAAACACTCGAAATTTTCGTGAAAAAAATTAATTTATTTAAAAACAAATACAAGGAAAAATGGGCCCACAATGGGACTAGCGTTAAAACTCATGTAATTCGTCATATTATTTTAGAGAATTAAAAAAAATGGCAATCATCTTTAAAAAAAAATAGTTTTCACTTTACACGCTGAAAAATGTTGACAGCGTTAGAACGTTTCCGAACTTTCTGAAATCCAGATTTTTCGAAATATTGTAACTTCTGAAATACATGCGATAAAAATTTAAAAATTTGTGAATATATCCTTGCATAGCATACTATTTTATAAAAAAAACATAAAAAAATTTTTAAATGGTCAGGGTCACGGCCGAGCGAAATGGCGTGGAATGCCTCATATATATAAATAATTCCTCTCTCTTCCCTCCCTTTTCACCCCCAACCCCCTTTGATGTGTATGTTGCAATAAAGGCAGACCATTAGTTTAATCAAATAGAAAAATGGTTAACTCTACAAAAATTCGATTTAATTAAAACAATTTAAATTAAGTAGATACATTTAGTCGATTCAACTAAATTGTTTTTTGAACGGATGAAACTTAATCACATATTTATTAGGATCAAATAAACTATTTCGTTGTTATACGAATTAAATAGATTTTGATTTGGGTAAATAAGTATATTTAAAATAAATAATTCCAATAATGGAATGCAATAGGAAAAAATTGATTTAATGAAAAATCTAATCAATTCAAATTTAAAAAATCAATCGACGCGGTTAGTTAATATGAATAGAATTTTTCTGTCAGTGTAACTCCCCTAATCGAATTCTGTAAAAAACGGAAATCGCGGTTGAATTGAATTCAGTTCATACAGAGATGCTGCTTCTCTATTCACAATTGTAAAAATCTGAGCTGCTGAGTTCGAACGTGGGAAAACGAGTATTTTCTATCAGGAACGCTTTGGACGACCGGAAGCGATGGAGGAGATGCTCGATTACGTTCACCGATCCCGATGAACGACCGTCGATAAACTGTGAAAGATAGCCGAGGCCATTGACATTTCATATGAACGGGCGCACGACATTTCACAGAGCTATTGGATATGAAAAAGCTGAACGCGCGTTAGACGCATTTGATTTGTTTCGACGTTTTGTTACTGTCGACGGAGGCTGGATCCGCCACTACACCCCGGAGACGAAACAGCAGTCGAAGCAATGGACTGCAAAAGATAAACCGACTGCCATGAAGACAACAGTATCTCTGTTGATGGGCAAATGTGATGGCTGCGGCTTTTTGGAATTCTCTTGGGGTAATCCTTATCAAGTAGGGGAACTCGGGGCAAGACTCGTATGCGAGCACAGTGCTCCCGTTGGAGTCTGGAGGGGTGGCGGTGATATGAATGAGTGTGAAAATATCAACTGTGGCGGAAGCACGCGTCTCGAGTGAGACCACAATATCGATTTTTTGATAAAACTATCTAATTTTTGGTAAAGTTTAACATCGTTTCAGTTTATTTGAGTTGCTGATATTGAGTAGAGACAGGTGGGTAAACACAATGAAAGTACTAATTATTAATATAATAAGAAAGGTTTTTTCAGAAATTTTCAAGGCTATTGCGTGATTTTTTGTTAATTCGTTTCGCCTAAAGGGGCTAGATGAATACAAGCTATGGCAAACCCGGAATATTTTACAACGCACCACACTGAGAAAAAAAAACCAGTTGAATCAAACAAATATATTGGTTGATTCAAATAAATGTTTAATCGCGGAGTGCCACCGACATATGAGATTGTTACAATACTATAAAATATTCGAAAATGTGATTGATGCAAATAACATATTATTTTATTTGAAAATCTCTTCTTTTCTCTGAATATCTACATTATCCTTCAAATAAAATTATATTCTATTGAAATCATTCTATATACAATCCGTAGATGTATGGATGAAATAATTAAGCGGTTGGTACAACATTTTTTATTTCGTACAAAAATATAATCAATAGAATGAATCATTTCTTTACCACATCTAAACGAATATGCCATGAGACGTAAGTTTTTCAATTTGTTTTAAATCTTAAATAAAAAGTAAGCATTAGAATGATCAGCCACGATTACACTGGAGAGAATATCAGATATCCAAAGGAATATCCATGGAGAGAATATCAGATATTCAACTGATAAGAACAGATACTACACTTTGATCTTAGCCACAGGCCAAGAAGCGATACTCTTTAGAGCTTCTCCGGCGTTTAAGTAGATTTACGGTTCGCGCTACGCTTACGAGAAACGAGCGCCCGTGCGGCTTCTAGCGGTTACTCCGACAACTACGGGTTTCCTCACACTTGTAATTTCGGTGCGGCTCGGCCATGATTTGGATCAATTTTTTCAACCAAATGCGCAAGAAACGTATTTTATTTTCGCACAATTTTTTAACCAATTCAGACATTTGCTGAATATTTTTCAATCAAAATAACATATTAATATTTTAACGAATAATGTACTTGAAAATCAATATCGGATATGATGAAAAAATAAAATAACATATTTACTGAATAGAAATTTTATCTGAATTCAACGAGGTAAATTCAATTTTTCTTGTGTACTCGAATCAACAATATGCATGTTATGAATTGAAACGCTTTTTCGTTCGTTGCAGAAAATGCATTTAAAACTATATAATTTTTTCTCGATAATATTTTAGATATAGTTTCAATAATATATTGTTCTCGGCTAACAATATGTCTTTTGAATGGAAAAAAAACTTTTAATTTTATCATGTAATTAAAGTCAATAGCGTTTTGTTTGGACTAATAAATCCGATTATTTACACCAATAATTTTACAATTGAATCAACGAAATTTCATTCAACAACACCAATAATATTGGATCAATGATTTTTTTCCCAGTGCACTATTTACTTTAGAAAGGGTGAAATAGAACTAGTAGAACATTTGGTTCCACTTCAACCGGTGTTTCTACCAGGGGAAGAAAAAGAACTTACAAAAGATCAAAATTATATGGAAGCAAGATTATTCGGACTAATCCTACAGAACTTCGACGATTGGCTTATCAAATTGATAGTATCGAGAATGAAACCACTTTTATATGCGAAAGATGCCAATAATTCGTGTCCCATCATTATCCCAGCGCTGTTTCATCTTGCCCCGCATACGGGGTAAGATGGGAAAAATAAAGGGTTAATTAAAAATATATATTGTTCGGTACAAATCAGAAAGACTGATTTCTTTGCTGCCAGAATTAAAAGATTAATGAATGCTGATTATTAAAAAAAAAAAAAATAAAGTTGACTGACTCATGTATGTATTGTTTTATTTGAACATAATCTTAGCGTTATCATTTGCCCCAGCTTCCCCTAGTTGGAACGAAGCTAAACCATCACAGAAGTATGTAGTTCTGGATTATTGCAACGTTTAAACGAGGGAATCAAGGGAAAAAATGCTTGCATTTAGCCATAAAGAAAATCTTCATCCAAAATAACAATGCACCGGCACTCAAATCAGCAGTTTTGGGGGCGAAAATGCTCGAATTCAGTCATTCTTCTCCCAAATTCGCCTAAGGTGCTGTCTGGGAAGAAATTTTAAAACGAAATGCTGACGTGTCGAGGACTGTCGATTTTCAGATTTAGAGAAGAATAATTGTTCCGAAGGAGTGAAGAGTTTTGAGCAATGCTGAACCGAATGTATTGAATCAAAGGAAGAGGTTACCCTGAGAAATGAATTGATTTTGTTGGTAATTTTTTTTTTAATTCAATTTAGGTCGCAAAATTGTTCACCCCACTCTCGTATAAATCATGCTAAACTACTGCAAAATTAAATCGTTATAATTATCAAATGAGTTGGTGGATCAATATAATTTTTTTTAAAGGCTTAGGACAAACGAAGTAATATTGTTGGCAATTACCATCGCCAACGTAGCATTTCTGCTAGACCGTCATATATCCTTAATTCTCCTCGGCTTTTTTTTCACTCAGTGTTTGATATTGAGCGTGACGGTTTTTTGTCGCCATTTTATGCAATTCGTAGAGTTGCTTTTTTGGGACAGCTAGGTGAAATTTCTTCTGAGAAGACAACACGGAAGGAGCGAGATCTGTATCAATTTACGATTCTCCGGGTTTTTTGAACGATTTTCTCCAGAAAATTATTCGAATTTTCCTACACGTATAGAGATTGAGAAAAAAGCTTTGTAATTTGATAAACACCGGGTTTGTAACGAAATTTCAAAAGACAAACCAGGTCCATTTTTACTTTGAATCTGGCGAACATTATAAGTCTTCCGGCAAATTTTATCTACAACAATTTTTCCAGATTCGTTTAAAGTAATTATTTTGTTTGTTTCTCATTTCCCCGTTCAAGTTTTGCAGCTTCGTACTACACCTAGTAGAATAGTTTGTCGGAATTTAATCAAATTTTCTTCGAATTTTGGCCTACTAGATGTTAGTTTGATTTTCAATGAGATGATATATTTAGTGATATGACCGTTTATGTTGCTTCAATTATATTTTATTTACGTCCAATACCCTTTTTTACATATTAGAATGAAACAATACATGGAGTCTAAACAATACTTGATTTCGTCATAGTATAATACTGCATCTAACATTAAGGTGTTACATTCCTGTAATGGAAACCCTCGGAAAACGTTTTATTTGACCCTGTTTCGGGGTCATTCGAAACAGTGCTTCGGGTTAGTTGAAATAGGTGTTTTCAGCTGATTGAACTTATATTTCTACTAAACCCAGGTACTGTGTAATTATGTGTATGAAGTGATAAAGTATATTTGTCATAAATCAAAAATACTTCTAATGAAAATAATCAGTTTTCTTGCTTTTCATTGCAGTTTGAGTATCACTGAAGGTATATTAAGGTTCTTCGATATTATTTTACTTTTCGGACGATTTCTTGGCGTCTAAAAAATAAAACAAGATTTGGAAAAATTGCTTGCGTATGTAAATAATTTATCAAACAGCAAAAACCCTAACTGTTGTAGGTAGGTACTGACCACAATAAACTCAACTAAGATATCCATAGTAATGATGATTGTAAACAACGCTGAAGAAAGAACAATAGGTTTGGACAAACCGCAATATACTAATAGGCATCTAACCCATCTAGAAATGTCCAACGCGCATCGACAGCATCCGATACGCAAAGCAGTCTCTTCCCCCTCGGGGCCGCGCTGCTGTCACTAACCGTCTTTGAGTCATTCAATTTGTTTAATTTGATCAGTGTTTCCATCGACCCCAGCCTACCCTAAGCACTAAACTCTAAAAACTTTTTAAAACATTTCTCGCCGATAATTCTTCTGATGTTCATACATCATCTAAGCCAATTAAAACAAAAAGGGCAAACGTTTTTTTCCAGATGTAACGCCTCAGTACAGTCGTGCTGTATATCGGAATCGGAAAAAAATAGAAGAAGGCTAGTTTTTTGACAGGTGATTTTGTAGGTGCCGCGGGTGCTAAATCCTAGTTTGTCTAAAAATCGGGGTGCAGGTTTTTTTTAGGGG
Organism: Ophion obscuratus; assembly: GCA_964007375.1. Lineage (NCBI taxonomy): Eukaryota > Metazoa > Arthropoda > Insecta > Hymenoptera > Ichneumonidae > Ophion > Ophion obscuratus. The sequence continues at coordinate 18,468,465 of OZ023317.1, forward strand.
ATGAAGCGGGATAGGGGTGGTTTAATGCCAAAGTACAACTCTTACGAGGTCGGCGCCGGGAGACAAAATGTTCAGAAAAATCCGGGCTTTATTTTTGTCCACAGCGCCGAAATCGTGGAAGTTTATTTTCGGGGAGAAAAAGTGGGGTGACATTTTGAAAAATCAGTTTTAATTTGATAACTCTGTACGAAAAATTCATACAATTTTTGTTCAAATGGGAACGTTGGGGCCCTTAAAAAGACGCGTCGATCGATTATTTGATCATCTCTCTGCGATAATATCTTCACCCCCGGAAAATTGTTTGAAATATTAAAAAAAAACTTTATTGAATAACTAAAAAAAATGATTTTTCGGGGGTGGTTAAAATATACCAAATGTAGAGAATTATTTTCTGAATTTTGCTTTTCCCAACCCCTCTCAGAGGTTAAAAATGTAAAATGAAATTCTGGGAAAATTAGTGACCGAAAATAAAGAGATACGAGTTTGGCGCTGTGGACAAAAATGTAGCGGTCAATAGTTTTCCGAGTATTTCATTTTTTATTTTCAACCCCCGAGAGGGATTGGAAAAAGCAAAATTCAAGGGTGGTCCATAGAAACGAAAGTATAGAGAAAATAATTGTTTTTTAGTTATTCAATAAACAATTTTTTTTGTATTTTCACATTTTTTTCCGCGGTGTAGATATTATTGGAGAGTGATGATCAAATACTCGATCGATGCATCTTTTCAAGGGCTACGAAGTTTCCATTTGAATAAAAAGTGTACGAATTTATCCTAAAGAGTTACTGATTTTTCAAAATTTCACCCTCAATATGCACTACCCCGACTTTGGCGCTGTGGCCAAAACTAAAGCCTGAATGTTTCTGAATATTTTGTCTCACGGTGCCGACCTCGGAGGGGTTGTCGTTTGACATCAATCGCCTCCCACCCCCCTTCAACCCCTGGAAAAAACCCTGCACCCCGATTTTTAGGCAAACATGGATTTAGCATCCGCGGCACATCCAGAATCACGTGTCAAAAACTTGCTCTTCATCTAATTTTTTCCGATTACAGGGTTTTTCAGCGACAGCATGACTGTACTGCCAAAGAAATTTAATTCCAATAGGATCGATTTTAATCAAATAGGTTTTTTTCTTGTCTCACGGCCTACTACGATCTTATTTGTTTCAAAGATATTTTTTATTTGTTTCAGCTATTCTTTTCAAATATTAAATATATTCAAATTGAATAGATACCGGTTCGATTCAAATAAATCTTTATTTGCTTACAATGTACACTGTGAATCTAAGTGTACTATATGCATAAAATATTTCATAAATCCAAAATGAAATCAAACATTTAATTGAGAAATTCGCCACAACGATTTTGTATCGCAATTCGTCATTCTCTGACCTTCTGAAATGATTTTTTCCAAAGAAAATATTTCACCTATATGGAATCGAACTTAGAACCTACCTACTCATAGCTACACACGCTGCTCCTATGCTACCGAGTGCTTGTAACATCTGAGTCGCAGATATGGCATAAGAGACCAAATGAATTCCTATAATTGTTTGTTGTATCACATAAACTTTATTCATTAGTTAATATCATTATGATAATTAGAGTTTTATGGAATAAACGTCAATTTTTTTAGTTTGAATAACGTTAAGTGTGAATATATATATATATATATATATATATATATAATTCCTCTCTCTCCACCCTCCCTGCCCCACTCCCCCTTGATATGTGTGTTGCAATAAAGACAGACTATTAGTTCAACCAAATAGAAAAATGGTTGACTCTACGAAAATTCGATTTAATTTAAAATTAAAAAAATAAAATAAATACACTAAGTGGATTCAACTACATTGTTTTTTGAACAGATGAAACCGAATCGCAGATTTATCAGGATTAAATAAAATGTTTAGTTATTGAACGATATTAAGGCCACAGTAACGGGTATAAAATCATGTGCTAATGTAACGATTTTTTCCGTATGAAAAAGTGATTCACTCATAAAGTGAATTACACATCTATTTAGTATGAACATCAAGCTGTTAGAACATTTTTTCCGATATACAAAATGGCCGACTTCTCGAAACTTCTTGAAACAGCTTTTTTCAATTGGCGCGACAAATAACTTCAACAATTTTCACTCGATTTACTTCAAATTTAAAAGTTGTGTTTCTAATTGTATTTCGCAGAGAATTACGTACGGAATTTCTGATTAATCGAAAACTTTTCATTTTATGAGCAGTTTATGAGCAGTTATAACGAAATTTTTCACTGAAAATTCATTTCTTCAGTTCAAATACATACAATTTTTGAACAAAACAATATTTTTTCAAATTCCGTACGTACTTGTCTAGGTATTCTAATATAGATTGACGAGAATTTTTGTTTTTTGTTTTAGGTAAAAAATTGTGGATGCAAATATCATGCCGCGGAGCGTCTAAAGAAAGATAACAAAAAAAATATAAGTAGTCGGTCATTCTGTACATCGAAAAAAAAATTTCACAGCTTAATATTCATACTAAATACACGTGTAATTAATTCTACGAGCGAATCACTTTTGTATACGAAAAAAAATTGTTAAATTCGCACATGATTTTATGCCCGTTACTGTGGCCTAAGGCCTTAAATGGATTTTGATTTGAATGAATAGACATTTAAAACAAATCATTTCAATAATGGAATGCACTAGAAAAAAAAATGATTTCACGAAAGCTCTAGTTAATTCAAATTAAAAGAAATCAAATAAACGCGGTTAGTTAATATCAATAGAATTTTTCTGACAGTGTGTACTACTTCGAGATGGCAAGCTTTGGAACGATCGTGTACACGTGTATCTATATTAATATATCAATACGACTCACCGATAACGTAACTGTATCCGTCAAGGGTGAGTACGCACTTTCGAGTTGCCGGTGAGCCGATGAGGCTTGGCAATACGTGCCTGCGTGAAATCCTCTTACTGGTAGCATAAGGGGTAGCTGGATGAGTAGCATCACCGCCAGCTCCCGGATCCGAGTGGCACTTGTGAACCGGGTCTTTGTTTTGTCTAGACATCTTCACCTGGCTTCGTCTTCCACCTTTCCTTTTCTCCTCCCTCCTCCCTTTTTTTTCCTTTACTATCCTTGTCGATAGTACGCCTTACAGAAATACGGCTCTCCCGACCTTCCCCTAACTCTCTCGCTCTCTCGTTTCGTCTGTCCGCTTCCTTTTTATGGCCGATAAATTTCATCGGTGTGACCGCCTCGAGGTTTCCGCGGCGATCCGGCGCACCATTCCCCCATCACCGCTTCTTCGAGGAACCACTTCCGCTTGCCACGATATCGCGCAACCCCCCGATCTAAATACCCCCAGACGTCCATTATCGATGTCGTTCACGTAAAAAAAAATCTTCTCCACGCTACCTTCGTTCCGCTTGTTTTTCTCCTGTGTCCTTCTTGTTTCTTTTTTTTCCTCTTACTTCGCGGCTTGCCCTCGAGGAAGCTCCGGAAACTTTATTCAGCCAATTCCTCCGTGTCCCCGGTGCGCCGGAGGACCGTAAACTTTTGTTTTTCTTCCCTTCGTTAAAACGAGCGTGCTACGCGCCCGAAATTTCTTCGCGTACGAATCCCCGTTACGGTCCACTTTTCGCGAGCCTCGTGTTTGCTAGTTGGCGAGGGTTGAATTGACCAAGAGATATCGAGCGTAGCATAGAGAGCAGGCGTTTCGAGAATAAAGCTCACATCGCACCTCGGGCAATTGTTTGTTCGAGTTGGTCTGTAACGAAGCCTCTCATCGAGAGGGAAATAGGCGCTTTGTGCAGGCAACCGTGTCGCTGATTTGTTTGGATGCGTGTGGCCGTATCGTAAGGGGATTTCAGCGAATTCGTTCTCTGTCGCTTCCGGTCCCTGTCTCGGTTCGCTTTTGATATTCTTGAGTTCAGTGCACGCAGCCGAAGCCCGATCGTTATTTGCGCTCTCTCAATACAAATACGCGTGTACTTCGATTTCAGGGACGTATATTTATCTATAATGTGTATATATTTATAAATCGAGTATTTATGCGTGTGTGTATACGTAGATACGAACGGCAAGAGTTTATCGGAAAAATGCATTTTCCTGCATTTTGATTTTGCTGGGGGGTACTCCTCGCCATCCGACCATTTCTAAATATCACTTTCGGGCAATTTCAAAAACGTGTTTCTTCAATCCCAAAATACGTACGAATATACGGATATAAAATCACGTCGAAAGTCACTTTGTTCCCATTTCGCAGACGCGAACACTTTGTTTTTCCTCTTCATTCTTCGATTCGGCAATTGTTTTGGCCGATCAATTCATGCGGATTATCCATACGTAAATGATTTTTATGGCCGCGAAGACGAGGAGACTGAGGACAAGACAGACGAGAAAAACTTTTGGTTGATACATGCGAAGATCCAGGAGACCCCCGATAAATTTGATCCTTTCGGTATCTTGGCCCCTGTGCACGTTTACGGATGTATATACGAGCATGGGAGGCCTCGATGAGACGTTACCACACACCCTTTTCCTTCGCGGTTCAACCGAAAGGGCTGCCCGCGATTTTTCTCTCTCACGCTATTTTTCGATCTGTTAAGACGAGGGGGATGAGCTATTCCATCTTATTCTCCCTACGCTCAGCGCAATGTGCCACGACGTGTACGTGAAATACGAGCAATCTCGATTACTCACTGGCAACCAAAGCGTGGAGACTAGCTTAAGTTATATATTCTCGCGACATATGTGTATATATATATATGTATGTATATATATATATATATATTTATGTAAATGTTCTTTGCTCCAACATCCTCTACACCGAGAGAGCCAATAAACGGTTTTCCAGCTTTTCCTCGCTCTCTATCTCTTCATCTCTTTCTTTCCGTCTTTGTCTCTGAAAAAGCTCTACTAGAAAAGCTTGTCTATGTACCGCCCTCTCTTTCCCTCTCTCTTGGACTTGTATATCTCTTGCTGGATTTTCAAACTGCGTTGTAATTCTTCCTTTTAGCGTTCCCGCGCTCTTATTTTTTTTGTCACCCTTCTAACTTCCGGTCAAGCAAAACCGCTGGAAATTTCGTTCAACTCCGTATGGTTCGAACTGGCCTGATACTTCCCTCATTTCCCTCGGGTAATTCATTCGCCGAGGGTAGAGATCAGGCTTTTTTCAAGGCTTCCGAGAGCTTGCGATGTCTGCATGCGTCTTGCCTCTCTGGCGATATATCAAAGACGATGTCACAGGTTGATGCGACGATGAACCGTAATTTCCGACATAACCGCGACGCTGGCCATTGCACGGCCAGAAAATCCCGACCGCAAATCCATAACGTCCGATCGCATGTATATGTTCACTTACACATGCATATGTATATATGTAAAAGTATAAAAGTGTTTCACCGGCTTCAGGTTTGGATGCGAGGTCGTACGTCCACAAACGCTCTCTCCCTTTTCCTCTTTCTCTCGATACTCGACAACTTTTATTCGCCTCGTCCCTCTTGTACTTTCCTCCACTTAAATTCGACGGCTGGATTTACCGAAGCGCACACCTTTGAGGTTTGTTACTCCGCGACGGGAAATTTTCACCTTCGTCGTTGAATTGTTAAACATTTAATTGTAAATTTAGGTCGTTGCAAAATGATATGTATTGCAGGTTGTTTTTATTAGTTAAGGGAGATTTTTGTACACAGTGTTCATTTATTTATCACGACGGAGAATCTTCATTTTCATCCTGACCTGACGATTTGATGCTGGTTATGACGCCCATCACTTGTTTAAATAATGGCCACGCGAGAACATTCGTCGGCTAGTTTTATGATTTGTTAATTATAAGTGCATTGTTCGTCACAGTATATTCTCTAATTTTTCTCACTTTCGACAACATTCGTTTGACGTGCTTGTTCCTGACGTGCCCTGCGACAGCGTAGCTTATGTCTACGCAAACATATACATTTTTGAATGAATTATGTGTGTATATACAGGGTGTCCCTCTTATCTCTGCCACCCGAAATAACTCGGTAATTATCGACGTCAAAAAAAATATTCCAGACAAAAGTTAAAATACGGTGTGAAAGGGGCATCAAATGCGACCAATTTTTTTTCTATATTGGTGGTGGCGCTGACGCACAGTGAATGTCACCTCCACCTTTTTAAATGGAATGGTGTATTTTTTTCAACCATCGTGAGGAGCACCTCAAGCCGCATGAAAAACATCAGGAGGTCAAAGTCGTTCAAGGTCATTTCGAACACCTATTTATATTTGAATCATAGTGACTGGCCTTAGTTGAATGACCTTGAACGACTTTGACCCCCAATGTTTTGTATGCGGCTTGAGGTGCTCCAAAAGATGGTTGAAAAAAAATTGTACCATTCCATTAAAAAAGTGAAGGTGACCTTCACTGTGCGTCAGCGCCTCCACCGAAAAAAAAATGGTCGCATTTGATGGCCTCCCTCACACCGTACAACTTTTTTCTGGAACATTTTTTTTTGTTACGACGAAAATTACCGAGTTATTTCGGGTGGCAGGGATAAGAGGGACAGTACAGAAAAGTACGTTGACTTTTGCCGATGCAGCAAGAATATGGAAAACTTATCAATAAATTTCGAAGGCTGACACTGAGATTTGTCAATTTGGCCTAGAACACCCCATTCACGAAAGTAATCGGACGACAGGAACCCTGGACAAGTAGGGTACGCAGGTGGACAGAGAAGCTGCACGACGTAAGTGAAAGAGCGGATGGCAGTGTGCGTGCGTGTACGTGTGTGTGCGCGCGTGTTTGTCTGTGTGTGTGCGCGTGCGTTCACGTGGGCGAGCGTGCGTATGTGTGCGTTTGTGCGAGAGAGAGAAAGAGAAGCGAAGGAGACCGAAAGCTTCATGATGCTCGTTAGTAAGACTCGACACTTGACAATATTCGTGCAAAGCTACTCTGTGCTTTTCCTCTTCATCCCTGCCCACTTCTCTCTTTGCCGCGCTCATTCCTGTTTCCTTTCGCTCGGCGGCGTGCCTTGGCTGCGTTTCTCATCGAGTCAACCGGTAACAGTCAAATACGTAGCTGTCTGTCAAAGCACTTTTGCATACCTTCCCCGCCCCCCCCCCTCTCGCTCTCTTTTTATCTCTGTATGTGTGTGTTCGGTAGTGTACATATGTTATATGTATACATATACATATAACATACGTACACTACAAAAATTTCCGGACCCTTCAAATAATTGCAAAAATTTCTATCACTGAATAATTGCCAAATAACGTTGGAATAATATAGTTCATTTCATTTATTATTTTACGAACATATTACATAGCTCTGTATAATTAATTATACTATTCTAATGTAATTTTGCAATTATCCAAAGTGATCGAAAGTTTTGCTATTATCTGAAGTGTCCGGAAACTTCTGGCCGGTAGTGTATATCCGTGTATCTGTAGATACGAAGCCGAGCATACTGCAATGCCGGTACATTACGTCTTATTTATATATAAACATAGTGAAATGGAGTCTGCTGATTTGCATTCCACCCTTTCTGTCCTATTCCCTTTTTAACCCCTTTTAACACGTGCCACCTACGCGTCTTTTTTGGGTGCTTATTATGCCTAGTAAGCGTAATGGATTTGGCTCTATACCGGTACCATTGTACTTACTATCTCCTCCTTTCTCTTTCTGGCCCTTTCAGCGCTCTCTCTCTCTCTCTCTCTCTCTCTCTCTCTCTCTCTTTCTTTCTCTAGCTCTCTCTGCAAATTGCAGTGCGCCTGCTACTGTAAACTCCAAATTATCCTCAATCTCGTCTATATGAATGTGCTGGAACCCTCGCTGCGCCTCCCAAGATGTGCATATATCTCGATCCACGTTTCCTGCATATATATTTGCATATACATAGGCGTCAACGTATATAACGACACGTTCGTTTTTCTCTTGAGTGAACGATCAACGTATATCTTGCTCATAGAAGCATATATACTGCCGCTCAAAAGCTTAGGATCTCCTTTCGAATTTTCAATTCGTACGAAGTGTTGGATAAACGCGGGTTAATAAAGCGGTGAATGAATGTTTCAGGTACTTTCCTCGATATCTTTTTTTTTCATTCTATTCTTCACGAGTTTTGTTTGCAATTATATTGCGATATTGTTGCGATTTTTCTACTTCCGTAATGTAGCGTCCCATTTGTTTCAAGGCTATATCGGTAAGATGTTGTGTCGGGGAAAAGTCGAGGGTGACGAAATCTCGCTTTTTTTAATGTTCTTTACAATTTTTTTCCGCAAAGTTGGAGGTCGCTGAGAAAATCTCCAAATAGAAAAATGTGGTATTTTTATTTATTTTGAATACACCAGGATCTAGGATTATTTAGTACATTTTAGTATATTTTAGTATTATTTAGTATTTTTGATTCTTGATTTTTGAATTCTTTGCAATTCCCTGATTTTTTCATTTCTTTGTTTTTTTTTTATCATCGATAATATTTGGTTTCCAGTGTTTAGCTATCAATTTTGAATAAGAATCCTTAAACATGTTGCAGTGATTTCCATCGTCTAAATGGGCAAAAGAATACGGCAATGTGAAAAAAATATATTTTTGTTGCGTCGAAACGATGCAAACTTGAATACCATGTATGCTGTGCGTCCATAATATATTTGTCTCGCACATTCAGGTTTGCGCCATCACGAGCGAACAAATATGTGTTCGACAATGGACCTCTGGTGCTGTACGTAAAGCATAAATGTATGAGCAGAGCAGTGTAATCGAACAAGCTTGATTTTGTCTTATCGATCGATTCGTCCTATTTCGAACGCATTTCGTGTATTTCGTTTTCCCTTCCGTTTCAGTACCATCCGTGTCTTCGTTTGTGCTCGCGTCAAGAGTCGTCGACAATACGATCGCTACTTGTCTTTTCTTTTACCGAATGTATACATAGTCGTGTGTATAAAAACGACGAAACACGTGCATAGGACTCTTCATCGTCTGCGATTGTAGCGAATTACATGGGTCTGTGCTTGTGCAACACACGATGAGTTTCCTTCGCCTCGGCTCACATCGTCAGTATATACAGGGTGTCCTGTTTTTATTGGATAATCCTGCAACTGTCGATAGGTCAGATCATGTCCTACGATATGCTGGAATTTCAGTTTAGTACAAGTCCCACGGTTTACAAGATAAAGATCATCTGCTTTTGGTTTTTCACATACCATTTCTACAAATGATAACTTTTTTGACCCAATTTTTTTTAAAATACTCGTGTTTATTTATTTTATCTAGAAAAGTCTTCTTTTGAACCTTAAATGTTAAGGAAACTTTATGAAAAAATATATTATGCAGAATGTGCAGACAAACCAATTCGAACATCTGACTGATAGTCTGCGGTGTAAAAAAAATTACTATGCATTTCGTGCCAATTACTTTACAAAGTTGCTCAGTTATTGTCGATTCATATCATTTGTAGGAATAGCATGTGAAAAACCAAAAGCAGATGATTTTTTTTTTTTCAAAAAATCACATGAAGACCAAAATCTCGAAAACCGTGAAAGTTGCAAGATTATTCATTCATAACAGGACACCCTATATATATAAAAGATGAAAGCCACTGAAGAAACTATACAGGGTGTCCCAGAACTGAATGCCTTCCCTGAAATGGGGGGGTTGGGGGTGAAATGCTGCGTCGATTGATATAGGCATGTGTGGGTCTCAGATCAACCCCTAAATTATTAATAATTCTTAAAGGCGGGCCAATCAGCTGCACCCGATGAGCCGACGTATGTCGGTGAGCGATACGCGTGTGCAGTGGTGCCTGGTGGGAAAATCACACCTACAGGCGCCACTACACGCACGTATCACTCGCCGACGTACGCCGGCTCATTAGGGGCAGCTGATTGGCCCGCCTTTAAAAATTAACAATAATTCAGGAGTAGATCTGAGGCCCACATATGCTTATATCAACCGACTCAGAATTTCACCCCCAGACCCCCCCCCCTTGAGGGAACGTACTTAGTTCTGGGACACCCTGTATATATCTCCATACGGAAATGGAAAATGGAAAAAAGCGAGACTGTGTAGATATTCTCTGCTCGGTCATCTCTCGTGTTTCAAAAAGGTACGTCGCTACGAATTCAGGAAGGAAGAAAGAAATACTTCTCACTCCATCTCTCTCTCTCTTTCCCTGTCTCCCTTGTGTATGTACGTCACCGATTTATTGTCTTCGCGAGAAACTTTTGTCACGCGCATATACCCTGGATTTCCCTTTTTATAACTCTGGCCCTCGTTTTCTCGTTTCCCTGGGTCACAGTTGCCTGCGATCATTTTCAACGCTCTCTTATTCGGTTGGCAAACGGTCGCGGAGAATCCTAGGTGTTGCAGAGAATTGATGGAATTTTCGAATATCCGAGTTCGATTCTGAATGACAGCTGCTTATGTGGCCGACTAAAAGCCGTTTGCATGCAACGTAAAAAAAAAACAATTCTACGAATTCGAACAGTTTACTTGAATTCATTATATGTGTTTTTGCCGATCCGGACGTATTTATTTCCTGCAGTCGTAAATGTATTGTTAGAAAAAGATAATAGCTGGTCAGGAATATTTTAACTTTTTACTATTGTGATTGTCCCGCAATTAGTATAGACACATTCGTGTGATTTAGTCACTTTCGGTTCGACATTGGCAACGATATTCCAGGAAATACAATTTCTATAGGTTTTTGTTTTCATGTCATTATGTAACTAAGCGGATTGATTGATAAAATTGAACTAATGTCACCGAGCATGAATATTTAAAATAAATAGCGTAAATACGTACAATCGTACAAAAAAATGTTTCCTACAAAAGACTTGCAGCTTCGAGGAAGACGTTCGGCGGAAAAAATAGAAACGAAGATGCTCGACTGGCTTACGAGTTCTTGAGGTGACTTTCATTAATTTTTTCTAACTTTCAAAACGGATTCCTCTGACCTCAAAAACGCGAAAACTGTAGCACTTAAAATCTTCTCAAGTGATCTAGGTTGGTGGACTAGTGGCCGCTGATATAAAATAACCAATAAGTACGATGCAAATGGCATTACAAGACTGAATGCCATTTTCCATTTGTACAAACTCACGCACATACGTAAGTGTGTAACGTTATTCCGAAAAAAGCTTACATTTTCAGATGTACATTAGTGTCAAGTCGGATTAATCACTCTATACATATTAAGAAGTGAATGTCGGATATGTGGATTCCTCGGACCAATGCTTTTGTTTTTCTTCCTTACTTAAAATTAGGGGACGTGAAGCAAAATATAAGTTTACATTTTTAAAAAAGCACGACCATCAAATGACCTTGGAAGGCCTCATCTGAACACCGTTTGAGGCCACTCTATTGTGGAATTCCGAAAACCTTACAACTTTTGTCCGAAACTTCTCGTATCTTTTGTTTTTTTTCAAGATATTTGCCGAAATGAATTAAAATGTGTGTGTGTGTGTGTGTGTGTGCGCGCGCGCGTGTGTGTGTGTGTGTGGTGGAGGCACTGACGCACAGTGAAGGTCACCTCCACTTTTTTTAAAAATGGAATGGTACATTTTTGTCAACCATCTTGTGGAGCACCTCAAGCCGCATAAAAAACATTAAGGGGCAAAGTCGTTCAAGGTCATTCCAAACATCGATTTATATTTGTATCATCGATACTGACCTTGAATGACCTTGAACGACTTTGACCCTAATGTTTTGTATGCGGCTTGAGGTGCTCCAAAAAATGGTTGAAAAAAATTGTACCATTCCATTTTTAAAAAAAGTGGAGGTGACCTTCACTGTGCGTCAGCGGCTGCACCAAGATAAAAAAAATTGATCGCATTTGATGGCCCCCTTCACACCGTACAACTTATGTCTCAAACATTTTTTTGTGACGTCGATAATTACCGAGCTTTTTCGGGTGGCAGAGATAAGAGGGACAACCTGCATATATTATATATATATACATATACATATATATATATGCACATATATATATATATATATATATATAGGGGTATAGTTCCGCAAAGGACATACCTTCGATTAATTTGAAATTTCGTGTACCCATGTATTTTGACTCGCTAATTACGAATATGATAGTGAAAACCCGCAAACTTGATTTTCAAGGTCAAAAGTCACAAAAAATGAATTTTTAAAAAGGTTTTAGACAAAACTCGTATAGAGGGTCAAAGATAAATCTTTTTATAGGCTACAACTTTTGTAGACAACATTTTTCTCTAAGATCAACATTTATTGCAATAAAATAAAAAAACTATTATAAAATCAGTTTTTCTGAGTTTTGACCTTGAAAATCAAATTTGCGGGTATTTTCACTATCATATTCACATGATCAGCGAGTAAAAATACGTGGGTACATAAATTTCCAAATTAATGGGAGGTATGTTCTTTTCCGAACTTTATCCATACACACACACACACACACACACACACACACACACACACACACATATATATATATATATATAAATTAATATAAAAGCTTGTGGGATGCGGAACCGCTCAATTCATACGTCACGTTTGCGAAGCTAGCTCTCCGGAGGCTACAAATCGAAAAAGAAGCCGAACGCACTAATGTCGCGCGCCAACTCGTAATCCGATAGTTGGAGCGTAGCCTCGTTCCTCACCGCGGTTGAACTCGAGCGTAGTGTGGCGTATAATCCAATCGTACATCTATATGTACCGATATGAGTGTGTAAATTTATATATATATATATATATATTCGTGTATGTGTGTTTATTTGTGTGTACGTGTATACACTTCTATGTCTGTCGCGTCAACGATGTGGGCAGAGCGTCGGCCGCGATGTAATCTCGATGACGGAACGCCGGTTCCCTGAGCCGCCAGTGGTAACAGTCAGCGCAGACTAGACGAGCCGACAGTGCCTCATCATGCAACGACAGAAAAGACTCTGCGAAGTGCAAGTAAGCCGTGCTTGCATGTGCGCAAAAATGACTTTTCCAAGCATAGTTGCGCCCAATTCTCGGTCAATCGTCTATGCTTGTGTAACATGTTGATGATCACGCAGACGCATGTACATGTATGTTTATTATTCATCGAAAAATGGATCAGTGAGCCGGCAAAAATTGAAAGTATTTAACAATCATATATGATAATGCAGGAATAATACCGTTTCGTTTTGGACTATATTTTGTGCGGAGTTGAATAGAGTTGGAGACAAAATGTGGAATTAATGATTTGCCGGACGAGATGGTATTTCTCGCAAGGGAATTTATCAAATATGGATAAAATAATCGTGATCGAGAGTAGTACGTTGTGCGGATTATTCGCCTGTCAAGAGTCGACTTGCACAGTCGGTGAATGTGAAGCTTGCGATAATTATTGATGAAACGTGACCTGGGACTTCATATGGGGAAGACGAGTACATTTTATATGACAACTAATAATTTTTCATGTCCACGTTGGGATGAGTAGCCGAGAACTTGATGCGAGAACTAATGGAACTCTGCCTGTGTGCTTCCTCTTTTTCTGCAGAATTTACCTCGATCTAGGTTCTTTTTTGTACCGAGCTCACCCAATGTTTGTACTCCTCCCCCTCGTTAAATAAATGTCTGCATTACATATGCATCGTGTTCGATACAGCCGCCGGTCGATTGACCGGCTATTCGTCATCACTTGCCAATAGTATTTTTGCGAACTCGATTGTTATTTTATCGATCTCCATTCGTCGCAACGTTCTTAAGGGGTTACGCCACAGTAAGGGTATGAAATCATGTGCGAATTTAACAATTATTTTTCGTATGAAAAAGTGATTCACTCTCAAAATTAATTACACATCTATTTAGTATGAATATCAAGCTATTGGCATTTTTTTTCTTTTATTTTTCGAAGTAAAAAAAGGCCGCCTACTCGAAACTACTCGAAACAGCTTTTTTCCAATTGGCGTGACAAGTAACTTCAACAATTTTCACTCTATTTACTTCAAATTCAAAAGTTATGTTCCTAAGTGCATTTCGCAGAGAAGTACGTACGGAATTTCTGATTAATCGAAAACTGTTCATTTTATGAGCAGTTTATGAGCAGTCATCACGAAATATGCCACTGAAAATTCATTTCTTAAGTTCAAATACCTACAAATTTTGAATATAACAATATTTTTCAAATTCCGTACGTACTACTCTAAATATTCTAATGTAGATGGACGAGAATTTTTGTTTTTTGTTCTAGGTAAAAAATTGTGGATGCTAAATGTCAGTAGCAAATATTAGTAGTCGGCCATTTTGTACATCGATAAAATATATATTTTCTAGCAGCTTGATATTCATACCAAATAGATGTGTAATTAATTTTATGAGTGAATCACTTTTTCATACGAAAAAAAATTTTAAATTCGCACATGATTTCATACTGTGGTCTAACCTCTTAATTGAACGCGAAGAAAAGCGGCCGGGTTGAAATTCCGAACCTTGAATGCACCGACCGATGAAAATTCTGAATTCTAATGTTCCGAAATTCAAGATGGGACCGGGTTGAAATTCCGAACTTCGAATGATCAGAACGAAAGAATTTTATATGAAAGACCAAAACTCGGCAAATCTGAACACCTTAAAAATAATTCGGCTATGGAAGTTTTGAAAGTTTCAAAATTTTCAATAAATCGACGAATTATTTGAAGAATTTTTTTCTTATTAAGAAGTAACTTTGCGCCAATTTTACAATTTATCTAGACAATGTTATACGTTCTACATTATTTACATTCAACTGTGTAGACTTTCGCTGGCATGATCTTGATATGGTGGCCGGGTTGAAATTCCAAACTTTGAATGCGCCGACGGTTTAAAATTGCAAATTTTGCTGTTCCGAAATGACCAGGTTCATCAAGATCTGTGCCAGCGAAAATCTATACAGTTGACTGTACATGATATAGAACGTATAACATTGTCTAGACAAATTACAAAATTGACGTTAACCACTTAATAAAAAAAAATTCTTGAGATAATTCGTCGATTGTTTCAACATTTTGAAACTTTTAAAACTGCCATAACCGAATTATTTTGACGGTATTCAGATTTTTGGAGTCTTCATCTTCCGGGGTAGTATTCTTTCGGAGTTCTGAGCGTTCTGATCATTAAAAGTTCGGAATTTCAACCCGGCTCCTCAGAAAGGAGATTGACAATAAATTCGTAAAAAAATTGAAAATAATTGACGAATCGAACATTGACGTTTTTCTTAGCGTTTCGAAAAGTTAATCGGCAGTAAACACACACTGCCTAAAAACATATTGAGTTTAAATAGAATCTATTTAAATCAAATACAAAATCCCTTGTCTCACAGTTTACTACGATCTTATTTGGTTCAAAGATATTATTTATTTTTTACGGATATTCTTTTAAAATATTATATATATTGAATTGAATTGAATTGAATTCATGAAGATTCGATTAGAATAAATCTTTATTTGCTTACAGCATACACTGTAAATCCAAGTGTGCTATATGCATAAAAAAATTCCTAAATTCAAAATGAAATTAAACACTTAATCAAGAGTTATATCACAATGATTTTGTATCGAAATACCCTGGCCGTCCTCTATTATTTTTTTCGAAGAAAATGTTCCGCCTATATGGAATGGAACCTAAAACCTACCTACCTATAGCTACACGCGCGCTGCCCCTATGCTACTGAGTGCTTGTAACGTCTTGGTCGCAGAAATGGCATAAGAGACCAAATGAATTTCTACAATTATTTGTGGTATCACATAAACGATATCATTTAGTTAATATCATCGTGATAATTAGAGTTTTATCGAATAACATGCTATAGATTTTTCAAACATAACCTATATATATCTATATCATCCCTCTCTATCCACCGTCTCACCCCCACCCCCCTTTGAAATGTATGTTGCAATAAAGACAGACCATTATTTCAATCAGATAGAAAAATGGTTGACTCTACGAAGATTGTAATTAAGTGGAATTGAAAAAAAAAAGAAATAGATACATTTAGTGGATCCAACTAAATTGTTTTTTGAACAGATAAAACCGAATCACAGATTTATCAGATATTAAATAGATCTTCATTTGCATTGATAAATGTATTTAAAATAAATAATTCCGATCATGAAATGCAATCAGAAACCTTCGATTCCACGAAAAATCTAGTTAATTCGAAAAAAAACAAATAGACGCGGTTAATTAATATCAATAGAATTTTTCTGTCAGTGCAATTACCGGAATCAACAATACTTTGTTGCACGTCGAAATTTCGCTCATAACGTTTTAATTCAAAGCTCTCGTTCTTCCTCGACATGCCTTCTTTGATGTACCTGCATTTTTATAAAATTCGTTCTGTCGTATAACGTGCGACTTTTCTGAACGTCGTTTTTTTTTCAGCCAGGCTTTTAGCACAGACCACTCTCTCAACGAGACAATGTATACACGCTGAGAAGGACAGGCTGGCACGTTTGATGTGGGGTTGAACTCTCGCTACGCCAAAGACATGACTCGTTTAAAAAATGGTGCTTTGCCCTTTTTCAGCAGCGTCGAGTGATGAAAAAGGAAAACGAGATGGATGGAGAGAAAGAGGAAAAATATTAAGCGCTGTCGTCCAATTACTCGAAATGTTGACGTATTCGAATCGAAAGTCTTGGACTCATAAAAAAATCCCTATTACCATCAAACCTTGCCGAGTTTTTTCTTTGCTCCAGATATTACGTACTTTGATACCAGAGGCCGTTAATTGGGTGTGTGCTTAACGAAAATAGCGAGCAACCGCTCAAAATTTCGCAGTCATTCGAGCGATTGATGTTCGTGAGATTCCTCGACACCCCGAAAAAAAAAAATTCGTCATAGATTCACTAATTAATCTCACGTATCACTCGTGGGGTCCCTTCACGCTTGCTCGCATAAACGACTTTCTCTAAGGCACGCGCTTGAAGGCAAAATCATCAAATGCACATTGCATACTTTCAACGCGCACCACATAATTACGCATTCATTACTACACGGAAGACATTGAAGATCCACGATGCTGCGTTTGTGTTTATGTTGATTTTATTGACAGCCGAAGTGTCGTCACTCCGTAGCAGACATTTTTAACGAACATGACGTCTTTAATCGACGAAAAATTCGAAACCGTTGGACACATGTTTTTCTAACGTATTGACGAAACTTCGGGGATGTACAAGTGGAGGTATTCCGCGTATGGTCAGACGAAATTTGAATGAGATTTAGCGAATTTTCTTTCACTTATTTATTAATCGGGTATGTCTTTGAAGCGAAGATGACGCGAAATGGTAACACACGTGTGACCCGAACCGCGGTAGCGCCACAACTGAACCCATTCCCAATCCTCCACCGTTTCAACCCCCTTCTCCTTCGACCCCGCTGGGTTCTCGTGAGCCGAAGAGTCTGTCGCTCTTTCTCCTTCTCACTTGCTCTCGCACCCTGTGCTCTTCCCTCTCCTGCCTCACGATAACCATCAGAATCTTTCTCTCTCTCTGTCTCTCTTTCGTCTTTCTCGTTTCGCGCTGCATTCTCCTCGTATTTTCTCTCTTTTTCTCTTTCAGTGTCCAAGCATGAACACTGCCGGTATATTCGTTCAGTCATTCCTTGCGGATCTTACCTCTCGTTATTTCACCCTGACTCTCTCTCTCTCTCTCTCTCTCTCTCTCTCTCTCTCTCTCTCTCTCTCTCTCTCTCTCTCTCTCTCTCTCCCTCTATTTTATATGCTGTGGTCAAGCATTAACGCTCTTTCTCTTCGCCTTCTCCCGCCCTTCGCTCTGATTCTCCCAATTTCTTCCCCTTTCGAGCCCCTTTTTGTGCTATACTTGCCACAATTTCGTGTGTAAAGTCAACGCAATAAGCCGCTAGGAAAGTATCGGGATGTTCTCGCTGTTTTTTCGTGAAAATTGACGAAAAAATGCTTAATAATAATTTTTAATGCTTTCAAACCTTTCGTAAATGTTGTGTGATAAACCCCTAATGATTCTGCAAGTTCAGCTAGCGTCTGACATGAGTCTTCATGAAGTAACGCCACCAATTAAACGCATCAAAATGATTATTTTTGAAGCGTCTAAGCCAATCTCCGCATGTTGTTTCCGACCGAGCATGGTCGCCGTAAGTCTTAACAAGAATTCCATGTGTTTTAAGTTTACACATTAAAAAAAAAGTAGTTCCGTAAGATTCCCCGCAAATACCCTTTTTTGGCACGAAATTCGACATGTTCATTACTATGTAAAAAAAAGTTGTATATACTTCAGTGACATGACATAAACTGAATTTCAAGCTTGCTTACGGTACTTCTTGGTACTCGGTACTCGGTACCGTTTTTGGCAAAAAAAGTAAATATCACAATTTAAAAAAATCCTTAATATGCGCTATAGCTATAGTTGTAAAGAGTATGTGGTGAACATTTCATAACGATCGGTTTGGTAGTTTCGAAGATTTTATCAACAAGCCGTTGAAAAATGTTGATTCGAGAAAAACGCGTTTAAAGTTTGTTTGGGTTACATATATAAATTTTGAAAAATTCATGTGTTTCGAAAGTGTATTTATTAAGTTTAGTAAATTTTGTATCAATATCTATGATATAAACATATTTAAAAATTCATGAAAAATGCTTTGTTTTAGCGTCCAAAGTGAGAAGACCCCTTAAACTACACGCACGTAGTTCTGGTGACGCAATCTGTTCGAAAACAGCGAGACTTTATTCAACGTCCAAATATATTTGTATATATCGCAAAAAAAAATTCTTTCTCGAAACAATTTCGCAAATACTCCTATTGTCTTTCTTTCACGACCATCCAAGACTAAAATGAAACTGCTTGCTAATCTTTTTTTCTGATAATTGTTGCATCGTAAGGTGGAAATTCTGCCGTTTATTTCCTGTTGCGAACGGCTGCAGCTACAGGCGCGATTTGAGAAATTCGACGACAAAAACGTCGGAAGTCACAACGTATATTACAGATACGTAAACATATCGATATAATAATATTTCTAAATAAAATTCTTGTGTAAAATGCAAATCCGATCGAGGCTAAAAGAGACGTGTTTAGAATTTTCTCCGAGTCAAATCCACGAATAATAACTGCAAACAAAAAAGCAAGGGAAAAACGACTATACCGACGATAAGACGAGGAATATAACCGACCCTTCATATATTTCGGTTTCGTTGTGATTTCGGCAGTCCGATCCAAGTGTTGTCAGCGGTGCGCCATCAAAAATTCGATCACCCTTTAATTCTAGGCTTTCCCGTATAATCCGAGAGGCAGAAGGAAGGCCCGTGCGTGGGTGTTTCGCGCGATGAGACGTCGATCGAACGTTGCTCACTTTCCTCCCGCAGAAAAGTGAGCAGGCTCAGGGTTTTCGTTTTATTTTTATAGACTTTCTTCTTTTTGATCCTCGCCTTCCATTCCTTTCGCCCCATCACCTCTCCCTCCTGACCAGATACCACTGCGGTTATCGCGTAGAATGATGTAAAAAACACAAAAAAAAACATCGCGGCAAAAGCGAGAGGGTGAGAAAAATATCCCCTCGACCGATCGCTCTGAGGCGCGCCCTACGTAAGAGAATAAAACGATGAGAAAAACCTCCTCCGGCCAGACTTTCTACTAACAAACCGCCTGGATATAGAATCATAAATGTGCTAAATGAGACAACGAGGTACCTAAAGCGCAAGAAACTAAAGTGTCGAAGCTCAATGCTCTGTGGAAAAAAGAGGGAGGGAAATTGCGGAGCTTCACGGCTTTTCAAGACGTTGGACGCAGCAAGTGAGGTTCTACGCATATAGGATGATTTTATTTCCTTCAGCTTCTAATATATATATATATATATATATATATATATATGCGAAGTTTAGGAAACCTATACTTCGAACCCGATATACCAATGTAACGTCAGCTTATCTGACTATTTTAAGGAACCTTAAATATTTGAAAAATAAATCATCAATATTGGTTGTAGGTTGCTCCTGACCGTTTTTGTAAATATGGTCACATTCATCTAAATATGATTTAAAAGACAAAGGACTACTATGGGACTAAAGGACTACTATAGCTCTCGAAGTTGAATGTGTCTATACATATATAATTACATATATGTATACTAAGGTGGCACAAATTTGAGCTCTATTTTTTTCGTTTTTCTCACGATCCAATTATCTTCTTTAAAGAAAAAAAAATCGCCGAAGCTGTGAGCGGTCAACTAATATTTAGAGGTCGCTCGCGCTTCCCAAAAATTCAAATTTTCATTAAAAAATCGATTTTTCTTTCGTCCACTTCTCCCCTTTCATGAATTTTACGCTTGATAATTATTTAATTAATCTCGCGAAAGCTCTAGCCGGTCAATGAATATATGGTGGTCGCCCAAGGTTTTCGATATTTAAAATTTCCGTAAAAAAATAAATCTCGCATGCACTATAATTCCTTGTAGCATAAAAAAAAATAAACAGCAAAGTGTTACATTTTCTGGATAATTTGTTGTAATAGAACAGCTGCCCTTCCAGTTTTAGGAATAAAACGGCATATAATTTTGTTTACGGACAAGCGCTTTAAAGAATTATTTTATGAGAACAAAGATTATAATTCTTCGGTTAGTAGTGTGAGGTCAATTTGAAAAATCTACTTCTGAAGAAAAAAGGATCAATTTTTTGAAAATCTTATAAAGCCTCAAATTTATGAGTGAGAAGAGTAAAAAAGTGGCGAAAACTGAAAATTTCGCAGCTCTTGAACTACCACTAAATATTCATTGGTCGACTAGAGCTTTAGCGAGGTTAATTATCAAATTATAAAGCGTAAAATTTATAGGTGAGAAGTGGACGAAAAAAGTCGATTTTTTAATGTAATTTTTAAATTTCGGGAGGCTTGAGCGACTTCTGAATATTTTCGACCACTCGCGGCTTTCGCGACATTTTTTTTCTTCAAAGAAGATGGTGAGAAAAAGTAAAAAATAGAGCCAAAATTTGTGTCGCCCTAGTATACATATATATATGTGTTTATGTATATAAGAGAAATGTTGCAGCTTACGTTCATCTCTTCGATACAAGCAAGATAGTTATGAATATCCCTTGATATGCAATACCGCCGAATAAAACTGAAGATTGCGGGCGGAACTATAAGTATTTTCTGTAAAAATTAAGGTTTTATATGCCTTTGAAAAAAAAAATCATCGTTTTTGGCTCAAATTATGTATGAATATCCCATGAACGATATAGGCCGAAGAAAAATTGTTTTAAAGCTGTGAACACGTTCTTTTCGAAACCATGTTTTCACAACCGGGTGGACTCGTAGTTCCTACAATCTTCAACCGATTTACTTCAAATATCAACTGTAAATTGTTAGATAGATTTTCTAGCGAACGATTTTTAGGATCGATTAACAATTACGGTATTCATAAACGAGCTAAGGCCGTTTTTTGGTCGAAAGAGCAACTTTTTTTTTCAAAATGGTGCCACCTTTGCAAAAATCCGGATTTCGTTATAGTCGTCTTAATTTGCGTTTTAATTGCGTTAATTGCGTTTCCAACGATTCCGCCCTTGGGGGGTCTCACGAAAACGGCGTTCTCTTTCTACCGGCCTCTGGGGCGCTATTTTTTATTTTTTGGAAAATAAAAAATCGATTTCAGTACCTATAGATCGGTAAAAAAAACTCCCCAAACCTCATTTTGATTGGTTTATTAGTATTTTGAACAAAAAAAAGGGCGATCATAGATGAGAAGAATACGAGGCCGTCTACACCGTTACGAGTTTTCCATCCCGGCTAGAAATTTAGTTATGGCGCTAATCACGCTCGGATCAGGTTGCCTGACTGCCGTTATATGGAGCTAGTATGGCAACCTGATCAGGGCGTGAACAAAAATGTAACGCTGTTCCTGATAACGGTGGGATCAGGCAACCTGATTACGTCCGAATCTGGCAGCCTGATTGGGCCGCTATCCTAGCACCTTAGGATGGCGTGTATACGGCTGCTTGATCGGATGTATTATGGAAAATATACAGAACGAATAACATAAAACTTTTTTGGTTTATTGAATATGTAACACCAAGTTACATCCGAATAGTTTGACAACAATACATATATTTCTGAACATGGGGATGGGGATGGGGAGACATGGGGATCTTCTTCGCTGCCATTAGAACCCTCTCTGCTGGCATGGAGAACTTCTTCGCTGGTGTTCGAATCCTCTCCGCTCGCATTAGGATTTTGTTTGCTGGTGGTTTTATCAAGACTTTCCTGAACTTGAATTTTATCATTCAATTTAAACGAAATAACGTATATCATTCTTATTTTTTAAATTATATTTTGTATTGATATTATTGTCTTTTTTAATTTTTTAAAAATATTTTTATATTTTATATTGATACTATTCTATACCCAAGTGTATACAAATTTATAAAGTTTGTAAAAGTTGAAAAAAGTAAGGTTATACATACCTGGTACTTGTACCGATGATCGGACTCGTCAAATTTTTTCTCCGAACGACATCTCCTAACACGTAGCAGTGTCAAATACCGCTTCCTCTCCTTGCGATTCATAACGTTTTCACTTGATGTGCTCCTTTTTATATATCGTGAAAACTTTCAAGTTGTAACCCAAACACGATGAATACAATGACACACGTGCAAATATAGTTTTTAAAAGCAACACTAGTGCCACCACTTTAGCGCTAGCCTGAGCACTGCCATGCATGGGCCTCCTAATAGAGTCATATTAGGGCACTGATAAGGCAAACCACATTATGGCTATTTTCACGTTTGCCATAAGTTTGCCTGACCTGTGGCTGCCTGCTCACGTCAGCCTCACGGCCGTATCAAAATTGCCATAATACGGATAGCCACACAGCTCCCTGATCACGGCCTGATCATAAATCTGGCTAGCCTGAACAAATTTCCAACCGGGATAGTTTCCGCGTACCTTCGGCAAATGCGTTACAGTGTGGCTTAAAACGGCCATGGACGCAAGGGAAGTTCGATTAGATTAGCGAAGTACAGGTCGAAAGTGCTAGAGAACCGTCTAACTGGGAAGGATAATACGTAAAAACCCTTAAGGGTATACGTTAAAAATCGGGAAATATAAAAATCAATGAAAATAAAGCCATCCTCAGAACCAGTATACAGTACCGTAAAACGAGATTACTTGAAACAGGTTTTGGAAGTTTTTTGTAGGTAACTTGTTTTTAACATCCTAAATACCAATTTTTTTGTTCCAATAGAACAATGTGTGCTTTGGCTATCAAATGTATGAGAAAGTCAAGTCCAACCCCCCTGCCCCCACAATTTTATATATGTATATTTTTTGAGGTATCAAAGTAACCTCGTGTGTTCGGTTTCTTTGACAAGGCATTGAAATGCAACAAACGCATTATACATAGTATTAAATGAAAAACAATGATTTTGTACAATCAATTGTCATCTGTATTAAGGAGGAATTTCACATAAAAATATCAAGTATCGAGGGTACTATTATAGGCACTTAATCTGTCTAACATCGTTGAAGTTAAAATCAACTTGAGCAACATTACAATCAACTTTGGCAACATTATAATAAACTTGAACAACGAATTTAAACACATTTAAATACGCACACATTGAAACCGCATTTTGGCACTTTGTTAAAGTAGCCCCAAAAACTGTCGAAGTTACCCTTAATGTCATTTTTACCCCGCTTTACGCTATGCATCAGCGCACGTCTTCGGGCTTCTGAACTTGGACTCCAAGTCGTGGAGTCGCGAAATTAAATAGCGAATTATCACGGCCAATCATTTATATAATGTACTTATTTTTCACGAAATCTCAATATTGGCTAGATGTATTTCATTGCATTAAAAAAAAAAGATATTTCTCCAAACATTGGGTTTTACAATTATGAGTGAAGAAAAAACGATTATCCCCGAAATAATACTCGCAGTGGAGCTTAAAAAACTATAATATGATGAATAAATGACATAAGTTTTTAATTATTACTTTATTGATCCGAATTTTTTCCCAATATTTAGCCAATTGTTTGACTTTTTTGTATTTGGTGTTGTACTCAAAGGCAGGAGACACGGAGGTAGATGACGAATTTATTTATTTTTCTTTGTAACATTAATTATCGCAAGTTATAGTTTGACTTCAAAAAATGTCAAACCTAGAAAATCAGCATTTAGAAAAACTCGGATACGTACGAAAAAAATTATTTCACGATTACTTTCGTGCAATCTGAAAAACTCGAGGATTGACAAAATGGTTATTCCGATTACCGGATGAAAAATGAATTCACCACGAGAATCTCCCCCTCTTCGGGTCGTTCGCGATTGTAGACCTTGCGCCAAGGTTTACATTGAAAAGCTCCCAGTAATATTAGTGATTTTTTGTCTTATCCCATAAATACAGGTTTACTTTTTCCGCGATCCTGCCACTTTGTCATCCGATCTCGAAGGGATGATCCGAGTGTCGGATAGATATCTTCGACCAGGCTACATGGAGAAAGCAAAAGATTCGAGGATACGTTCGAGAAATAAAAATGGGAAAAAACTTTTTCTGCAAGCAAAATTGGAAGGTCGTCGAGGTGAGCAGTTCGATCGAGCACCAAGACAAGTTTATAAGTTGGAAACTTTTGAGGAATGAGCTCTCCCAGTGCTGACTGCAAACAGAGCGACACGGAGATGCGCATTGTCCGGAAAAGACGGTGGTAAGAGGCGCCAATCCTTGCAACATGAAAATAAGAGTCTTTCGTTATAGGGAATGAGCAGCATTTAACTTGATAAGCTTTTACATAGAAGTACGTATTTAATGATCCTCGTCACAATAATGACACCTATATAGGGGACATTCCACGCCATTTCACCTAGCCCGTTATCCCGACCATTTTCCATTTTCCTGAGTTTTTTTTTGTAAAATTGTACCTCACGAAATAAATATCTACACCAATTGTTAGATTTTTATGTCATCTGTTTTAGGAGTGATAATTTTCCAAAAAATGTCGATTTTGGAAGTTTTAGAAACGTTTAATCGCTGATAACTCCTGAACTAATTAAGATATCGACACATGTCACTATATAATTTTTTTTATTTTGAATTATACTTACGTTTAAAAAATATGAAAAAATAAATGATCAACTATCAATGACGACGTTTTTTTTTTGGTTCTAAAGTGAAAACTTTTTTTTAAAGATAACCGACTTTTCTATTTTTTTTTCAATAAATTCTTTAAAATAGAGTGACCTATTCTATGATTT
This sequence comes from Ophion obscuratus, assembly GCA_964007375.1. Classification (NCBI taxonomy): domain Eukaryota; kingdom Metazoa; phylum Arthropoda; class Insecta; order Hymenoptera; family Ichneumonidae; genus Ophion; species Ophion obscuratus. The sequence continues at coordinate 18,493,616 of OZ023317.1, forward strand.
TTAACATTAGTTTCATCGTAGGCCCATTTTTCCTTCTATTTTTTCTTAATTAATCATTTTTTAGAAGATCTTTATTGTTTCAAAATTCAATAATGCTGTTAATGATTTTGTGATTTCCAATTCGGCTTCGCCAGGCCTGAAACGGTTTATTTGTTATTCGTGCTGAATTTACCGAAAAATAAATTCATTAAAAATCTTTTTTTTTCCCAGAAAAATATGTTTAAATCGAAAAAAATAGAAATAGAAATAGAAATAGAAATAGAATAGAATAGATAGAAAAATAGAAGGGCCCACGATGAGACTAGTCTCAAAAATCATAGAATGGACCACTCTATTTTAAAGTTTTTTTTTAAATAAAAAAAGGCAATCATCTTTTTTAACTTTCACGTTAGAAAGAAAACATAAACGATGAGATTGATAATTAATATTTTTTAATATTTTTGAACGAAAGTATGCTTCAATATGAAAAAAATATACCGTGACATTTGTCGATATCTCAATTAGTTCAGGAGTTATCAGCGTTTAAACGTTTCCACAACGTCCGGAATTGATATCTTTTGGAACATTACAACTCCTGAAAGAGAAGAGATAAAAATCTAAAAATTGGTGTGGATGTTCCTTTCATGGGGTACACTTTTACAAAAAAAAATCAGGAAAACCAGAAATGGTCGAGGTCACGGGCTAGGTGAAATGGCGTGTAATTCCTCATATTATATATAGGGGCTGAGTGGACTAGTTTTATCGATGCTTTCATCCGTTATGGCGAACGGTTTAGGGCAATTTTATAGAGCATTACGATCTCATCGTATAATGCATCAACGCTGTTTGCTCGTCAAGTTCACATTTAAGCATGTGCATCACGTACATTCTCAGCTAAAAGTTCGATCTGATAAAAATGTCTAAATTGCATAGAACATTGAAGATACATTCAAATCTACTCAAAATCATATAAGCAGTGTTTACGAAAAATAATAGCGTAAAAAATATATTTACAAATTGTTTAAACGAGCAATCGTTCAACACATAATCAAAAAACAATTTTTCCACATGAAATTTAAGGGTTGATAATTTTCAGTACCCACGAGGCTTTCAATAATGTTCTCTTATATTGAATTACTCTTTCCGATTTTTTAAACGGTGTATTTGTGGAACCGTTGGTTACATTACTTCAGCAATTGTAAAGTAAACGGTAACGTGGAATGTTTTTTTTGAAAAACGCACAAGAAATTTGTAAATGTTAATCCATTTTTCGGCATTTGAAGTTTATATCAACGGACAATTCTAGTGTCACATTTTTTGAAAATAGTTTTTTTTTGTATCATCAACAAATATGAACTTTCATTAACATGGTGTTAAATTTTGGTCGCGAAATTTGAACTATTCGGGTCACTACAGCTTTTCTTAGAAAAAGAGATTGAACCAGCTGCGTGGTGGGACCCGGCGCGGGCGTTGCGTGGGGCCAAATCCCAAAAAGCTGGCCAAAAGTTGAAAAATAGAGATTACGTTCCGGTATTTTGTAGACGCGGGTTAGGTTAGGTAAGGGTCCGAAGGTCGAATTCCAGGCTTCAGCGCGCCCTCTCCCTTATACCTGCTACTGTGGGACAGTTGGAAGGGGACTCTCAAATGAGCTAGACGCGTCGTGCAGTGAGCAAATATTTCAACGCTATATTCAAGAGGACGCCAAATCTCTAAAAATCAATCGATTTTAATTTTTTTAAATGCAATCAACAGCTGCAAGTTAGTTGAAAATCATTGTGTGATACAAAATTACTAATAATAGTTTATACGATAACAATAAACGAATCATTTATACGAAAATGAACGAAAGATTAGAACGGAAATTTTTAAACACATAGAGAAAAGTTTATAAGTTCTATAGAGTTCTGCGACTTGACCGACCGCATGTTGTAGATGGAACTATTATTGAATGAAAAAAAAATCAAAATTTGCGCCTCTAGCTGCCATTGTGTCATTGGTGCGAGTTCTTGCAATGTGAAACATAGTTTTCTGAATTTCGTACATTAACGGCGCGGAATGTTCTGCTCTTTTTCTTGAATTTGACTGCGGTCTTCATTGTATTGAGTTTTATGATACGTAATTCACTTTTATAAATATCTACTTTTTCTTTTCAAATAATATTTTGGAATAAATAATAGTAACGAGGCTGAATGTGGAATTATCCATCTATATACATATTATATTTTTCAAGTTTAGAGTCTGTCGCTGATGAACGTGAAGCATGTGGCATGTGGCACCTGACAAGAGAGGACATTTTTTCGATATTGAAAGGTCATTTGAATGACAAAGCGACTGAAACATTTGCAGTGATCGAAAATTTAATGTCTGCTAAATTGCAACGCCCCTTTGCTCTATCAGACAATGCAAAACCTGTCCTCCGCAAGTTGTTGTATGACTTGCATAAAAAGTGGTAGCAAGCATCAAGAACTGAAGGCAAGTTTCTGCAAAAATATTCTGAATGGTTGAGCGTGTTTGTTTCTTTCGAATAAACTGAACAATCTTCAGAAAAATCCCATAATTTGGGTAAGCCTCCTTCAGAATTTGCAAAGTTTAGTGATCGGACAAAACGAAGGAGGAAAGAATTACGCGCAAGACATGGTATGGAAGAATTGACGTATGCGACTCAAATGAGCTTTCATTCATCTAGGAAATCAGATGCTACGAAAATTGTCCGTGATGTGCGATTGGGGAGCCCATCTAAAGCTAAGAATCATAAGGAGTCCATAGATGCGATTCAAGAAACGACTTTATCTGCCGATGCTGCTTTGTCGCTCATAGTGGAACTAAAATTGTCAAAATCACAATATCAGGGGCTTCGTAATGGAAGCAAAGAGAATAGCTGAAATTTATTTCCACCGTATAAATTGCCATGTCAAGCCAAGCTCAAATGTTATCCGCCTGTCAGATATTTCTGTCAATGAATGTAGTGCTGAGCTAAAATTGCAGGCTTTGCTGAATCACACAGCTGATAGAATATTATTAACACAAATGGATGATGTCAAAAGTTTGTCTCCTAAACATGTTAGCAACTTGAATTTAATTTGTAAGTGGAGCTGCGATGGCACATCTGGCCAAAGTACGTACAAGCAAAAGTTCACCAATGATGATGGAAGCATGTCCGATGCTAATATTTTTTTTTACCTCAATCGTTCCACTGCAGCTGGTATCAGACGACCAAGAAACAAACGATAGACTTGTTGTATGGAAAAATCCGAGACCGTCACCTCGTCGCCTTTGTAGACCAATTAAGATCCAATTTTTTCACGGAAGTCCTGAAGCCACTCGTGAGGAAATTGATTATATTAAACAGCAAGAGAAAAATCTTGGCTCTTTTGCAAAGATCATAGATGGAAAATAAATAAGAGTTTCTTTCCGACTTACTTTCACCATGGTCGACGGTCAAGTTTGTAATGACATCACGCATAATACGTCTACTCAACGATACTATTTATGCAAAGCAACTTCAAAAGACTTTAACAATATCGATGCAATTCTAGAAAAGGAAGTATCTGAAGATCATTTACAGTTTTGATTATCAACTTTGCATGCATGGATACGGTTTTTCGAATGTTGTTTGCATGTAGCACATAAGCGTGAAATTAAAAAGTGGCAAGGGCGTAGTGATAAAGAAAAGGAACAAATAAGAATCCGACAAACAAATATACAGAAGGGTTTGCGTATCGAATTGGGACTAATAGTCGATCAACCAAAGCCTGGTTTCGGTAGCTCGAATGATGGGAATACCGCACGACGGTTTTCGAAAACTTAAGCATTTCTGCTGCTATTACAGGGGTTGATGAGGACTTGATTAAGCGTTTCCATACCATATAGCAGACAATTTCGAGTGGCCATGAAATCGATTTCATACAATTTCAAGATTATGCCTTACAGACAGCCCGCTACTTTGTGCAGTTATATCCGTGGTTTTACATGCCAACTTCGGTACATAAGGTATTGATTCATGGCGCAGAAGTAATTAACTCATCCGTATTGCCGATAGGACAAATGTCTGAAGACGCTCAAGAGTCTACTAATACATACATGAAAAAGTTTCGTGAAAATTTTTCAAGAAAGTGTTCCTAACAAAACAATGGAAGAGATTATTTCACGCTTATTATTAATATCCCATCCATTTATTTCAAGTTTGCGCGAATTGCCTCAAAAAAACTTAAGGTCGTTGCTCTCAGAAGTAGTTATATTGTTAGTTGTGCCACGTATACTAGCAAGTACAGGAAGCTCCAACGATTCAAAAGTTGAATCAACTGATTGTGAATCAAATTATTCTTTGGACGACGATGCGTGAACTTTAAATCAACCGATTGTATGTTTTATCGTGTTAAACAACATATATATCTATTTTTACTTTCTCTATAAAAGTGGTTCATGTCAAATCCGCCATTTCGTTTTTATTTCAAATTTTGACGTCGGATTCATAATCAGAGACCCCGAAAACCCCCGAGTACTAACTTTCAGCCAAATTTATAACGTTTTTCAGTTTTGGCCAACGCCTCAACGCCGTCAAGAAGGTGTTTTTTTTTTATTTGGAAATTAAAATTTTTTTTAAAACAAAAAAACTGTCGAGAAGGCCCAATTTGACACTTAATTTCGAAATGGCCACCATTTAGTTAATTTTCATCGAAAAAAATCTCCCTAGGCCTCTACAGTTTTCCATACTGATTTATAATCTTTTGATTTTTTCCTTTCAGACAATTTTTGGAGGAGTAGAACTTTCCATCTTTCGGCGCTATTTTAAAAAAAAAACATTTTGCAGTGGCCGAAATTTTTTTTTAAAAATAAAACAGAAAAAATATATATAAAAAATAAAGCATTAAACAACATTTTTATGTACTTCAGTCATTTGAATAATCGAAAAAAAATCGGATTGATAATCGAATTTAATTTGGAAAAAAGAATTCTGAAAATCGGCCATTTTCAAGCCACTCGTACTGGAATGGTCCCTTAAGAGAGCAAATTCTTCTGATCCCTTCTTAAAGGATCGCGTTCACGATATGTACAACGAGGCTCATTGTAATTATATCGTGCGAAATTGATCGGCTCGACCTCGGTATGAAATCGAAGGGTCTTGTTGGAGGCGACGCTCGTGCATTTTCACTATTTCCGGAGAAAGTTGGCGCAGACATTTCAAGTTCAATCAACGGAAAATAGAAAAAATGGTATTCTCCATCCACGAGTACAAGACCGATTGCTCTCATATTTCTTTTATTTATAACGACACAGCGAGCTGGCACGGTTATGAGGGATGTGACCTTTAGCTTGTCTACAAGCTAAGGATTACGGCGTTGCTCGTTCAATGTTGCACTGTCAAAGTAATTATGCTTCTGTCGTAGGCTTGTGCCGTATAGTCGTTTGATATTAAACACAAATTAGCTTACCGTTGTGGGCTGAATGACGTGCCTCTGCAGAGGGAAAACGGCAACCACAAGGGACTTTTGATGCCACCGCCATTGATATTATGTCACAGTGGTTGCATAGGAGTGGAAATAGTCGTTTTATATAGACTTGTTGGAATAAAGAATCGACGACGAAGTTTTTTGTAAGGTGACAAATACACTATGACAAATTTTGTATTGGATGTTGAATAAGTTCTCGCTGGTTTTGCGAGAATGAATTCTTCATTAAGAAAATCATTCCTAATATTTTCAAACGTTTCGAAACTGTTGTGTGATAAACTCCTAACGATTCTGCAAGTTTAGCTAGCGTCTGACATGAGTCGTTATGAAGTAATGCCTCGAATTCAACACATCAAAATTATCATTTTGAAAGCGCCTAAAAAGAATCTTTGCATGTTGTTTCCGACAAAACATGGTCGCCGTAAGTCTCAAAAAGAATTGTGTGCTTCAGCTACAGAATTTTTTTAAATAAAGTAGCGCCGTACAATTCCCCGCAAATACACTTTTTGGCAGGAAATTTGACATGATGATCATTCTTTAGATAAGTGACTTTTCCTAAACATGAGTTTGATTGGGTTGAATCGGGGTCGGGTTGAAATTCCGAATTTTAATATTCCAAAATTCAAGATAGGGCCGGGTTGACATTCCGAACTCTGAATGATCAGAACGTTCAAAACTTCGAAAGAATTTTACCCGAAAGATTAAAACTCCGAAAATCTGAACGCCGTCAAAATGATTCGGCTATGGAAGTTTTAAAAGATTCATAATTTTTAATAAATCGACGAATTTTTTCAAGATTTTATTATATTTTTATTAACAAGTGATTTTGCGTCAATTTTGAAATTCTTGACATCGGGGCCAAGTTGAAATTCCGCACTTTGATGCGCCGACGGTTTAAAATTCTTTATTTTCATGTTTCGACATTATAAGGTTCCTCAATATCATGCCAGCGAAAGTCTACACAGTTGACTGTAAATAATGTAGAACGTATAACATTGTTTAGACAAATTTCCAAATCGACCTAAAATCACTTCTTAATAAAAAAAAAAAGTCTTGAAATAATTCGTTGATGTATTGGAAACTTTTACAACTTCCATAGTCGAATTATTTTGACGGTGTTCAGATTTTCAGAGTTTTGGTCTTTCGTGTAAAATTCTTTCGGAGTTTTGATCTTTCGGGGTAGTATTGTTTCGGAGTTTTGAGCGTTCTGATCATTTAAAGTTCGGAATTTTAACCCGCCCCCGTTGAATCCAAATAAACCAAACAAACAAAAATGAGTTTGTCTGGGTTGAACCCAAGCAAACCCAAACCTAAAGAAACCAATTTTCCGGAAAAGTCACTTAAGTAAAGAATCACCGACATTTTTAACGCTATGAAATAAAAGTTGTTTGCACTTCAACGAAATGGCATACACGTAATGTCAAGCTTGCGTATAGCACTTCTTTATAGATGCGTTACCATTTCAAACTATACGCACGCAGTTCTGGTAACGCCATCTGTTGGAAAACAGCAAGAACTTATCCAACGTCCTCATAGTTTCCTATTCCGAGCTTAGTACTATTTAGTTCGAGCAATGAAGTTACGTTGAAACATAGTTCCTCATATCGATTGCTGAATTGAACGCTGATCAAATTGTTCAACGATGATGATTGACTAGCAACCTATAATATACGGTGAAGCAATAAAGTATCGAGATGACGCTGCAAACATCATTTGTTAAATCAGCTATAAACTGCAATAGTCAGGAAAGTTCATGTCAAATAATCGTGATAACAATTCGACGAATGTTATTGCGGAATTAATTTATCGGAAGAAATGACAATTCGAAAAATTGCGTCGCATATTCGTAGCGCCGAGGACGCAACGTCTGTTTGACAATGACGGAAGCTAAAGTGGTACGATGAAATGGCGACAGCCCGTCGTGAAATTCCGTATACTGCCCGTCACGCATACTTTCACGGCCAATTTGAACATTATTGAAGTTACGACAAAACCGTGGCATTCTTGCCCTTATTTTTTTCTTTCGTCTCAGTTTCGTAATATACTGAGCAGCTATATCGAGGATAATTTATAATAATACTAGGATAAACAGGAATAACGGAGCATAACTGAATTATGTTAATCGTGAAATTCGATATACTATGTCAAGTGACATTTCTATATTCACTTGGAATCACGTATTTTTTAGCAGATGGGGGGGGGGGGCTACCGGATGGAATGCATATATATTCGAAAATCATACGTTGTGTGAGTTTAATGATGTTTTTATTCAAATCTCAATATTTTTTAGACAAGGTTCGGTATGAACTGCTATTCGAATTATTCTGCACCACGAGAAATGATTGGTTTGATTCATCTAAATGCATATTTTTATTCGACGCTCAGCTGTGTTTAATTTATACGATTTATTTCTACCAAATATTTATTGGACGTCGAAAAATGGTTATGTTCGAAGCATATCCGTTATTTCGAATAAACGTTTCACCAAATGTTAGCCTCCGCGGAGTTATTTCTTCAAGTCAAATGTTTCAGTAAAGTATACTTTCACATAGAAAATAATTTATTAGAAAAAAAACATTCCGGTAGGCGGAACAAGAACGTTCTGTGCGTCACATTCCAACTGAGTGGGAGCATATCGTGTTGTGTGATCATCGTATTATGAATCACGTCACTCAACCATCGTATTTTTTTATGAAAATCCAGTCACTGATTTAAATTTCAAGTCGCCATTTTCAATCATATTGTAACATGCCAAATGTAATCGTATAATCAGCCGCCGCGACCGAGATCCGTCTGCGTGATGGAAGGGGGGAAACCTCAGTCTTGCCCCCACCCCTTTACGTCGTTTCACTTGGCGTGTGGGAAAAAGGGAACGAGCCTCTTTGCTCCGGGACCGCTCACCTGCGAGGACGTCTTCCAAAATTCGGACCGTATCCCGAGGACGCCTGTGCTACAAGGGCGCCCAGACTCCCGGACGTAGCATATCTCTGATTATACATAATGAGGAGTGGAGTTGGCTTGATCACCCAAAAGCTCCAATGTCCGCACTAGGAAGCTGGTAACCAGAGATGCCGCGACCGGGTATCGAAGCGTAAAAAGAGCCAACGAGGGAAACTAACGATAGCACGGCGTTTATGTGTAGAAGTACAAGAAATGTTAGAATAAAATAATGCTATAAACGTTATACCCGAACATCATGTAAATTCCATCGCCCGCGGTATAACAATTGTCGGCAATAAAAGTATAATGTTACAAATGGCGCCCAACTAAGTGGCACGATGTCAGAAAAATTATGTTTAATTGTGATATCGTGAACCTATAAGACATCGAATGGAACATACATAGAAGTTATTGCTGAATTAAAACGTGCGTTCCAGAACTGTGTACATTGATGATTGTTCCATTTTTGTAAACGATTATGGTGAATATATGGCCGACGAGCATGAAGAAATTTACGTAACCAAATCAGGGCGAAGTGCGAAACAAAAATTTACTAATTATAATTTTACAGAAAAAAGGAAGAATACTCGTTCGAAAATGCCGTTATTACACGACGATAGACAAAATAATCCTGGAGCGTCACAAATGTGTGAAATCGAGCAGGAGAGAGAGACCCTGAGTCGACTTCGACGACAATTAGAAGAAGAGCGTCGAGCTTTAGAGGCTCAACGACGAGAAAATCAACAACGAATCGATGATCAAGGACAACGAAACGTCAATACCGAGGAGATTTCGTCGATTATAAGTAACGTACAAAATCTCAATCTCGATATAAAATTACCGAAATTCAGTGACGAATCGGAATCAAATCCGGTAGAATACTTGGAAAAGTTGGAAAAAATTTTTAACGCGAAAAATATAAAGCCTGAAAGAAAAATATTGGTAATTGAACATTCGTTAGAAGGTAGAGCCAGTTTATAGAAAGATTTACAAAGTGCCATTGGAAGTTATGAAATATTTAAAGAACGTTTTCTTGAGGAGTTTTATTCGGTGCCAGTGAGAGTGAGGTTTAAGAAAATTTGGATGGATAGACGCTGTGATGCGCGCATAGAGTCACTACAAACGTATTTTTATCGACAATTAAAAGAGTCGAAATATTTTATCCCTCAATTAACGGAATACGAAATCAATTATCAGATAATACAGCAATATCCAAATTGGGTAAAAGAAACGTTAGCGACGATAAATTATCATGATACCGGGATTATAGGACAAACGATGGCAAATTTGGACAGTATAAGGCACGAACGTGAAAGTAAATATACTCGGGACCAGGCGGAGAAACGCGAAAATAAATACTCGAACATTAAAGTAAGACGAATCGAAGTGCGAGAGAGACATTTCGATGGGCACAATAAAAACAACCGTCGTACGAACGATTATCCTCGATATAAACAGATACAGGATAGTGTCCCGTATTATAATGATTATACCTCGAATTCTTCTCAGAATTTTAACATGCCCGATACGCGTTTTCCACCTCCAACGCTGGCGTACGGTACAAACGTTCAACCACGGAATTCACACAATCATTTAAACTGAAATGCGGTGCGTTGCATTCGGGTCCTTCATCGCATCGGCAGGGTTTCGACTTTATAGAAGAATTACGGGTAGGAATCGACGGAAACGAGGACCTAAATATTAATGAAGAGGAACTGACATTATCGCAGTGTCCCCATTTAAGATTGAATATTGGTGATCAAAGTCAAATAGCGCTTCTCGATACCGGTAGCCAAATTACAGCGGTGTCTGAATCATTTTATCAGAATTTGAAGTTGAACGGATCGATAAGAGAACTACCGGTAACGAATTTAGTAGTTTCTACAGCAATTGGGAAAAAGGCTACAGCGATAAAACGTCAAATTTTTCTGGAAACGTGTATCGAAGACATAAATATTAGTTGTACGTTCTTAGTCGTTCCATATTTAACATCTGACGTAATATTAGGAAATGATTGGTTTCTAAGGAATCAAGTAATTTTGGATTATAAAAACGGGTTTATAGAAGTTCGTAATAAACGCCTATCAAGTTCTTCGGCAATATTTGATTTTTGTGCACCAGAGAAACTAGTTTTCTCTCAAAAGAATGATACAATTTACGTTTTTGTAATTAAATTTCAAGAAGCCTCTATCCAAGAGGAGTCAAAGCAAAAGCGAATTGGAAACGCCGATATTAAGGAAAGAAACAATCTAAATAAAGAAAGAAAACAAAAGATTTGCCGAAGAGTACAAACGACAACCCGAATACCGTAGAAAGGGCAATTGAAAGGACGACTAATAAGGATAATATTTCTGAAATATATGAGGGTCAAAAACAGACAAAGGACGATGAAGTAGATACTGATGCAACATTGAGTGACAATATAGGTGATGAGAAAACGGGGAACGAGATTAAAGAGACGGAGGAAAATGTAAGCAAATATGCCGAACAAAACAATGGGAAAGGAGAAGCCATTTTGACTGCTAAACAAGTTGTCCTCAAAGAATCAACGGATAACTCAGACGAAATTTTAAGTATTGTGAGTGATATTAAGTTGCTCAACGACGTACAAAAAAACATTTTATATAATATGTTGTTACGATCGCGAACATTATTTTCGGACAAAGCTGGGTGTGCTAAAGGGTATGAACATCGACTCAAAATGACAACGGATAATCCAAGTATCAGGCATTCATACCCAATTCCATTGCTAGTTCGGGAATCCACGAATCGCGCTATTGAAAAAATGATATCCGAGGGAATAATTGAGCGAGGAATTAGCCAGTTTTGTAATCCTCTCCGAATAGTGAAAAAAGAGGACGGAACAGTGAGGGTTTGTTTGGACGCTAGATTTCTAAATAAGGCCATAGAAGATGATCACGAATCACCGCCATTAATTAACGAGCTTTTACAAAAATATTATGATTGTCGATGGTTTTCTAAGATGGATCTTACTCATGGTTATTGGCAGGTGCCATTACACAAAGATTCGAGGCCTTATACCGCCTTTTTATTCGATTCTCATACTTACCAATTTTGTCGGATCCCTTTCGGGCTAAAAACTGCAGGCAGCGGTTTTATACGGGCCTTGAGTTTTGCTCTGAGGAATGATTTTGATAAAAACGTCTCGTGTTATATCGATGATATATTAATTGGAACTAAAACCTTCGATGAACATATCCAAGTTATGGAGGGGATATTTAAGCGATTACTTGATCATAACTTTACACTGAGATTATCAAAGTGTATGTGTTTTCAAGAGTGCGTCCCTTTTCTTGGGTTCATGGTTTCATCAAACGGTATTGAGCCAGAACCGCGAAGACTGGATTCGATTTAAAATTTTGAAGAACCTAAAAACAAAAAACAACTACAGCAGTTCTTAGGTGTGTGTAACTATTATCGGCAATTTAATGCGAAGCACAGTAAGTCGGTTGATCCTCTAAGAGAACTATTAACGAAAAATAAGGCGTGGCAGTGGTCGACGATTCATTCACAAGCATTTTACAGCATGAAAAAAGATTTTAGCAATTGTATTGCCCTTAGACACGTTATTCCAAATGCACCATTTAGAGTTCAAACAGATGCAAGTGACCGTGGTATAGCTGGAATTCTCTATCAAGTAAACCAAAATGAACACCATAACGTAATAGCAGTAGTTAGTCGATGCTTATCGCGATGCGAAATAAATTATACAACCACAGAAAAAGAATTGTTAACGATTGTTTATGCGGTTGAAAAATTTAGAGTTTATCTCATTCGAGCCAGTTTTGAAATAGTTACAGATCATAAAAGTTTAACATTTTTACGATCGTCAACATTTCAAAATGCTCGCATTATAAGATGGAACCTACTACTACAGCAGTATACATTTACAGTATCTTATTGTCGTGGTATCGATAATACCGTTGCGGATTTTTTTCAGTAGGAATCCCGAATGCAAATTTGAAGAGGAAGTTCAAGAAAAGATCGTAATCTCGTCAATGCATCAATATCTTCTACCGGTAAAAAATTTGGAGGATACGTCATTAATTTCAATCGCCATGTTGAAATATGATGCGAATCTGAAGCGGAATTTTAAAACTTTAGGTGAATGGCAGCTCAAAGACCCTTATATTAAGAGCAGAATTGATGTATTGAACGAGAGTGGAGGGGATGAATTGGGATTTATAATACATGCCGGTATATTGTTTCACCGAAATAAGAATGGCGAGAATTGGAGGATAGTAATTCCAGAAAAGATGCAGTGTCTAATGATTGAGGCTATACATACAAGATTGGCACATCCGGGGGTTTACAAGACGATAGGATACCTAAAACAATTTTATTATTGGCGAGGAATGGCCTCACAAGTAAAACAATTTATTATGTGTTGTGATTTGTGCCAACGTGTAAAATATTTGACAAAGTGTATGGAAGGAGGGTATAATTGGGTGGCGACAACAAAGCCAAATGAACTAGTCACGGTAGATTGTATGGGACCTACCAATGGGACGAGGAGGAGTCCAGTATATTTTTGTTGTATTAGATGCATTCTCCAAATTAGTCAGTCTTTTCCCAATGAAAAAAGCAACCACTCGGGCATGTTTGAAAAAGATTTTGGAGGATTATATCCCGAAAATAGGGAAGCCGGAGCGAATACTGTCTGATCATGGTAGTTAATTTACATCGGAAGTTTGGAAAACGGAACTTGAAAAGCAGGGAATAAAAACTCTTTTCAGTTCAATTAGACACCCGCAATCAAATCCAGCAGAACGAGTGATGAGAGAGTTAGGACGTTTATTTAGAACACTGTGCGCACAGAAACATACTAAATGGGTAAACGTGATCCCACAGATACAGGAAATATTAAATGTTACCATCCACCAAAGTACCGGTATTGCACCTCAAGAATTGCATTTCGGTAAATCGATAAAAGAGCCAACGAGGGAAACTAACGATAGCACGGCGTTTATGTGTAGAAGATAAGTACAAGAAATGTTAGAATAAAATAATGCTATAAACGTTATACCCGAACGTCATGTAAATTCCATCGCCCGCGGTATAATAATTGTCGGCAATAAAAGTATAATGTTACAATATATTTTGGGGTAGCAAGACCCGAGATTTTCGCGATAAACTCAAAAACAAAAATATTTTTTGACGAAATGAATAAGATGTTCAGAGTTCTTCAGATACTATTAAAGTCGAACGTGCGTTGGACTTGTTGGTGTTTGTTTTGGTGTTATTCGGTACATTAAAATGTTATTTGGATAACCCTCCAACCTTCCAAACCCTCCTCCAATCGAGTTGAAATTTTGCACAAACCTTCCTTTTAATATTTTAAGACAACCCCTAAAGGGATTTCTGGGGACTCGCAATAGTTTTTGAGAGAACGAATTTTCAAGTCTTTTTTTTACGCGCCCCGACCATATCTATATCTGCTACGTCTACGTTCATACCTATATATGTTAGCGCGCTCTCCGTTTTGTCCAAACAAAAAAACACAAACAAACCCAAACGCGCGTCGTCAAAAATCCCTTTAGGGGCTGCCTTAGAATATTAAAAGAAAGGTTTGTGAAAATTTTCAGCTCAATCCGGGGAGAGGGGGGGGGGGGGGGTTCGCAACCTTACCCTGTTATTTTCCTGAGGAAATACAATGTTATTTCAAGTTAAATATATTATATAATTGGGAAGTGGAATATGGTGGGAAATGTAATAAGGGGAAGGCCCCTGTACGAATGGAAGCTACAATAGAAAAATTTTTTTTAAAAATATATACACATAATTGAAGTTAATAAAAAAAAAGTCCATTCACCGTGTACACATTTTTGTTAGAGTCGAATACACGGATTTTTAAAATCAATCGTAATGTACTGGAAAATCTGGTAAAAATTAATAAATCATCTCTCGATCTGTTTCTTCCCTAAAGAATACAAATACCGAAAGAACAAAAATATGCAGTTCCGCTAGAAAACGGAGGCAGAATAATTTCGGAAAATGAACTCATTCGCATCTACGATTCTATTCTCGCACACTGAAAAAAAAAACTTCGGCTGACTAAATTCGTCATTAGGGAAAGCTAACGAATGCTCTGAATAAAAAAATATTTCACGAATGATCAATTTCGTTGACCTAAGTAATTTTTTTCCCCTGTGCATATATGCACAGTAGACTGATTCAAAAAAAAATTTTTTTTCTGGATTTTTGTGCTATTGTTGGGCACTGATAAAACAAAATTTCTCTAAAAAGATGGGCGCGGTCACTCAATTTTTAGAGGTGGCTATCTTGACTTTTTTGTATTTGAATTTTTTTTAACGAACGTATTGCATTTAAACATAGTCATGGCTTCGGATTACGGATAAAAATCGGAAAAGTTTTGAGTTTGTTCTTTTACAAGCATAACAGAGAAAAACTGACCATACGTCGAAGTGCACACGAAACGATGAAAGAAATTTTCGAACAATGGAAATGTGCTGAAATTCCAACGCGTCGATTGAATAACGCAATCTTGAAATCAATAAAACTCCATCTAGTCTGGAAACAACTTTTAAAAAATCGAGTTAAAAAGAATTTGCCGTCACAAATATCGAAGGAGCGTAAATTTAAGAGAGATTTGGACAAACTGTTCAACGTTGCACATTTTCGTTCTGCCCAAAATGTTAACGAACTTGAGAATGGCTGGGAAGAAATGTAAATGAGTTTGAAGATAATATAAGCGTAGCATTTTGAAAATGTAAATATACGATTTATGAATAAAAGCTTATAATTTAATTTTTCGTAAAAAGTGCGAAATGTTAATGCGGATAAATAAATCTACATGAATAACGAGAGTAGTATAGACGCCATTATTGATCTACCTGGATTTGAATTGTGAATATTGCACCCTTTTCAAATTGTTAGAGTTTATTTTTGTTACGAAACAGCTGCTGGATGTGATTTTTATCCGTAATCCGAAGCCATGACTATGCTTAAATGCAATACGTTTGTTAAAAAAAATTCAAATACAAAAAAGTCGAGATAGCCACCTCTAAAAATTGAGTGACCGCGCCCATCTTTTTAGAGAAATTTTGTTTTATCAGTGCCCAACAATAGCACGAGAATCCAGAAGGAAAATTTTTTTTTGAATCAG
The DNA here is from genome assembly GCA_964007375.1 of Ophion obscuratus. Lineage (NCBI taxonomy): Eukaryota > Metazoa > Arthropoda > Insecta > Hymenoptera > Ichneumonidae > Ophion > Ophion obscuratus. The sequence continues at coordinate 18,509,132 of OZ023317.1, forward strand.
TCTAATATATATATATATATATATATATATATATATATATATATATATATATATATATATATATATATGCGAATCAAACAAGCAATAAAAATTTTAAAAAAAAACAGAAACATTTATCGTTTCTCTACCACAAAGTTATTTATACGCATCTAATTTTAATTTGCTTCTGTAAAAACGAAGGAAAGTTTGTAAAAGTCAAACACTGCGTCAACGGCGACGACAACCGAGCTCAAAAAAAAAGTTTCATCTCCTGAAACCTTTCGCTTTGTGCCCGCGATAATTTAGCGGATAATCAGGTTTCCCGAGTAAAACAGAGCACTCTTTATATACGTACAGGATAACACGCTCACTATGTACCAACCAATTAAACCGCGTAATCATAAAACTGAAGGAAAAAAGGGTACCGTGCGCACTATGTCACGTGAGAGCCCCGCGACCCTTGCTCTTTATCTATTGCAGGGTTCTCGCGGAGTTCAGATAGGAGGATTTTATTATGCGGGAGCGTCGGTTGTCTCTCGTCCGCGCCTTATCGCCACTATTATTGTTCCGGCCGCGTAATGCATAGCCGCGGCTGACTTGCATGTCGAAAGAAAAATGAAGATAACTCGTGCGTGTCCGTCAATAAATGTAAAACGTTGATCCGCGAAACAGGGTACTTTTTCACCCAGGATAACGTCCACGTGATGGAACGAAGAAATTACTCGAACGAAAAGGAAAGTGCGCAAAGTGGGGTCCGATCGATTATGAAATTTATATCACCTCCCCTCGACGTTAATGATACGGTGATGTGAAACAAAGGGGAGGCTTTTCGGGGTTGCGAGAACAAAGAATTAATTGGATTGCAAGAACGAATCAACTATTTTTCATTCTGCGCGGACCAGCTGCGAAATTAAATTACGGGTCACTGGCTATGAATGACATACGAAATTGGTAGATACTCGGGAAAAAATTAATTACATCTGCTTCAAAACTGGATTAAAAACTTATTGAGGGACTTTCAGTACCGGCACATCGCGAAAATTGGCCCTCCCAATTGATCATTACTTCAACTATACAGGGCATACGTGTCGAGGCATTTTTTAAACCAAAAAAAATTCCTATCGTTTTTACAAGCTTTTATTAAACGTGACTTGGTGTGAGATGACTTGACTTTCTGTTAGATGGAAAACGAAAAATCGATATTTCACCCACTACTTAGAGCTCTGAAATTTTGCAAACATGCATCTAGGAGGTGACAATGCATGATTCAACCAAAAAAAGCCTTCCTGTGAGATGCAAAACGGAAAGTCGATATTTCATCCACTTTCAGAATACTTAGGGCTCTGAAATTTTCATATCATGCATCGAAGAGGTGACAATGCGCAATTCAACTAAAAACATTACCTAATTAATTTAAAAAATAAAATTACTTGACTTTTTGTACGACGCAAAACGGAAAATCCATATTTCACCCACTTTCCGACTACGTAGAGCTCCGAAATTTTGCAAACATGCATCTAACGATGTTACATCCTAGCGAATGTGCCTTCTCTCGGTTATTCCCAATATCCTCATTCGCCCTTATAAGCTTATTATTAAATGTATAAATCTAAGAATAAGAGGAATAACAGCGTACAAAGGAACGTACGTACGTTCCGCACGCATATTCAAATAACAGCGATATATACACGATAGCCGCACCGCCACAGTCATCGACTTTCCTATCCCATTGGCTGTCAACAAGAACACGTTCTCAGGCGCATATTCCAAGAAGAGCTGTCGAACGAAAAATCAACCAACAGCTCCATCAAAAGATTCCAGAAATCCTACGCCGTCCCATCCGCATGGTGACCAAGAGAAGCCTCGACCCTAGATTATTTAAACATAACATAGAATAGACGGCTCCGCCGAACTTATAACTCCGACTAAATAATAAGACATCCGGTCTCGCAGCGTAGTCCGATATACAAACTTCTCGATATGAGAAGTCACCAGAGCCATAAATTGACAACACAAACCATGCGAATGTTTAGGTCTCACATATCGAACTCTGTACTCCACGCGTTTTTCGCCGAAACACGGGACAAAGGTCTCCTACCTTCCACGCGTGCAAATTCTATGTAAGGAATGATCGAGATCAATTCTGCGAATTATGAATATCGCGACCAATCACGCTAAACCTTAAAGTTCCTTCTCCCACAATTTATCCCCTCCTAATTTTCATATCAAGAAAGACTTCCTTCCTGAAGTCAGTCTTCCAACAGTTTCCACCGCGTTCAGATCAAGTCTTCCAACAGTTTCCACCGCGTTCAGATCAAGTCTTCCAACAGTCTCCACCGCGTTCAGATCAAGTCTTCCAACAGTCTCCACCGCGTTCAGATCAAGTCTTCCAACAGTTTCCATCGCGTTCGGATCTCAGTCTCGCAAAATCTTCCATCAAATTAAATTCACTTCTTAATCTTGTTCTGACAGAATTCGAAGTGTAGAACCGGTATCATAGAGTTTCTAATATTATACATCTTCGGGTTTTGACCGAAGTGTCGTATAAACAGTTAGTCGACTCTCGCGGCCTCGAGTCTATAAAATAGTTCAAGTGCTGTTTACTACGCGGATATACATAAACACTCTCAGCGCCCCAAAAGTCTGGTGCTGGTGACCGCTTTCCGAACGCTAAGCGTGGCGTCCGTCAACGAGACCCTTATCTGCGAGCGACAACTGATACTCTTGCGAGCGAGCGTACCTACACACTGATCCACTCGCGAGCACCGCGACCAATGTAAGCGACAAATCTCATTTTTATGTTAATCCGATTGTTCCCCCGGCTTCACCGTTATTTCCATTGTCAATTTTTCTATTAAAGAATTTTATTCACCCGATCAATTATTTGTAATAAACCTTTAGTTAATGAGAAGAGTATGTGGCTTCCGGATGGAGGCCGTGTTGAGGATCAGCGTTGTGCCGACGTTTCGCAAACGTTACAGTCTGCATCATCAGGGCTGAGAGCTCCGATACTGAAGCTCTCGTGTCTCAGGTATTCCTTATATAGTTGCAGTCATCGTTCTGGATCGCTGCACCAGCCAATCAGATGTTTTAATTGATCAGCTGGTCAATTAAAAAACCGGGAGGACGGTGTGCCAAATACGATTGACGTGATATCCTCCATCTCTGTTTAGATTGTCCGGATGTTTTCGGATTTCCAAGCCTTCTCGGTGTTTCCTGGAAAAATAGCTGTTTGATGGGGCCAGGCTTTGGGCTTTGTCGAACTGGATGGCATGACCAGTCTCCATCCAATGTTCGGCCAGCGCTGATTGTGTAATATGGCCATATTTGATACACCGTTGATGTTCTTTGATCCGTGTACTGATCTTCCTCCCGGTTTCTCCTATGTACACTTTACCGCATGAGCAGGGTATCTTGTATACTCCTGGTGCACTTAATGGTGGTCTTTGGTCTTTTGCACTCGGAATCACTTGTGCTAGTTTCTTCTGAGGTTTGAAGATGACTCGCACGTTATGTTTTCCAAGGACCCTCCCTATGCGATCGGTTATGCCCTGAAGGTATGGAAGGGAAGTTGTTGCGGTTATTTTTCCTTCATTCTCCCTATCAGATGCTGTAACCGTTTTCGGATCAGCTATTTTTCTTTTTAGATTTTTTATCGTTCTTTCGATGTTGCCTGGTTTGTAGCCATTGTCTCCTAAAGCTTTTCGTAGGTGTTCTAGTTCAACCTCCAAGGAGTCTGGTTCGGAGATCGCTAGAGCTCTGTAGACCAGAGAGCTTATGACCGACTGTTTTTGGGAAGGGTGGTGATGGGACGTAGCATGGAGGTATCTATCCGTATGCGTTGGCTTCCGGTAAACTTTATGGCCCAAAGTGCCATCGTTTTTCCGTTGCACCAGTACATCCAGAAAAGGGATTTGATTTTCCTGTTCTATCTCCATGGTGAATTGAATATTGGGGTGCTGGGAGTTGAGGAAGGTTAAGAAATGATTGAGGTTTTCTTTGCCGTGACTCCAAATGACGAAGGTGTCATCGACATATCGGAACCAGGTGGAGGGCTTGAGGGAAGCTTCTTGCAGAATTCTGTTCTCGAAGTTCTCCATAAAGATGTTGGCGATGATAGGAGAAATAGGGGAACCCATGGCTGCGCCTGAAGTTTGTTCATAAAATTGGGATTGAAATTGGAAATATGTAGAGTTTAGGCAATGTTCTATGAGGGGCAGTAGGTTAGGGGCAACTTTTTTGGAATTTTTAACTATGCTTAGGGTTTCATTGGTTGGGACGTTTGTAAACAGGGATGCAACATCGAAACTCACTAAAATGTCTTCTGGTTGTACCTTGATAGTCTGGATCTTGTTCACAAAATCCCGAGAGTTTTGGATATGGGAGTTGTTGAGGCCTACGAGTTCCTGCAAAGGTTTGCAGAGAAAACGTGCCAAATGATATGTAGGACTGCCTATGTTGCTAACAATGGGCCTAAGTGGGATGTTGTTTTTGTGTATTTTTGGCAGACCGTAAAGCCTGGGTGGTAGGGATTCCTTGGGTGTTAGGGCTTTGGTTAGGTTTTCTGATAGACCAGCCTTCTTTAGAAGTGTTGTTGTTTTCTTTTCTACACTCGATGTGGGGTCACGTGATAATTTCTTGTACGTATTGGTGTCCTCGAGCAGGTTCAAAATTTTACTGCAGTAGTCCGTTTTATCCATGATGACAGTTGCATTCCCTTTGTCAGCTGGTAGTATTAAGATGTCCTTGTTTTTCTTCAAATTGTGAAGAGCAAGGTGTTCTTCCTTCGTGATATTCTGCTGCGGAGGTTTTGCCTTGTGTAGAATATTGCTTATCCGTTTCCTGATGTCGTTGCCAGTATCCAGTGGGAGACGATAGATGGCCGTTTCCACCTGGCTGATGATTTCTCTGGTTGGAATTTCTGTTGGTGTAATGGCGAAATTGTGCCCTTTTGCGAGGACTGATGTTTCAGCTGCGGAGAGTGTGTGGTTACTTAGGTTTTTAACTGTGTGGGTTAAGATGGGCTGCTTTGATTGCGGACATAGTTTCCTGAATTTTTCTATTTGATTCTTGGATCTTAGGTCTGCACAGTGGAGGGCTTGTTCGTGAGTGACACGGTCAAGATCTTCCCACAGCTGTGGTTCCAAAGAGTCAGATAGACGTAGGTGAAGTTTAAGGAGTTTTTGGGAATTTTGATCCAAAAGCTTTTTGGTGACAGATATTCTCTCTTTCACCAGTCTCAGTGAGGCCTGGTGGAGAATAGTTTTGGCTTGTTTTGATGGAAAGGGGTTTTTCAATTGAAAACATTTTGGTACCACTTGATGGTCGCGGCACCTTTTTAGGAATGTTAACGAGCACAGTTGGATGTGCAGAGTTTTTCTGAGTTTGGAAAAGGTGTTAACAGAACCCAAAATAGCCTCTCCGTGTGGGCGTCTGATTTTAGTTTTAAGGCTTTCACGGCTCTTTATGTAATGAGAAGAGTATGTGGCTTCCGGATGGAGGCCGTGTTGAGGATCAGCGTTGTGCCGACGTTTCGCAAACGTTACAGTCTGCATCATCAGGGCTGAGAGCTCCGATACTGAAGCTCTCGTGTCTCAGGTATTCCTTATATAGTTGCAGTCATCGTTCTGGATCGCTGCACCAGCCAATCAGATGTTTTAATTGACCAGCTGATCAATTAAAACATCTGATTGGCTGGTGCAGTCTCAGGTATTCCTTATATAGTTGCAGTCATCGTTCTGGATCGCTGCACCAGCCAATCAGATGTTTTAATTGACCAGCTGATCAATTAAAACATCTGATTGGCTGGTGCAGCGATCCAGAACGATGACTGCAACTATATAAGGAATACCTGAGACACGAGAGCTTCAGTATCGGAGCTCTCAGCCCTGATGATGCAGACTGTAACGTTTGCGAAACGTCGGCACAACGCTGATCCTCAACACGGCCTCCATCCGGAAGCCACATACTCTTCTCATTACATAAAGAGCCGTGAAAGCCTTAAAACTAAAATCAGACGCCTACACGGAGAGGCTATTTTGGGTTCTGTTAACACCTTTTCCAAACTCAGGAAAACTCTGCACATCCAACTGTGCTCGTTAACATTCCTAAAAAGGTGCCGCGACCATCAAGTGGTACCAAAATGTTTTCAATTAAAAAACCCCTTTCCATCAAAACAAGCCAAAACTATCCTCCACCAGGCCTCACTGAGACTGGTGAAAGAGAGAATATCTGTCACCAAAAAGCTTTTGGACCAAAATTCCCAAAAACTCCTTAAACTTCACCTACGTCTATCTGACTCTTTGGAACCACAGCTGTGGGAAGATCTTGACCGTGTCACTCACGAACAAGCCCTCCACTGTGCAGACCTAAGATCCAAGAATCAAATAGAAAAATTCAGGAAACTATGTCCGCAATCAAAGCAGCCCATCCTAACCCACACAGTTAAAAACCTAAGTAACCACACACTCTCCGCAGCTGAAACATCAATCCTCGCAAAAGGGCACAATTTCGCCATTACACCAACAGAAATTCCAACCAGAGAAATCATCAGCCAGGTGGAAACGGCCATCTATCGTCTCCCACTGGATACTGGCAACGACATCAGGAAACGGATAAGCAATATTCTACACAAGGCAAAACCTCCGCAGCAGAATATCACGAAGGAAGAACACCTTGCTCTTCACAATTTGAAGAAAAACAAGGACATCTTAATACTACCAGCTGACAAAGGGAATGTAACTGTCATCATGGATAAAACGGACTACTGCAGTAAAATTTTGAACCTGCTCGAGGACACCAATACGTACAAGAAATTATCACGTGACCCCACATCGAGTGTAGAAAAGAAAACAACAACACTTCTAAAGAAGGCTGGTCTATCAGAAAACCTAACCAAAGCCCTAACACCCAAGGAATCCCTACCACCCAGGCTTTACGGTCTGCCAAAAATACACAAAAACAACATCCCACTTAGGCCCATTGTTAGCAACATAGGCAGTCCTACATATCATTTGGCACGTTTTCTCTGCAAAACTTTGCAGGAACTCGTAGGCCTCAACAACTCCCATATCCAAAACTCTCGGGATTTTGTGAACAAGATCCAGACTATCAAGGTACAACCAGAAGACATTTTAGTGAGTTTCGATGTTGTATCCCTGTTTACAAACGTCCCAACCAATGAAACCCTAAGCATAGTTAAAAATTCCAAAAAAGTTGCCCCTAACCTACTGCCCCTCATAGAACATTGCCTAAACTCTACATATTTCCAATTTCAATCCCAATTTTATGAACAAACTTCAGGCGCAGCCATGGGTTCCCCTATTTCTCCTATCATCGCCAACATCTTTATGGAGAACTTCGAGAACAGAATTCTGCAAGAAGCTTCCCTCAAGCCCTCCACCTGGTTCCGATATGTCGATGACACCTTCGTCATTTGGAGTCACGGCAAAGAAAACCTCAATCATTTCTTAACCTTCCTCAACTCCCAGCACCCCAATATTCAATTCACCATGGAGATAGAACAGGAAAATCAAATCCCTTTTCTGGATGTACTGGTGCAACGGAAAAACGATGGCACTTTGGGCCATAAAGTTTACCGGAAGCCAACGCATACGGATAGATACCTCCATGCTACGTCCCATCACCACCCTTCCCAAAAACAGTCGGTCATAAGCTCTCTGGTCTACAGAGCTCTAGCGATCTCCGAACCAGACTCCTTGGAGGTTGAACTAGAACACCTACGAAAAGCTTTAGGAGACAATGGCTACAAACCAGGCAACATCGAAAGAACGATCAAAAATCTAAAAAGAAAAATAGCTGATAGGGAGAATGAAGGAAAAATAACCGCAACAACTTCCCTTCCATACCTTCAGGGCATAACCGATCGCATAGGGAGGGTCCTTGGAAAATATAACGTGCGAGTCATCTTCAAACCTCAGAAGAAACTAGCACAAGTGATTCCGAGTGCAAAAGACCAAAGACCACCATTAAGTGCACCAGGAGTATACAAGATACCCTGCTCATGCGGTAAAGTGTACATAGGAGAAACCGGGAGGAAGATCAGTACACGGATCAAAGAACATCAACGGTGTATCAAATATGGCCATATTACACAATCAGCGCTGGCCGAACATTGGATGGAGACTGGTCATGCCATCCAGTTCGACAAAGCCCAAAGCCTGGCCCCATCAAACAGCTATTTTTCCAGGAAACACCGAGAAGGCTTGGAAATCCGAAAACATCCGGACAATCTAAACAGAGATGGAGGATATCACGTCAATCCTATTTGGCACACCGTCCTCCCGGTTTTTTAATTGACCAGCTGATCAATTAAAACATCTGATTGGCTGGTGCAGCGATCCAGAACGATGACTGCAACTATATAAGGAATACCTGAGACACGAGAGCTTCAGTATCGGAGCTCTCAGCCCTGATGATGCAGACTGTAACGTTTGCGAAACGTCGGCACAACGCTGATCCTCAACACGGCCTCCATCCGGAAGCCACATACTCTTCTCATTACATAAAGAGCCGTGAAAGCCTTAAAACTAAAACCTTTAGTTAAGTTTGTACAAATTCGTCAGATTATTTCTAAATGCCAATCACTACATGACTTCCTAATTTCTAACTCATTCAAAGCACTACCCCTTTTTACCCTCATCCCGTGCTATTGCGCTTGTCGTAGGCAAAAAAGGAGGGAATCTAAAAATATATGCCCACGTCCCTTCAGGACGTGACATATAAATTTTTGGGGGCTCGTCCGGGATTATTAAAAAGGAAATGTGCCGATTGATCCAATGTCCGGGGACGAATCAACAGCTAGTTCATTGAATTTAAATATCACTGACGACTTAGGTGAACCATCAGGTTATTCTTTGAGGAGTTCTGACGCTCAATTGCTACCCGGTCTCGAACCTAAGAAACGACCAGTAAAAAAATTAGAAATACCCCAAAAAGTCGATAACGAAAATACAACAGACATGGCGCTAGGTACAAATCAGTCACTCGCTTACGTATCTTTAAGGGAAGCTATCGAAATGGTCCCGGATTTTGACGGGAAAGGTAGCTCCTTCTCAGATTTTGTAGCCGGATGCGAAGACGCATTGGCGTCGCTTCCGCCCGGATCCGAAGCACGGTTTGTGAGAGTAATTCGAAACAAACTAAAGGGTCAGGCTAAGAAGGTCATCCGGTCATCCACTTTCGAAACAGTAGAATCTCTTTTGCAATTCTTAAAGAAACTATATGCTCCAAACAAAACCGAGGTGCAACTGTTGGGAGAACTCAGTCACATTTTTCAAGGAACCGGTGAAACCGTGATAGATTTTTCCACTTCAATTAGGGATAAAGCTAGAGAAATACTCGACGCTCAACCAGCATCCCAAAACGGCACGGAAAGTGCCGCTCACAGAAAAACATTAGACGGCTATTTCCTCTTGTGTTTCAAACGCGGGCTAAGACTAGAGATAGAACAGCGTCTCCCTCGGTGCGACGATATCTCGACCGCTATAGATCATGCGATCGAAATCGAACGCGACCTCGAAGCCCGTAAGGAACTTTTCTCGTCCACTATTAGATCCGTTCCAAACAAATCGGTAAAAACCTGTAACATCTGTAAAAAGGACGATCATTCGAGCGAAGCTTGCCGATTTGCGGCAATCACATGCCAAAAATGCAACAGTAAAGGTCACAAAGCCGATCAATGTGGAAATAGTCAAATCGCTCAAAAATCTGTCACGTGTCAAATTTGTGATAAACCCGGTCACGTCGCGAAAAATTGCTACGTTAACCAAAAATCTTCAAATTTTTCTGGCAATCAACCACACCGCTCGCCCGGTCCTCAATGCCCACTCTGTCACAAACAGGGTCATACCGCGGATCGATGTTTTAAATTTCGAAACAATCCCCCCAATTCTAATCCGCCAACCTGTCGGTATTGCAAAAAGGTCGGGCATACAATCGAAAACTGTCGTGCTCGCGATTATAATAATTCGCGTAATCAGTCGGGAAACGGGCCGAGTGCCCCTCGGACAGACGCGCCGAGCGGCCCGCCCACTCAAACGCGTCAAGCGAACGCCGTCTCTCTCCGAGAGCCGAACGAAACTATCCGACCTACGCAATAAAGTCGGAAAATTTCAACACATTGCCCTCGGTGTGTATCGGAGTATTACCGGAAAAAGGGGCAATTTCGATGCTTTTAGATAGCGGTGCCATCCCCAATTTGATAAATAAGGCATATACAAAAAATATGGTGGACATCAACGAAGAAGATGTCATTAAATTAACAGGCATATCCGAATTACCGGTCTTTGGACTAGGGAGCGTGCTACTTCGCGTATTCGACTCCGAATCGTTATTTCACATTATACCCGACAATGTGCCGCTTCCCTACCCCGGTCTGCTGGGGTCTACATATTTTTATGAAACCAAGTCCATTATCAATTACCGAACGGAATGTCTCGAGTGTGGGGATAATTCATGGCCTTTCGAAAAAAGAACCGAACCCGACGAGGTAATAGAAATCCCCGCGCGTTCGGAAACTCCCTTCTTCGTGAAGGTAAAAGACAGCACAATAAAAGAGGGATACCTCTCGCCTTTGAAAATCCGTCAAGGTATATACGCCGGCAATTGCCTGGTGACAAACATCGACGGAAAGGCTCATTTGAAGGTTTATAATACCACAAATGACGCTGTCAAACTGATCGTTCCAGTTGTGGAGCTGCAGGAATTCGACGCTATCGAAGACCTGTCAGAAAATACTCCCAGTTCAGACTATACGATAGTTTCAAATTCTCGTTCACTCCCTCGTGACCCTCCTAATTCAAGCGTAAATTGTACGATAATTGCGCCGATCCAGAGCCCGAATGTGGCCAATTCTAAAATTTCGATGACAAATGTCGAATCAAATAATAAGTCTTGTAGCGAGGAAAGAACGAGAATCAACATCGATCAAAAGAAAAATTTCAGTCAAATTTCGAGCCAAAAATCAAAAACAGATAAAAATAAAAACGCGAAAAACTCAAAAATGAAAACGATCGAAAATTCAAAAATCGAGGTTAATCGTAACGAACCGTTAAACGATGTAATAAATCGCAACAAAAGTCAAAAATCGAGTCAAAACGTGATCTGCGTCCCTGCCTCTGAATCAACATCGCGTATAAAGAAAAATAATTCAGAGCGCTCAAAAATAATAAAAAGTCTTTTGCGACTCGACCACCTTGCAAAAATCGAATTAGAACACGTCGAAAAAATAATCGAACAATATTCAGACAGATTCCACATAAAGGGTGAACCTCTAGAAGCCACACATGTGCTTCGGCATAAGATTCCAACGGTCGACGACCTACCGATAAACACTAAACAGTATCGGTTCCCCCAAGCGCTCAAGGGCGAAGTCCAGCGTCAAGTGGACGAGCTACTAGAAACAAGAGTCATAAGCCATTCGGATTCTCCAAACAACAGTCCCGTCTGGATAGTCCCGAAAAAACCAGACTCCAACGGTAACAAACGTTGGCGAATGGTAATTGACTTTCGTGCTTTGAACGAAAAAACAATCGGTGACTCATATCCGCTACCCAACATCACAGATATTCTGGATCAGTTGGGACGCGCGAATTATTTTTCAGTGTTCGATTTAGCATCCGGTTTCCACCAGATCGAAATGAATCATGAAGATAAACCGAAAACCGCTTTCTCTACCCCACATGGGCACTACGAATTTTCAAGAATGCCATTCGGGCTTAAAAATGCCCCGGCAACCTTCCAGCGCTTAATGGATATCGTATTGAGTGGACTCCAAGGAGTATCCCTCTTTGTTTATCTCGACGATATCGTAGTGTATGCCAGGGACCTAGAGGAGCACGGTAAAAAGATTCATGAACTGATGGAACGATTGCGCAAAGCCAATCTCCAACTACAACCAGATAAATGCGAATTTCTTCGACCAGAAGTCAGGTACTTAGGGCACATAATCGGTAAAGACGGACTTAAACCAGACCCGAGCAAACTCTCAGCCGTCAAAGATTTCCCTGTACCCAAAAATGTAAAAAATGTTCGCCAATTTTTGGGCCTAACCGGTTATTATCATAGGTTTATCAAAGACTTCTCCAAAATCGCGAAACCGTTAACTCGCCTCTTAGAGGACAAGGTCGACTTCAAATGGACTGACGAAGAGCAAAAAGCTTTCGATATCCTGAGGGATAAATTATGCGAAGCTCCTATTCTCCAATACCCCGATTTCGAAAAACCATTTATTATAACAACGGATGCTTCTGGCTACGCCTTAGGCGGAGTCTTGTCACAAGGAGAAATAGGAAAAGACAAACCGATAGCTTATACGTCGTGCGTACTGCGAGGAGCGTCCCTTCGGTACGACACGTACGAAAAGGAAGCAATGGCAATTATTCATAGCGTAAAAGCCTTCCGACCGTACATCTATGGGAGGAAATTCACGCTTGTAACGGATCACAAACCTTTGGTTTGGTTCAAGACCGCCAAAGACGCGAACGCACGCGTTCTCAAATGGCGACTCAAGCTGTCCGAATACGATTACGATGTCGTATACAAACCGGGCACACTAAATTCAAACGCTGACGCATTGTCGCGTAATCCAATCGAACAACCTGAAGAATCCAAAATAGCCGCCCATTGCGATCACAAAAAAATAAAAAATTTCAAAAACACACCACAGGTGATAACTCGTTCAAAAACGAAATCCAGTAGTAGTGAAGAAGAAGGTGATACTCCCATTCAAATCACGACACGGGTCGAAGTCCATCCATTTCCGGAATCAAAAAAAAATAAATGCAGTCACCCGTGCTCAGGCAAGGGAGACTGTACTATCCGATCCGGATGCAATAATACAAGCAAACGAAACGCTCGGTGACGTTAGTGCGTCAAGTGCCGACGCGCCTGCTCTCGAGAAGGCCGACGCACGCCCCGCGTCTCAGCATCGTACACGACGACCTCGCAAGGCCGTGAACTACGAGGAGAGTAGTGACGATGAGACGGAGGCCGAGGTAATAAGACCCGCACGCGTCACCCGACCTAAGAAGGCCGTCGGCCCAAAAACATTCAATGACCCGAACCAGCGCAAAGCACCTCCTATCGCTCGCTCCAAAACCTCCACTGATTCCAATTCCGATAATTCGACAAATTCAGATTTCAGCTCTCTCAATTCGGAACTTTCTGAAGACGAGATCCCTCCCACAGAGAAAAGAAAAGTATCAGAATTTCAAATCGCTAATTGCATTACGACTAAGGAATTGTTCCATTTTCGAAACGATCACCTAGTCTATTTTGTCAATTCAGCTGGCAAACCATGTGACTCTGGAGCACAAAAGCTGTTAGAAATAAACAAGCTTCCCCTCTGGAAGAATTTGACGGTTGGCCAAGCTTACAGCAAAAAAGTTGGAAAAAAATATCACATCGCCCTCGTGATCAAAGACGAATATTCAAGATCATTATCGTTCGTATCAGAGAACATCAAAGAAAGCGTAACGGAATTACGAGATCTTTGCCAAATTCTCAAACTCGAATCATGGAGTATTTGCCAAACGAATCATGTCGAACACATAGTATGGAACGACATTATGAACATCATAAAAGAATCCTTTAAGAATAGTCAAGTAAAGATAATCATTTGTCTGGGAACTCTACAGTACGTGCCAATCGAAAAACGAGATTCGATTTTTTATGAAATGCATAAGTCCCCAATCGGAGGACACAAGGGTGTTTCAAAAACGTACAATAGAATCAAGCGCGAATATTTCTGGGAAGATTTAAAGTCAGACATCCAAAGAAGAGTGCAGCAATGCTTAGAATGTCAATTAAAGAAATTGGTCCGAGTCAAAACCAAACAACCGATGATAATAACGGACACTCCCGGAACCGTTTTTGAAAAAATATCAATGGATATTGTTGGACCTATGCAACGCACGTCAAATCAAAACGAGTATTTTCTCACGATCCAAGACCACCTCTCGAAATATTGTGTTGCAATTCCGCTTCCAAATGCACTGGCGACTACGGTCGCTGATGCATTCATAAAAAGATTCATTTGCGTTTTCGGTGCGCCAAAAGCGCTATTAACAGATCAAGGAAGCAATTTTTTGAGCGGTCTCATGAGAAGGGTCGCAAAACGTTTCCGAATTAAGCGATGTAGGACAACCGCGTTCCACCCGCAGTCCAATGGTGCCCTCGAAAGATCTCACCACGTATTAGCCGAATTTTTGAAGCAATACACAGATAAGGATAACGAGTGGGATCAATGGCTAGAATTGGCGATGCTCTCGTACAATACTAGCGTTCACGAAAGCACGAAGTACACTCCCTATGAGGTAGTCTTCGGCAAGGTTGCAAGAGTCCCATCATGCGAACCGCTTCGGGAATCAGATCAGCTACCAACATATCGCGGTTATCTAATTGAATTGATCACACGTATAAACGGAATTCGAAACATCGCTTACGAAAATTTGGTCTCGTCCAAACAACGCTCAAAAAAATATTATGACAGAAACGCGAATCCAGAGAATTTCAAAGTAGGAGACTTTGTCTACCTACAAAAGGGTCCTAAACCCGGTAAACTCGGAGATCAATACACTGGACCGCATAAGGTCTTAGAAAAATTTGCAAAGGGCAACGTCAAAATTCAATACAACAATAAAACGCGAGTAGTTCATGAAAATCGTCTGCGACATTCTCATATTAACGTTGAAGCCAAACCCAATAGGAAACCCAAGTCGACTCGAGTCGATGTTACCGATTTTAATTCTAATTAAATAAGTAATAATTCCAATTATCCTGTTTTTCAGATGGCTGTTATCAATCATTGTCGTCTAACGATATCACCTTCGTACTTGCAAACAGAGAACTAGATCAAAATTTCTAGTTACAGTATCCTCAGTAAAGAACATTCGAACTTGTGTATATTCAAAACTTGCCGAACTAACTGTCTCACAATTCGAACCTAGATATAATCACCTACATGAATTCGAAATTCATACACGTAGTTATTATATTACATTAGAAAATCATTATATTACGATATGCATATGCAACAGTGTAGCGAAGAGCGCCAAATGCTCCAAAACAATTTATTATACGCGATCCAAGCCTCGGACGTATTGTATACAATATAAGGAAAGAGCCGAGTTACACATCGGCTATATATAGCCGCACTTGCTGGCGAAAGAATACACATTATTCATCGTATGACAAAACAAGAAATTCGATCAGGTTAAAAGAATTTTACGATTATTTTCCTGTCACTCGTGGGAACGAAAAATATCTCCTTACTCCTCGAACTCACATATAACCAATTACCAAAAGAGAAACTCAAACAACCTGCAATTCCTTACTTCCCCCATATTACGCTTTCGGAAACATTTGGTACAAGTTCATCCCTGTTCTGGTCAAAGCCACACCACCTGCAATCACAAAATCGACGACGAAGTCTACTCGGCGATACATCAATCCAACATCATCAGCATCGTGTGCGATGTACACCAAAGAAGATATCGATAACATACGAGAACGCATAATGTTTCCCGTAGAGAAACCCGCTGTCGTAAACAGCATGGCATGGCATCAGTGGTCAAAACACTGTCAATCAAGAGGACAAGTTCTTAAATCTCCTGGATAAGAACAATCTATAACACCAAGTGGACTCCATCTGGAATCACACCTGGGAAAATTCATTCAATTCGGTACAGCAACCGCTGGTTTCACCCGAACCTCACTTGTCGTGCGAGCGATCAAGGTCCTCGTAGATACGACGACCCATGCATACGGCCTACACCATGTGGACGGCTGGTCAAGTTATCTCGTCGGTGTAGTATGGGACTCGGTTACGTACCTCCTCATGCACCTCGCTAAGGGACCCAAGAAGAAAACGTCAATGGATGCAGTGAGTGGTCAAGGACTTCATCAACTCGTATCGGCCTCTCCAGCTGAACCAGAGGGCCAATATCAACGCTGCAACACATGATCTGTACCCTGTCATCTCCGATCACCCAGAAAACAACCAATCTTCCAAACCTCGTTCCTTCTCTTAAAATTCGCACGAGGAGATTTAAGATAATTCTGATCATGCTAATAATTTTTTTTTTGTTATCGTTCTTTTAACCTTGTCTATTAAGAGATAGGGTAAAATAAGTAAATGAGCATCTATGCACGAGGAAAAACAAAAACGAAAATATTCGTACACATACTTTTTAGCGCAAAATAAAAAATGTATACTCATAATTATTTAAAAAAAACGGAGAAGAACGAAAACTTACTTGCACAAAGATCAAGACAATAACCGAAAATGTTCTCATACAAAGATCTATATATACAATAATAAGACACACATTTTTTCCTTCTTCTATAGTCTACATAAGACTCTAATCCAAAGATTAGAGATTTAAGATTCGAGATCCAAAGATTAGAGGTTTAAGAATAGGCCGATGACGATATTGAGATAACCTTCAGAACATTCATAATAATTGAGCGGGACGCTCAATCTTAAACGGGGGAGGTGTTACATCCTAGCGAATGTGCCTTCTCTCGGTTATTCCCAATATCCTCATTCCCCCCTATAAGCTTATTATTAAATGTATAAATCTAAGAATAAGAGGAATAACAGCGTACAAAGGAACGTACGTACGTTCCGCACGCATATTCAAATAACAGCGATATATACACGATAGCCGCACCGCCACAGTCATCGACTTTCCTATCCCATTGGCTGTCAACAAGAATACGTTCTCAGGCGCATATTCCAAGAAGAGCTGTCGAACGAAAAATCAACCAACAGCTCCATCAAAAGATTCCAGAAATCCTACGCCGTCCCATCCGCATGGTGACCAAGAGAAGCCTCGACCCTAGATTATTTAAACATAACATAGAATAGACGGCTCCGCCGAACTTATAACTCCGACTAAATAATAAGACATCCGGTCTCGCAGCGTAGTCCGATATACAAACTTCTCGATATGAGAAGTCACCAGAGCCATAAATTGACAACACAAACCATGCGAATGTTTAGGTCTCACATATCGAACTCTGTACTCCACGCGTTTTTCGCCGAAACACGGGACAAAGGTCTCCTACCTTCCACGCGTGCAAATTCTATGTAAGGAATGATCGAGATCAATTCTGCGAATTATGAATATCGCGACCAATCACGCTAAACCTTAAAGTTCCTTCTCCCACAATTTATCCCCTCCTAATTTTCATATCAAGAAAGACTTCCTTCCTGAAGTCAGTCTTCCAACAGTTTCCACCGCGTTCAGATCAAGTCTTCCAACAGTTTCCACCGCGTTCAGATCAAGTCTTCCAACAGTCTCCACCGCGTTCAGATCAAGTCTTCCAACAGTCTCCACCGCGTTCAGATCAAGTCTTCCAACAGTTTCCATCGCGTTCAGATCTCAGTCTCGCAAAATCTTCCATCAAATTAAATTCACTTCTTAATCTTGTTCTGACAGAATTCGAAGTGTAGAACCGGTATCATAGAGTTTCTAATATTATACATCTTCGGGTTTTGACCGAAGTGTCGTATAAACAGTTAGTCGACTCTCGCGGCCTCGAGTCTATAAAATAGTTCAAGTGCTGTTTACTACGCGGATATACATAAACACTCTCAGCGCCCCAAAAGTCTGGTGCTGGTGACCGCTTTCCGAACGCTAAGCGTGGCGTCCGTCAACGAGACCCTTATCTGCGAGCGACAACCGATACTCTTGCGAGCGAGCGTACCTACACACTGATCCACTCACGAACACCGCGACCAATGTAAGCGACAAATCTCATTTTTATGTTAATCCGATTGTTCCCCCGGCTTCACCGTTATTTCCATTGTCAATTTTTCTGTTAAACAATTTTATTCACCCGATCACTTATTTGTAATAAACCTTTAGTTAAGTTTGTACAAATTCGTCAGATTATTTCTAAATGCCAATCACTGCATGACTTCCTAATTTCTAACTCATTCCAAGCACTACCCCTTTTTACCCTCATCCCGTGCTATTGCGCTCGTCGTAGGCAAAAAAGGAGGGAATCTAAAAATATATGCCCACGTCCCTTCAGGACGTGACAACGAGGAAAGCTTGCGAGGTTGATCTCTCCGATTTCGATGAAATTTGACATGCTTGTAGAATAGGTAAAAATAGGCGATATGTATTATTTTATATCTGCGGAACCCGAATTTCAAGGGGTGACGCGCACCCTCGCAAATAGGGGTGTTTTTCGTTTTTCGTCGATAACGTTATCATTCTCATCTTCAATGTATAGTACACGAAGAAATAAACATTGTTGCGATTTGAAATTGCATACCTCGTACCGTTAAAACGTTGTCGACGAAAAACGAAAAACACTCCAATTTTCGAGCGTGCGTTTCAACCCGTAAAAATCGGGTACCGCGTATATGAAAAAAAAATACGTGCCGCCTATTTTCACCCATTCTACAAGCATGGAAAATTTCATCGAAATCGGAGAGATCGACCTGCAGAAATGAGGAGAATGAGAAACATTGAATATAGCTATAAACTACATGGAAAGTGCATGAAAAAATATGAATTGACTCTGAGTGCTCTCGGATCGCACAAGCGTTCAAAGGGCCCAATAGGTAAAATTGGTTAAAAGGTAAGACCCAATAGGCGGTGAGCCAACATCTATGATAGATGCCACCTACCACATTTCTCCTGACAATCAACCAATAATAACACCGGTTTTTTGCAAGGATTATTCCTCTTTGCAAAAATTTCAGAGCTGTAGTAAAATTAATTGAATACTCAAAAGAAGAAAATAATTTATATGTAAACATTTTTGTAAACAAGCTTTTATTTGATGTACTGAAATGTAGAAAACAATTTTTTTACCAAGTCACTTATATATGATTATAAACCAAAGCTTGGGACGCTCAAAATTTAGACGGATAATCTTCAATTTACATAAATCCGTTAACATATCAACTGTATTGAATTTACTGTAAAACAACCTTAGATCTCTTAAACAAAAATCCTGAAACTGTGTATAAAGGTGTGATAATAATTTCTCTATTTACTATTGTGCCAAATGAGATGCGGTTAATGAAAATGAATTGATAAAATTTATTAAACATTTAAAAAGTTGAGCGCCCAAGCTTTTATTTATAGTCACATAGGTGACTTAGTTCGAAAAATTCCTTTCCACTTTTTAGTACATTAAATAAAAGCTTGTTAAAATAAATTCACGTCTAATTTGTATTGTCTGAATTCTTTGCTGGCGGATTCAGGCTACGACAATCACTTAAACCTTTTTGGAATCTTCACTAGAGATATAC
This sequence comes from Ophion obscuratus, assembly GCA_964007375.1. NCBI lineage: Eukaryota > Metazoa > Arthropoda > Insecta > Hymenoptera > Ichneumonidae > Ophion > Ophion obscuratus. The sequence goes on from OZ023317.1 coordinate 18,528,408, forward strand.
AGCTATGAACTGCAAAATGAGATGTTGGTCAATGATGGTAATAATGAAAAAATCAATAAAGTAGGATTTTGATTACAAGCTCCACTTTATGATTAGTTACCAATCGCTACTCCACACGTCGGTATAGTCATTCGTTTTCAAAAGGATTTTCGACTTCATCCATATTTTCCCAAAACTACTTTTGCGCTTTCGATGGTTCATCCAATAATTCATGTATAAAAACACGAATGGATTTATAAGTAGGTCCGCCACCTTGCGTGAGTGGTGGAAAAAACTCCTAACGCGTGTTCACCAATTTTCGTGATGGTCGAAGCTAGCGGAGCGTTTTTCGAAACGAAAGTGGACAAAAACATTTATATTAAGGGCTTAAAGTAAGGACAATACTCTAAGAGTAATTTACGAAAAATGGATCAAATATTGCTAAAAACGCCAAATCACTTACAACATGTATCTATTTGCTGAGCTTTGATATTGTCCGTTTAAATATATTATTTCCGAAAGTGATATTAAAATCTTCATTTTTATAAATTACTTCTGACAGTAGGAAAAAACTCTCATCCTGCGGTTTACAACCAGAAAACTGGCGGCGACTCCAAAATATCATGCAATACGAATACAGTGCGATAATTAACTGAAGTATACTCGCAGTAGGCCAGAAGAATCAATGAAGACGTCCTTGACGAAAACTCACCTGAAGCAGAGAAAAAAAACAGAAAAAGAAGATTAGCGACGCGCACATAGGTGAAAATTTCGCAAAAACGAGCCACATTTATCGATCTAAAAGGGAGTGGTGTATAATTTCACTTATAGTAGACTGGTGTACATCCCTGTACACGTAAAAGGGATAGTGAATTTCAGCAATCTTATTGCCATGACGTTAAGGGAATTAATTAGAGCTACGTGAACGGCCGGCTGGCTGGCCTTATCGTTTATTTAATTTTCGATCTTACGTCCCCGAGACCTTCAGGCCAAGAGACCATGAAAAACGCCCTTGCAAATTTTAAGAATAAAAATATTCCCTCCGATGGCGTATAAAAATTGAGGGAGAATATATTACAAGACAGAGCAAAGGTACCTTCGACCCTGAATTCTCCAATCAACTTTGATGGGATTGAAAAGAATGATAAGTATTTACACACACACAAACACACACACACACACACACACACACACACACACACGCGCACGCACGCACGCACGCACGCACACGCACACACACACATACACACACACACACATACAGGGTGTCCCAGAACTGAATGCGTTCCCTGGCGAACTACGTCGCTGGCTAAATTATCGAATTGAGCCTTATAACTTATTCTGGAAATTATTATAATTAATGATATAGTAGAAGTGTATGTTTATTCCTATAGAGATGCTTAATGGACGGGCATATCGAAATCGGAAGCGTTTCGACACGAAAATATGAGTCTTATGAGTAAAGGGTAGCCCCACGTCCCCACTCCTAAAGTACCGCTCATAAAGCTCAAAACGAATATGCGGCACACACACAAACATAAAATTGATATTACCGATGAAATGAAAACAGTTTTAACGAAATTCGTAAAACTTTTCGCGAAACTTCAAACAAAAAGCAATTAGAGGGGGTAGGTTACCCTTAAAATGTAAAAATTTAAAAACGTTATAATTTTAAAACGCGGCAGAATTCTTTGAATCCGCGGATACATGTTCAACACCGAAAACACGACGGTGATGAACAAATTTATGTTAGGGGTGGTTTACCCCCTTAAATTTGCTGTCCCCCTGAAACGCAAAAACGCGTCAACTTGAATTTTGATTCCCCTTCAAAATGATACCTGTTTTATTAATTTTCATACAACCCTCTTGAGCGTGGGGTGAAAAACGGCAAATGGAGGGGTGGTTTACCCCTTAATTATATTTCTAATCAACATTCTTATAGTGGATTTTTCATCGCTTAATATTAGAGGAATTTTCGATTTTGTTTCATTCAGATCGGTGGACTGCTTGTGGGAGAAACTTTGAGGGGTGGTTTCATCCCCTAACACCGTTTTTCTGCCGATACAAAAAAAACATGTTTAATAGTTTGCAATGCTTTACCACATATATGAGTTTCAACGAAATCAAAAGCGGATACTTCAATGATGTTTCTCGTCAGAGGGGTAGTTACCCCTTAAGACGAATGTAATGATTTTGAAATATGATAAAACATTAAATTGTAGCTTATAGAAATATTTAAAATCAGCGGATATATTTTAAACACAGAAAAAACGACCATAATAAATAAATATATGTTAAGGGTGGTTTACCCCCTTAAATTTGCTATGCCGCCAAAACGCAAAAGCCCGTCAACTTTAATTTTAATTGCCCGTCAAAATGATACCTGTTTTATTAACTTGCATACAACCCTCTTAAGTGTGGGGTGAAAAAAAGGCAAATTGAGGGCTGGTTTACCGCCTAATTAAATTTTTTCTTAACATTTTCATAGTGGATTTTTCATCGCTTTTCATTAGAAGAATTTTCGTTTTTGTTTCATTCAGATCGGTGGATTGCTTCTGGGTGAAACTGCAAATTCACCCCTCGACACGCCTTTGTTTGAGGGCCGGTTTCCCCCCTTAAATCCGTTTTTCCGCCGATAAAAAAAATACGTGTCTCAAAGTTTTCGATGCTCTATCACATATATGAGTTTCAACAAAATCGGAGGCGGACACCTGAGGGATGTTCCTTGTCAGATCAATCCGTGAATTATTATTATTTTTTGAAGGAGGCTGGTGAGCCTGCCGACCAGATTGGCGCGCACCAGGCACCACTAAACGCGCGGTTCGTTCACCTACGTACGCCGGCTCATTAGGCGCATCTGATTGGCCTGCCTTTAAAAATTAAGAATATTTCGGGGATTGATCTGAGACCTACACATGCTTATATCAATCGACTCAGAATTTCACCCCCAACCCCCCATTTCAGGAAACCCATTCAGTTGTGCGACACCCTGTAGACACGCACACACACACAACTATAGGCATGTCCGAATGGGTATAAAATGAAATTCTTTTGAAATAATTGAAGCCGTTGATTTTCCAATAGTGGCTAAATCATTCGGCACAAGTTGCGACCATCAATTTAATTTCGCAATTGTTTTCACCGAAAAGCCTTTTACTCGCTCTCTCTTTCGTATTTGCTCGTCAAACGAGCCCTCCCCCCTGCCCTTGCTCTTCATTTGAATTATACGGTTGTTCATAATAAAGTGAACATCTCGACCTTTTCACGACGTGAAAAAACAACGGGAATCATTTGTACGCAAGATCAGACGGAGTATTGGCGAAGTGCGTACGTCACTATTGGAACTTCATGTAATATGTGGATCTAATTTATTGTTTACGAGTTCTATTCGTGTCTACTTCATCGCATTCGCCTTCAGTCGTGTAACGTATAGGTGGCTATGTATTCAATAATGCGTATATACAGGTCGGAGAATCAGATCGATCATCGAAAGTGCCAGGAACACTTATGGAAAAACGGTAAGTAGAAAAATCCGTAGCTATCAATTGCAACGATTGTTAATTAATTCCAAATGAGGGCATGTTCATACTCGTGCAATCTTTGATCAGCGTTGCATCGTTTTTATATTCATAATTTTATGAACTTCCAGTCTATTTTAATACTGAACGAAAAATTCGTTGGTGATGTTCATTGTGAGCTGTCAAATAAATCACTTCATCTGTAGCGATCATACAGTAGCTACTCTTGTATGATTCCGATTTCCTACATTTGTTTAACGGGTTATGTCTAGCAGTCGAGAGCAGCTAATTTTTGAGATTTTTTAAGGAAATCTTTGTGACAAATTGCTACAAAAATAAGGTATAGGAAAAAGTATCATTTTGAGGACACTTGGTAATTGTTTTGTGTAAAAATATTTAATTATAATCGATTCTTTAACCTCAAAAACGTCTTTTTCGGTGTGCAATGCCCTTCTGAATCAAGTTAGCTAATATGAAGTAATCAAGAGATTTCGTCAGCATATCAGCTTATCATATGATTAATCGAAAGAATTTTCGAAATATCAAATTTGAAAAAGAATTACGCGTGTCCGATGATCTTGATTTTTAAGAAAACAGTAGGCATTTTTCGTTTGTCAAATCGAAAGTATACATCGGGAAAAAATATCGATCGACCAAGTACTATATTTTTACATCTAGAAAAAACCTTTAAAAATTCAGATAGATCAATTCAGTAGTTTTTGGGATATTTTACTCACCGACTTTGAAAACGTAAGATTGAGAAAAAAGCATATAAAGTCTTGAACAACGCTTCGAGCGTTCGGACGGGCGTCGATATAACGATATAACGATATAAACTTTCAGGGCACATTCATATGTTTTCATTTCATTCGTGGCTTTGAAGAAAGTGGTTTTTCGACTTTCACAACTGGGCATAACCCTTTAATAAATCAATGTTTTTCTCAACCTTGATGTATAGCTTCAAACGAAGCCAGAAAATCAAATAAACGTAAAATGAAACTTCAAACGAATTACTTTAACCAATAATTAACTCGCGTGAGTCCCACGTCAATAAACAGGGTATCACATTGAACTGGAGACATCGACATAACTCAAGGACTGCGAAGTGAACCGAAAAATTTCGAAATACGTATCGAGTAGACTCCAACGAAAAAAGAAATAGCAGGTCAAATCTTTCATTTAGTGATCAGTTTCAAGGTGATTGCAAGGTGAACTTTTTAAAAATGTATTAATTTAAAGAAAAAAAAACATGAAATTTGTCCAAAACAGTTTTTTGTTTGGCCGTTATTTCATTAGAAAATTACAAAGATGTTCAAAATGATGGCCTTCTACATCTGAACATAAATGGATACGGCGAATAAATAATTAATCAACTAAAAAGAGATCCTCTATGCAACTACTGAGACGAGCATTCTCAATAACAGTGCTTATTGTGTTCCTTATCAAATTCTGAAAACAGTAGCCTACGTCGTTATGTAAACAATGGCTTCGAGGTTGTCTTAAGAAAGGTTCACGAAAAGTTCGAAAAAAGCAACAAAGAAAAGCAGCCATAAGTAACCGGTAAAAAAACGTAAAATAAGATGGCGCTATACAAAATATAGGTTTCCATTTTGTATTGACCTCGAAATCATGTTGACAACGTCGACTAAATGAGAAGTTACTTTTTTTTCATCAAGAACATCATGCCATTCTCGACTTAATTCGATGTCTCAAGATAAACGAGGCACCATGTATAGGATTACCACAGTGAAATTAGTGACAGGACATTCAAGGTAGTTATCGTCCTAAGAGTGACAAGTAATCGATCACTCTGGCAAACGTGTTGGAGAGTTCAAGTCCCGATATAATGCGAATAGGCGCATTGAACAACTTTAAACCACCACATTTGTATCGATCGTCCAATCCAACTACTCGAAAAGGAAAAACCATTTTTTTCTCATTGCTCAATCTATTTGCAAGGTAACCGACAGAAATTGCTCGTGTTTACGAAACCGTTGTTTACACTGTGCTTTTTCTATGCCTGGAGGATCCGGAACGTTTATACACCGTAATGCCTTCTCGTAAAATACTTGCAGGTATTACCCTTCATTGGGATCATAAATATCGCGTTATGAACGCTTACCAAGATATATATCACTGTTTATACGAAGGTCGGCGGTGGCACAAAAATCCCCAGCAGCGATCGCTGATGATCACCTACCCCTACGTTCTTTTTGCCCTCTGACACAGACACACATATATACAAATAACATATAAGTGTCTACAGGGTGTCCCAGAACTGAATGTGTTCCCTGAAATGGGGGCTCGGGCCTGAAATTCTGAGTCGGTTGATATAAGCATGTGTGGGTCTCTGATCAACCCCCGAATTATTATTAATTTTTATAGGCGGGCCAATCAGGTGCGCCCGCCTTTAAAGATTAAGGCGTTACCCCCACTTGTAGCGCAAAAAAGGCCTTTTTCATGAATTTTTTCAAAGAAAACTACAAAACTTTCTTAAACGATCAATATACCATCTTAAAGAACACATCTTGAAGAACTTTCAGTAATTTTTTTATTGAAAAATATTACATTGTTTAGTGGCAAATGGCCGTCAATGAAATAATGTTTTTATATACACGGTTTGCGGTGACCAACATTGCGGCGAAGTGGATCATCTGAAAAAAAATGCGGATGGATTTAGTCAAATATAAGTATAAACTAGCCTTTAATCGAAGGATTTTAAAAAATATTCATTTTGCGCAACATAGCGGACAGTCAAAGTTAATGGTTCGATTTTAACGAAAAAAAACGGCCATTTTTTGGCAATAAAACGGCCATTTTTTTTCGAAAAAAAAAATCGAACGATTAAAGACTACATTTTTATGTATTAAATAAGCCTGCAAAATTTCAAGAAGATCGGTTCATTAGTGTTCGAGTAATCTTGGTCACCAACTTCAGAAATACCATTTTGAGAAAAACGCGTTTAAAGTTTCAATTTCCGGTCGTTTACACAACGGATTCTTCTCTTTCAACGCTCATATCTCAGTCACTTTTGTTCGGATCGACTTGAAATTTTCAGGACATGTTCTCAGATACTGGTGGGGGTAACCCCTTAATAATAATTCAGGAGTTGATCCGAAATCCACACATGATTATATCAAACGACTCAGAATTTTTCCCCCAACCCCCCATTTCAGGGAACGCATTCAGTTCTTGAACACCCGGTAGACATTGTATATATGCGAGAAGGGCCAGCGAGAGTCTCGGCGAGTTGAAACGACACAGACATTCGGGCGAATGGGTCGACCCTATATAGTCTAGCGCTCTGAGGTCGTCGGCGCAAGTAGAAAAGTCCGTCAGGTCAGACATCCCGCCATTCAAGCATTCCATCAAATTCAAAAGCTTTCTTGCTCCCTGCCCCTCTCTGTCACTCCTTCCTCTCTCGCTCTTTCTCTCTTCCACTATCACAATCTCTCCCTCTCTCTCTCTCGCTCTGTCTACATGATTTACCGAGTAAAACGAAACAAGAAACAGCCGGACCGCCCACAATTCGTTGTCTCCTTCGTCATATCTCCCTCAGAAATTCTCTCCAGTATGAATAAACGTTCCGCAGAATTGAATTCGCACTGATCACGCCATGACAAATTAGTTGTTTTACGATCCTCTCAATTAAATTTTATTTAGTATTCGTATTAGTAGTAGCCAATAATTCGTGTCCCATCATTCTCCCAGCGCTGTTTCATCTTGCCCCGCATACGGGGTACGATGGAAAAAATAAAGATTTAATTAGAAAATATATATTGTATGGTAAGAATAAGAGACTGATTTTTTTTGCTTGCAAAATGAAAAGATTAATCAATGTTGATTGGTTAAAAAGAATAATTAAAGTTGACCGACTTATATATGTATTGTTTTATTTGAACATGACCTTAGCGTTATCATCTTGCCCCGACTTCCCCTACATCTACTTTATCAGACAAGTACGCATACTCACGGGTGGAAGTATATCCGTCCGTGTCTATATATCTGATTAAATCTATTGACCGGCCTCGTCGACGGATCTCGCGTATATCAGCGATCTCGGAAGATCCGGCGAGTATGGAGATGAGGAATCGTCGGAATGTACCGAGAGCAAGAGCCGGAAGGGCACGCTGTTATGCGTCAATAGGCGGTACCGTACGTCACGCCCGTTCTTCACATAACTCACGAGCCTACGGGTGCAGCACAAAACCATTGGAGCGGTTCAAAAAAATTGAGCATACGGATGCTCAATTTTGATTGAACATCCGTATGAATTCGTATGCTCAATCAAAATGAACAAAAATTATTTTGAGCAACAATAACTTATACGCGATTTTTGGATCAAATGGTAGTTGAATGATGAAATAGAATCTTATTATTTTCAGTCTTGTTCGTCAATGAAGTTTGATCGGGCTTAAAAAGTTTTCTATGTGAGGGAAGTCTACGCTGTGAAGACTCCTGGGGTTTGTACTTCGAGATTCTTCGGAACAAATAGGTGGTAATGGAGAGAAGTGGAAATACTCCTTCTTTGGGATTCCGTAGTCAAACAAGGAACCCTTATAACTTCGTCATGTCTGTCCTCCCGTCTGGCACAACCTCAGCCTTCCACATATTTGAAACAATATGCATACAGTTTTGCCAGTTGATGCTTCAGATGGGAATCTCACATAATATGTAGCAGAATCTCGGCAAAACATGTTTTGAGGATTTTTCATCTATATGTAAAACAGAGACAGATTGGTTTTTTTAGTACCCCATCGAGTGCAGGCTCTTTGGACAGGTTTAAAAAAAATGAAATTGAGGTTCCATTTACCATTTTCCATTTTCATACCCTGCCTGCGAAATATGAAGGTTTATGCAACGTGCAACCCTAAACGCTGCCATTTTTTAACTATTGATTTGATAAATCTGCAATAATTCTGGGTACCGACATTTGAATAGAACTTTCGATTAGAAGTATTTCGGTCAAGTAACATCAAGATGTTCAGGAGATATGGACAACCGAGTTATTGCTAGCTTGACTAGGTGGAAACTCCATAAGAGGACTGTACAAATATCTGCGTTGGTGTATGAGAGAACTGCACATGTAATTAACAAGGAACGTCACTTAAGTGTCCGATTTCGATTTTGTTGAAACACATATATGTGATAAACCGGTGCGATGGTCTAGTGGTTAGCGTGCTCGCCACTAAACCAGCGGACCGGGAGGTCCCGGGTTCGAATCCCGGTCGCGTACATTTCGTCGTGAAATGTTTTTCTTCGGCATTTCGCGGCGAAATAAGACTAGTTCCACGACCGGGGGGCGAATTCGATGACCGGCTGTATTGGTGGTATAGGTTTTCCGCAGTTTCCCTATACCCATGACAGAAAAATGTCATGATGAATATAATACGGAGAGGGAAGTCGGCTGCGGCCGCAAGAGGGGGGAACAGAGAGAAAGATGGGAAAAAAAGGAGTAAACAGTAGAGGAAATAATGGTCATAATGTGGGGAAGAATAGGTAACAAACGCGAAAAGCCGTGTGTACCTAAGGAAAAAACCAAAAAAAAAACATATATGTGATAAAGCACTGAAAACAATGATACGTATTTTTTTTTAATCGGCGGAAAACCGGTTTTAAGGGGGAAAACCACCCCTCGAGGAAATGCGTGTCGAGGGGTGATTTTTCATTTTTACCCATCGGCAATCCACCTATCTGAATGAAATGAAAACCAAAATATTTCTAATGTAAAGCGACCCAATATTCACTGTAGAAATGTTGAGAAAAAAAATAATTAAGGGTTGACGCGCTTTTCTTTGTAGGGTTGACTACCCCCTTAATACCGTTTTACCGCCAATAAAAAAATACGTGTACAATTGTTTTCTATGCTTTATCACATTTACGAGTTTAAACAAAATGGAAGGTAAACACTTAAGTGATATTCCTTGTCAGTTTCTTCAAGTCCCGTCAATCAAATATCAAATATGAAAAAAAGATTCTCCACCTCTTTACCCCGACTGTACCATTAGGATATTATGATTGCAGATTTTCGAATGAAATCAAAATTAGTATGCAATCAATGATTGTGTTCAGCTAGCAGGAAATGTCCCTTACTGACACATTAACCGCGCTCATTGACAATAAAATGACATCTCAAATCGTGATTTCTCGTAAAATATCATGTTAGATTGGTTCGATTTTAAAAGTAGTTTTTCTCAAAATCGATGTAGTCGAACTTGCGGAAACTTCAAAGTTAAGGAGGCTGCTCAGGGTCTTTGCGGGGCAGGCGGCAAGAGGGGAAGCATATGCTTAAACACGGGCGTCTGTGACGGCTCCCAACCTCGAATAATCAAATTTTCGGTTACGTAAAATAAATAAATTTCAGCTGATAAATATGTGGAATGCATATAATTGATTGTTTATAAATATTATAACTCTTTTTTGTTTATTCACATCGCGAATAATTAATTAACCAAGTTGAAATGCGGCAACAGCGCAATTTACTTCTCAGTAACTCGTATCACTGAGCTCAGATACGAACGCCACATCGTGAGCGCGCAGCTGTCAAACATCCTTCGTGAATTCCGTTTGTTTGCTCGGCGAAAATGGCAAGATGGAGGGGAGAAATGAAAACCGAAAAACAGTACAATCGAGGGTTGGAGCCAGTGGAACCTGGAAAGCGGCGGAAAAAAGTAGTTGAGCCGGAAAATAAATGCGCAGTCGAGGGACGACGCATAATTGATTTGAAGGTTATGTCGAAACACATACACTGCACTTTCTGTGAAGCATGATTCCAAATATTTAAATACTCTTTATAAAATCGCGGTAAGAAATTTATAGCAAGAAAGCAATAGTTTGTGCGATTCAAATTTTGGCGCCTATTCAAAATGGCCAAATTGACAGCAGCGTTGCCACGTGCCGTACGGCGCTTTATCGTTTTACGCGAATGGGCTGAAATTTCCGGTTTTGTTTCACGAATATCTCGATAACGAGACAGACAAAACGCTGTACTCTTTGTTGAAATTATTCATAAAAATCTTAAGATTTTTTTCCGCCGATTTCCATTAAATTTTTACTATTTTTATTATGTTGCGACAGTCGTATTAGAGTTCTTATGAAGCTTTTGCTATGTCGCCCATGTAGAAGACCCGAACTTCAATTGTTCAACAATCACGCAGACGAACTACTTGAAATTTTACACGGAGTCGTAACACGGAGTCGTAACACCTGAGCAACCCCCTTAAACTCAGTGGACAAATCTATGGATGTAATTCCGAGTCAAACGCGTGCAAAAATGCGTCGCTTATTAGCGGATCGGTCAAGCGATAAGCGATGGAAAACTAGTAGGTGAAAACCGGTGACCTTTGACCGAGACCTTTTTGCAGTTGGTTTCACAAGCAAGAAAAGAGATAGATGGCCCACTGCAGACTCCCTCTACAAACCTCCACAACTCCGAAAACGACGGAACTGTAGTCGCTGGCTGCCAGCCAAATTTTATGAAATAGCTCCTAATGAAATTGCGCATTCTAATCAGATACAGTAGAATCTCGTATAGATCTTAAAAGTGGAGGCTATTCGAATTCGCGAAGGAAAGGATATAAAATGTGAATTATGGAGGTTTCGGCCTATTGAAGTTTTCGCACAAGAGAGGTCGACTAGACGACTTATGGAGGCTTTGTATGTGGATTTACCTTCTTCGATTTATAGAGGACCACCGAAATAAAAACTCGACTTATCAGGGCCATTCAATATGATTTATTTATCATTATACATACAAGTATCTACTTATAAAATCAGTACATGCGTCACAGAAAAGACAACAAACCGATTTACCGTGTGCGTAAATAAACTTTTTTTACGATGTGTGTCACAGGTTGGCATCCGTTTCGCCATCAGGTTTTTATTACTCCGCGTCATGGAGGTCACTCAAATATAAGTTCGCCTTACAGGGTTTCTATAAACGATGCTAATATTTCTAATTTCAGCGATTTTGCGTGGGCGCGGAGCACCATATATGGGATAGCTGCTTAATATCGAATAGTGGACTATCTCGAGTTTTCCTATGGCGACATCTGTTTTTTATTTTATAAACTAATAACTAGTCGTAAGATGTCGCAACTGCAAAACTTTTGTTCGCGGAGCAACGAAAATGGCGCAGCAGTGAACTGATGTTACGTTTCGCCGGCGTGAAAAAATATTTGTTGTGTTGAAAAGTGTTGCTTTCATGGAAACAAGTTCAAATGAGTCACGTTTTTATTATTTATGATGAACTATAGAATAGATTTTACTTAATAAATATATCATGTTCGCAAAAATAGCAATATCCACAAAAATATTACTGTTCATATTCGGCCATGTTAAATCTTGATATTAGATACGTAATCGAGCCTAATATTGGATTTCCGTTTGTGTCAAAATGTTCCTGCTAGGGTGGCACAAATTTGAGCTGTATTTTTTTTCCTCTGTCTCACCATCCAATGATCTACTTTAAAGAAGAAAAAAAATTGTGGCGAAAGCTGCGAGCGGTCGAAAAATATTTAGAGATCGCTCAAGCCTCTCAAAAATTCTAATTTTTATTGAAAAATCGATTTTTTTTCATTCACTTCTCTCCCATGAATTTCACGCTTTGTAATTCTAAAAATAAGCTTACGAAACCTCTAGCTGGCCAATGAATATTTAATGGTCGCTCAAGAGCTGCGAAATTTCCAATTGTCCCGATTTTTTTCTTTTCTCACTTATAAAGTTAACACTTTGTAAAGTTTTCAAAGCATTTGATCCTTTTTTTTAGAAACGGATTTTTTAAACCTTTTTTTACCTGACACTTCCAACCCGATAAAACGGGGGCTAATTTTGTTTACGGACAAGAGCTTTAAAGAATTATTTTATGAGAACAAAGATTATAATTTTTGGGTTAGTAGTGTGAGGTAAATTCAAAAAATCTGTTTCTATAGGAAGACCATTCATTGTTTTAAAAATGTTACAAAGCGTAAAACTTGTGAGTGAGATGAGTAAAAAAAATTGGCGAAAATTGGAAATTTCGAAGCTCTTGAGCGACCATGACATATTCATTGACTGCCTAGAGCTTTCGCGAGGTTAACTTTACAATTACAAACCGTTAAATTCATGGGTGAGAAGTGAACGAAAAATCATCTACCTTTTAATGAAAATTTAAATTTTTGTAAGTCGACCTCTAAGTATTTTTTAACCGATCGCAGATTTCGCGACAATTTTTCTTTCTTCTTTAAAGAGGATGATTGGATGGTGAGAAGAAGGGAAAGAAATAGAGATCAAATTTTTGCCACCCTAGTTCCTACCTAACCGACCATTAACTTATAAAGACTGATTTTTTTATAATAATGATAAAGTTGATAGAATCAATGTTTTGTTTTATTTTATATAAAAATAGTCCCCTAATCAAATGATAGAAGCAAATGGAGTTTGGACCCTTACATCGGATATCCGAGTATATGCAAGCTTTTTGATAACCATAATATCTGTCGTTTTTTTGTAAAAGATATTAGAACTCAAAATATTCAAATGTAATGTGCAAAATACTTATAAGCATCTTGTTGTATATGACATGTAGATCATAAAATCGTAAAATTCGAACGTCTTAGCAATTAACTACTTTTTTGTTCAATTTCAAACATAAGCATTCGATATATGGTGCGTCTCTCCTACTGGAAGAAAGAGGAACGAGCAAAAATCTTGTTTGATGAAGACTTTCGATTTACAGAATTTGTTAATACGGAGGTTCTACTGTGCCTGTGCGCATTGTTCGTTTGCACCACCTCGGGTGAATTTGGGGTCTCAGTCGAATTTATTACAGTGTATTATTTATACGAATTAAATACTTATTTCACATGCCACTGACCAGGTGTACTGCGAACCGTTACATTTTTTAGTACTGCGGATCAATAACGTTTAAAGTGTAGGGGAACAAAACATCCCTGCAATTAGTTGTGGGCAATTGCCATCTCGACTGCTCGCGTGGGTGCATTTAGAGCGTAAGCTCTAAGGAATCAATGTTTTGTAAGCTCGGATAGCTTTTTGAGGAAACTGAGGAAGTAGTATATCACGACCACTTTTGCGACGGTCTATTTTCGAATACATATGGCATAGAGCAGTCTCGATATCGTAAACAGAATTGTAACTTCGTTGCCCAACATCAATTATTCGTAAAATCTCGACAGCGTCATCCCAATACTCCCAATTTTTTTGGGCTTTAAGCTTATGCAGACCCTCATGGAGGCTTCGATCAACATACGGTAAAGTGATCTGTGCAGTTTTTTTATGGCGTTTTCATAAATTCCACGTAGTGATAACTTGGTTGCCCATCTTACCTGGATTTATTTATGTAACTGAACCAAAATAATATAAATAAAAATTCGAATTCAATGTTAGTACCCAGAACTTTTTGATTTTGTACTTCGATTTATTTCAATGTTGGTTGGTGTTTTTTCCTATGTAAGTCTCCCCGCCAAAACAGAACTGTATTTTCCTGCCAACATATTTTTGCAAACTTTCAAAGTTCATGGGAATTTTCCAAACAATCGGAAAAGCACACATTTCCAAGTAAATTACCGAACGTATTGGTGCAAGTTTTTAGCATTGAAAATGCTTTATAAACTGTGCATGTTTGTCGAGGTACACTGGGTATAGAGGTCCAAGTTAACTGGACGTCACACGAAAGTAACGGTGGCCCCACTCCACTGCCACTGTGTTACAGTAGAGTAGGGGAGCGGGGAGAGGCTAAATGGTTGAAAAATGCCCTCTCCCCACCCAAATCTTATATTTTATTAATTTCAAAATTATATTACAACTATATTCCGAATATTCTATAACAATTATTGTACAAGCAAACCCAAACAAACCCAAAACAAATCCCAACAAACACAAACCCAAACCAACCCAATTATATACTTCGATGTATCAATATTCTTTGAAAATTAATAAAAACCGACTCATATTATTTACATGTACCTCTTTTTTAGTACCCAAAAAGTCTAATTAAATTTTCAATAGCATGAAACAGTTGCTCTTTGTGTAATATTCGTAGATTTTTTGTTAATATTCCTCATATTCCTTCGTCCCCGCTTGCGGTCTTTCACGGGCCACAATTTTCCATACTTTAAGCATCGGATTATCCAATGTAATAACAGTGTACATTGAAGTTTCGTTTAACATAACTGCGGCTTGAGTGAGCTCGGAGATAGGATTGATATCGTCACCTCGATCTTGCCAGGTATCCGGGACACGCTGAGCAATATTCTGTTTCGGTGTTCTTCTCTTTCGTACATTATGCACGCGTTAACGGCCTTAATCGAGGCCGTGTAAAGGATAATGATACCTTGTATTCGGTGTTTCGGCAATTTCTTTTATATTGCGTACGCTTACGTATCTATATATTTGCCCGTTATCGCGATCGCACGCCTTTATCTCACAGAGATAAAGTTACGTGCAATAAATATGTGCACATTATTAAAAGCTTTACGAATAATGGATTACCCCGTTAATAAATGAACCATGAGATCAATGATGTACATATTAGGAAGCAAGGAAGAGAGTGAGAGAGGAAATTGAGCGGGGTTAGATAATATATCGTCAAATATATACTGTGGCGAAATAATAATCAACATAAACCTCGCACGACTCTATCACCGAGGCAACCCATTTGCTGTAATCCCTATTGAAATATACATGGAAAATGTATAATATATAAATAAATACGTGTGTGTGTGTGTGTGTGTGTGTGTGTGTGTGTGTGTGTGTGTGTGTGTGTGTGTGTTTGTTTGTGCTCTTGTCCGTAAACAAAATTATAGGTCGTTTTATTCGTAAAAATGAAATAATCCGTCCCACAGTTGGTCTTGTTAGTCAAACTTGGACCAATCGTAGTTGTACTCTGTGACGAGCGACGCTATAATACAAAAATACATAATAATACATAATAACATATATCGTCTAATTGGTGTTGGTTGCAAATTATTATAATAAATTATTCAGAAAATGTGACACTTCGCTGTTTATTTTGTTTTTATGCTACAAGGAATTATAGTGCATGCGAGATATATTTTTTTGGCAAAAATGGTAAATTTCGAAAACCTTAAGCGACCATTAAATATTCATTGGCATAATAGTGCCAGTGCTATTGGGCTAGTGTTTTCGCGAGGTTAATTCAAACATCATAAAGCGTGCAATTCATGAGTGAGAAGTGGACGATGAAAAAATTGACTTTTTGATGAAAATTTTAATTTTTGAGAGGCTTGAGGGACCTGTAAATATTTTTTGACCGCTCGTTGCTTCGGCAATGATTTTTTTCTTTCTTTAAAGAAGATATGAGATTGGATGGTGAGAAAAAGGAAAAAAATGGAGCTCAAATTTGCGCCACCCCAGTGTATGGGTAACTGTCGATTCCTCGACTGTTACCACGAACATTTCGTCTCATTAATCCAAGAATATCAATCCGAAAATCTCATTGTTCGTGTCACACCGTAAAATGGTTTTTGAACAGGTTTTGGACGTTTTTGGCAGGTAACTATTTTTAGCACCCTCGATTCCAACTTTTTTTGCTCCAATAAAACAAAGTGTCCTTTTGCTATCAAATGTAAAAATGTAAAAGAAAATCAATCAATCCCCCCTTCCTACAATTTTATATATATTTTCTAAGTGTTAAAGTAACCTCGAGTGTGGGGTTTCTTTGACAAGACATTGAAATGCAACTTATCTCAAAGATTAAGGGTCGTGTTGACATCATTTTCATAAAAAGAAAATTTATATTTTTTTGCATTATACATGAAATGAAATAGAAAACAACGATTTTTTACAATCAAATTGTAACCTTTATCAAGGCGAGATATACATTTACAATTATCAAAAAATCGATTTCTTTTTTTCTTCTTCAAACGATAGAACTATATATGTAGAATATTTTCCTAAAGTTGCAAAGCGAAATTCGAAAAACTTTAAACGTTACAGCCCGTCAATGCCTCACCGCTCAGATTTGGATCGGGCGTGAGCTTCAAACGCATTTTTCTCAAAGCTGCATTATGGAAATTGCCATGCAGGGTTACTCAAAAACTATTAAGCCGATTGAGTTGAAACTTGGTAGAAATATTGGTACCTTCTACTTGACGAGAATTGATTTTGAAAAATTGGAAAAAAACTACTTGTTTAATCCACATTTTACAGCAATGGTGCGTGAAATGTTGATTTTTTTTGTAAATGCTTGCCATTTTCTCAAATATTACATTTTCTTCATTTTAATTACTGTCACATAGAAACTATACATGTTTTAACTGAAAAAATGTTTGAAATTTTTTGCAAATCAAAGTTTACGGGAAACTAGACTGCAGGCCGATTCGCAACTCCCGCGGCGACCTTGCTGCAACACTCTGCAACAGCTCCGTCATTTTTATGACGAATTCATTAAAAAATTATTTTGTTTAAGTTGTTAAGTGTTTAAAAATTGTTAAAGTATACCTAAAGTTTGGGAATTGTAGTATAATTATTTCTTAGTTTCAAAAATCCCTCAATATTGCTTTTTTTCCTGTCTAAATGTATATCCCGCCTCAAGAAAACATTTTACATAATATCAAGTACCTAGGGTACTATTGTAGGCATTTAATCAGTCTGATAATTATCATTGAGATCAAAATCAACTTGAGTTATAATCATCTTTAGCAACATTATAATAAACTTGAACAACAAATTTGAGAAAAAAAAATAGAAAAAAGTTTAAAAGCGCGCATATTTAAACCGTATTTTGGCGTCCTGTTGAAGTAGACCCGAAAACGAAGTACCCTAACTCACAATTCAACCCCGTTTTGCGGTATCTGTTAATTAGCTATTTATTATTGGGAGTACAACTTTGCAGTGACCGTTTTTTTTCAAAAGTATAAGGCTTTATTATAAAAAAGTGGCTACATATTTTTTAATCAAAGTACTGCCCGTCGCTAGCTACAACCTCGGCCCATCTTTCAGGTAGCATTCGAATCCCGCGTCGATAAAAGTCTTGGTCCTTGGAGGAAATCCAGGAATCGACCCAATTTTTGACTTCTTCGTAAGTACCGAAGTGCTGGTCAGCCAAATCGTGTGCCATTGACCGGAACAAGTGATAGTCGGAAGGGGCAATGTCTGGAGAGTACGGCGGGTGGGATAAAACCTCCCATTTCAGCGTTTCCAAGTACTTTTTCACGACATTTGCAACATGGGGTCGGGCATTGTCATGCTGCAGTATCACCTTGTCATGTCTTTCGTTGAATTGTGGCCGTTTCTCTTTGAGTGCCTTACTCAAGCGCATCAACTGACGTCGGTAGAGTTCCCCTGTGATGGTTTCGGATGGTTTGAGCAGCTCATAGTACACAACGCCCAGCTGGTCCCACCAGATACACAGCATCACTTTGGATCCGTGAATATTCGATTTGGGCGTTGATGACGGAATATGACCAGGCAGTCCCCATGATGTTCGGCGTTTAGGATTATCGTAGTAAACCCACTTTTCATCTCCAGTCACAATCCGGTGCAAAAATCCCTTCCTTTGTTGTCTTTGGAGCAGTTCCCGAAAATGCTGAGAATTCGGCTCGTAGGTTGCCACGTTTGAGTGCCAATAACTTTATAATGCATAAACGTATCCGTTAGCTTTTTTAAATTGTTTACATTGGCAGAGCCTCTAGTTTAAAATGCCACTTTTTTATTGAGCTAGGGCCACTACTTCGGCCGCAGTGGCTCTCTAAGTAAAACGGTCACTGCAAAGTTGTACTCCTAATAATATTGTTATTCATTAATCTTGTAAGATTGTCGATTATTGCTGAGTCGAAGCTGTCGCATGAAAAACGGGACGATCTACTGCGCTAGAGACGTTGCTATTAAAACTGTCATATGCCTAATGAAGAATATATATATATTTATACATAATATGTAATTTATATACAACACACATAAATTATTTATATGTTCGAACAAATGACCTCTGGAGATAGTAGGCTATAAGTCGACCCCTGAGAAGACTCGTCGCAATTTCGTAAATTTTATAACAAAATCAGTCCGATTGTAATTTCAGTAAATCTCTTCTGACAAACTGTGAAAGTGTGTTTGGATCCCCTCGTTTGTCGGCAATAATCTTAGGTCCGGACATTTGCCGCATAATGCGAAGAAAGGTTGGAGGCGGTTAAACGTACGTCATTCTCAATAAAATGTACACCCCTTGGGGTCGTCCATTAAGATAGTAGTATCGCCGCAGTCACGTTGCAAAGTTTATTCTTCGCTCAATCAATGAAAGCTTCGGAATATTGCGAAATATATTTATAATGTAGGTTGTACATCTTATCAGGATGTAAAAACTTATAAAGTAATGAAGAAAAAAACTTAATATAATGTTTAGAGTTAAAAAAATAACAACGTTCCCTCCATCACCTAACCCTCACTTTTGTATCAGACTATTCACTTCGGCTACTAATACGAAGACACTCTGCGTATACGGATATGCACACACTACTGTACTCTAGCGAGCGCGGAGATAGTGGCAACGTCGCAAAGCCCAGCGAATTATTGTCGTGTTATTTAGTATAAACGGAAATGCAAATTTTTTGCTGCGGCCGGAATAATGGAACAAGTGCGACATAAAGGCAAATTTGCCAAACGAAAAACGATCGCCAACAATAGAAAAGCAGTCGAAATTATGACCCGTGCAAATAGAGAAAACGATAGGAACCATTTAGAGGTTATGAACAACGAAAGTGTGGGACATCGTATCGTGAATCGTTGAATTGATGAATTTCACTTCGATGAATTGATCATAAAACTTTTTTATTGTTTCAACGATTTTTTAATTTGATTCGTTTACTAATTTTGACTCAGTAATATATATATATATATATATATATATATATATATATATATATATGGTTCCATGTCACCTGATCACACGACAAAACAAACCTAAACAAACAAACAAACCCACTCTCGCGAGGGGAGAATAATCGGAATGTGGTATTTTATGGTCGTGATGTTTTGTTGTGGTGGTATTATGACATGCTGCCATATATATAGTAATATAAAAAAGTAAATATGAAAAATCTGCCGCGTCTCTAGATACATTTTCTACCGATGAACGCGCCGAACGCTTTCCGGCTCTATTCTGTTCCAGTCGCCTTGTCGCGCTAGCGTCGCTAGACATTGCTTACATTAAGGAGTAAGGCCACAGTAGAATTTTGAAAAAACCGATTTTTTTCTCGCTAACACGGTGCTTTATCATCGTAAGAATAAGTTACTATTCGATTTATAGCAAGACATTTTTTTTTACCGACTTTGAGCGTATAACGTAAGCCCACCTCTGGCACGGACATAGAATACCTAAAACTTTCAACGCGTTTTTCTCGAAACTGCTTTTTCCAATTGGCGTGACAAATAACTTCAACAATTTTCATTCGATTTACTTCAAATTTGAAAGTTATGTTACTAATTGCATCTCGCAGAGAAGTACGTACAGAATTTCTGATTAATCGAAAACTTTTCATTTTATGAGCAGTTTTATACGAAATGTTTCACTGAAAATTCATTCAAATACCTACAACTCAATTCAAACACCTACAACTTTTGAATAAAACAATATTTTTTAAATTTCGTACGTATTGCTCTAGGTATTCTAATGTAGATTGATGAGCATTTTTGTTTCTTGTTCTAGGTAAAAAATGTTGGATGCTACATGTCACGCCGCGGGGCGCTTAAAAAAAAGATAACAAAAGGAAATATTAGTAGTCGGCCATTTGGAACATCGAAAGAAAAAAATGCTAACAGCTTGATACTCATACTAAATAGATGTGTAATTAATTTTATAAGTGAATCACTTTTTCGTACGAAAAAAATTGTTAAATTCGCACATGATTTTATACCCGTTACCGTGGCCTAACCCCTCAAATCGCTATATCTCTGAAACTAGACGGTCAAAATTCATGATTTTGTTTACTCACTTAGTCATATGTTTCTCTGTAATTGTGATTTTTTAAAGAAAAATCTGTAGAAAAGTTTCGACGTTATTGCATGAAAAGTGAAATTTTGCACCGTTCCCCATAAGAACACGTGTAAAACCGTGGAATCTTTGATTGCCAATGTCTTGAATACCGAAATGTATTCAAGAAATTTGCCTTTTGAAATTTTGAAAGTTGATTTTGAATTTTGAAGCCTTTTGAAATTTTGAAGGTCATCACTTAATAATGTCTTAAATGTGTCTTCAAAATAAATTTAAAAATCTATAGAAAAACGCCTGGGCGAGGCCACTACCTTAATGACGTGAGCCTTTTTAGGCCACTTTTTGAGCCCTCCTCCCCAGGGTGATATGTGGTGAGGTTCCAGGATCCCCCCTCCCTGCCCCCGCCCCCAACATCACGTGCATTTTTTTATTAAGAAATATCAGACAGAAGCGATAGAGAGTACGGTATTTTATTGTGAAAAACGAAGTAATATATATTGTCAGTATATTTAAATAGCATTGTCCGTGCAATTACAAAAAAATACACGTGATATGTCACAACATCCCCCCCCCCCAGCGTGATCAATCGTAATGTTATCGACCCCCCCCCCCCCATTTGAGCCACACTTTATAACACCCCCCCCCCCAGCATCATTAATCATAATGTTATCGAAACCCTCCCCCCCCCCATTGAAGTCTCACGTGATTAATGAACGACCTTTTTATTGATTAATGAATGGCCTTATAGGAGCCTATCAATTCTTCTTCCAATCTAACAATTTTTTTCCCTCGGTCCTCCAACCAAACATACCTTGTAATGTATCATTGTTCACCGTACTAGTTGAATTTATTTATTTATAGCGTCTGAACAGATTGATTTGAATATTGCAATTAAAACGGAGTCAGCCGATGGTCCACGACCGTGGCAATTGAGGTGACTCTCGGGAGATCGGATTGTAAATATAAAATTCGGCCGAAGGATAAATTATCTGGTCAGTGTTCATACGTGTGGATGTCTGCGAAGCAAATATTTCCCGTATGCAATACACGTATTTGGTTCGACGTTGCATAGTACGTGACTTGTTCTGTATTCGAAAATACTGTGTCAAATTATTTTCATTCAATGAGTAGAAGATGCAAGCACAATGGAAAAAGTGCTGCCTTGTGCAGAACCACACGCTTTATAAATGAAACAAATGCACTTTGAGACAAAAGCACTCGAAAGAAGAGAAAATCAATTTTCAACTCTGCGTCCTCAATCTCGGATTTAACCGGCTACAACCGCCTACCTAGGCAGGTAAAAAAGTTGAATTTTCCACAATATTTTTATTCGATAGTATCACTCTTTAGCCATATTTCCTGAAAATCTTAATGAAATATTCCTGAACTTGAATAAGCTACTGCTTCTCACAGTCGGCCGAGCGAGCGGTAGCAGCACCATACTTCAAGCTAAAGGGGTGAGGCCACTGTAGCGGCGAAAAAAATAAGTATATTTTGGGAATTTTTTTTAGCGGGACAATGGAATAAATCAAAATTCTTTTTTTTTTCAAAGTAATATAAAACAAAAAGGCGGCTGCACAACTTTTCTTCGACGAAGCCTTTTTTTCATAGGCGCGCGGCCGGGCCAACGGAACCTGCAATTTTTAATCTGCAGTGAATGAATTTTTTTTTCGATTATACATGTGAATAGCTACAGAAGTACGTATGATTTTTTTGATATATCGATTTTTGCAAATAGGCGCGTTTTTTTAATAAAAGTTCAAAATTAAAAAAAACATCGTCCGATAATTGTTTATAAAAAAAACTATGTCATATATCGAGAAAATCCTACGTACATTTATGAGAACCTAATTGTTAATATACAGTTAAAATTTCAAGTCAATTGGTCAAGATTTGTTCGAGTTATGAGTCCGTTTCGGTACGAATTGCATCGGACTGAGAGGTGCTGCGCTAAAATTCAAAAGAGAACTATTTAGCCATTTTTCCACCTTAATTCTTTGAGTATGTCATTTTTTAAATATTAAGGCACCTTTCAAGAAAAAAAATCGATTTTTTTAAATTTCTACAGCGGCCTTACCCCTTAATTCGTTCTTCTCGAAACACTGTTTTTAAAGTCGATGGACATGATATCTCGAGAATCACTTAATGGATTGTTTCCAAATTTACAGGAGATACGATGAGAAACATTTAAAGGTCGTTGACGATCTCACTTTTTTTAAATCGATCTTTATTTTTTGATAGCTATGTAAAAACGACAACTTTGTTCATAGATTTTGTATGCTCGAGTATCAATGCATCGCCACGTTGTTAAAAAAACGATTTCAAAAATAGACGATCGTGAACAACTCGTATTTATTGTTAACTTGAATGACCCGTTTGGTTTTCAGATTTCAGATGGACCGTTTACGCTGGAAAGTGTCCACCGCCAACCGTCGTGAAAAAATGTCATCACCTGCCGGCGGCCATGTTTTTTTTGTTTTTTTGTACGTTTTGGTGATTTTTTTTAAAGACTCGCCGTATACAGTGGGTAAGAAGGTATTTGTACATCTCACACGAAACTGTTGTTAATTTGGCTTTATTTTTTCGCTCGTGTTTTCCCAAGATTTTTGTAAACAGACACCATGTATATTTAGGATAAGCATCGAACGCAGAAACTTAATAAAGCATTTTTTCGAAGGATAATTTGACAAAGACGATGTGTACAAATTCTTTTTTTACCCGCTGTATGTACCTTTGGGTTGAAGAAAAATGCGTTTCATTTTCGCCAACCGTTGCCCAGAAAAAAACTCCGGCATTTGGGCATTTTTTTCAGGCCTCTAAGTAGATGAAGTCCGTTAAATATAATATTTTCACAGATTTTCATAATTACACACATTTCACTCATTTTCTTTCGAAAGAGAAAGCACGTTCATTTGCTTTTTTCTCGCGCGACGATTAAAGTAACAGGTGCAAAGTTCGATGCACATAGAATAACGAAGGAAGGAAATGACAATGAGACTCAGTAATTTCGTGCCGCGCGAGACTGATGAATAAATTTTAATGGATTTGCTATCGACCGCATCGAGGTCATTTGCACGCGGTTTACCTTTTTCTCGCGTCCTATCATCCTCTCCCTTTGCCGTTCTCGTGCACATATACAGAAGTGCATGTACTCTTGCGCCCACGTCACTGGCAGTATGGCCATTGTGACGTCAGAATCCTTTGTTATGACGGTACACAAAGTGTGACGCGCGTACCAATGAAATCCGCAATTTGCATTCGATCGATTTTGAGGTGGTAAGTGCCACAGGATTCCTCGTTGCGGAGCGACGATTAAACGGGCGACCGCGTGTACATTGTAATCCTTATATCGCGTTTCGATCCTTTTTGAAGTCGTTAACTATATCGTCCGAGGATTATAATGTCAACTGAAAATGGATCTAACTGAATAAATGACACGTTGTCATTTTTGCGATAACGAAAACCTGTATTTGTTTTTGAAAAAGCGTTTCGTGTAATTTGTTGAAAAAATAAACTGTATATGAAATCTAATCCAAATATTTTCCTAATGTCTTTTGCAAATATATAGTTGTATAATAAATAGTGGCTAATGTTGGCGTTGGCTTAGAGGAGAGGGATAAAGCGGGAGGGGGAGAGCTGACAGAGAGAGAGAGAGAGAGAGAGAGAGAGAGAGAGGGAGCTGCATCTATTCATTATCATGGGTGTACCTGCAGTTTACTGTGTTATCATCGTAGCCACGAAGGAATAGAGGAATTTTCCAGACTTTCCGCTTCCGTAACGAGCTACCCGAAGCGCTGCTCGTAGTTCAACAAAAGCTTCAGTTGATCCCTGCCTTACCCACATCCCCTAACACATTTGCTAGATTTCTACCTCATTTCTCTCTCTCTTTCTCTTTTTCTCTTTTTCTATCTCTCTCACTCTTTCTCGCTGTCTCGTGTTTTCCCGCTCTCGACCTCCGTCTGTCTGTCGTTCTTTCTTTTCCCCTTTCCCTTTCTCGCTGTTCGATTTGAAAAATTAGTAGACATCTGATTTGGTCTAACTTTCTTTATGATTCCCTATTTATTCATCATTTTCCGAAAATCTATTGTTTCGTGGCAATTGCAAACACGGTAACACCCTCTAGATTGGCACAGATAAACCATAAAAATAGACATTTTAAAATGAACTTTTTCGATTCGAAAATTATATTCTCGGTTTCGACGATGTATCTACAATGCATGAAAAAATGTATTTGCACACATCGCTATCCAGAAATAACTCGTCGAAAAAAAGAAAAATAATTTAGCAGCTTATTCCTTTCGCTAGCTTTTTCCAAATGTTTATACTCTATGTCAATGTCAATACGAATAATTTATGTTAATGGAATCCACCAGAAAGTGTACGGAAAAAAGCAAGGGTACAAAGATCGCTTTACCCACTGTACTTATTCGCTGAAATACCTATCATTATTCGTCAGCTCGAGAGCAAGCAAAAGCAACATCCAGCAATGGACTACGAGCGCAAAACAATTACGTGAACTACGAAATAAATACGGAAAAACAATAATAAAAAACAATTCTTGAAAATGATAAACTGAGCATTTTTCTCAGCACGTACCCATCTAAACTTTTCTCCTCCAGCTCGTGAAACCTTTCAGCAGCATTTGAAATTTCTAATGTTTCGTGTTTCAAGAGTACGTTTACACTATTAAAATTAAACCAGCACCTCAATACTCAATGAAATATAAAATATTTTGGTAATGATATCGATAAAAATTGTATCTGCTTTAAACTCCCAGCCTCGACATTTTAAGATCGGTGCTAATTGCTGACAGGACTCTGTGCGTGTTACTTCAGGCGGACGAATATCCCGATACGGGGAGAACAATATGAGCCGCAGGAATGGAAATATCGGTGCAGGGGTTGTTGTGGGTGATCAGGTGAGATATCGATCATCGTCTGCTCGCTCTCAATGGGGGCTACGTAAATTCGATGCGAGGAGGGCCTACTTGCGAGCGTATGTACATATAGCATCCAGGAATTCAATTCTTGGCTGGATGCCAAAGTACAGTACAGGCATACACGAAGAAAGAGATAAAAAGGAGCGATCCCAAATGCGACAGCCGAAAGTGCACCGCCAAGATCTCACTCTGCGATAATTTTTTTCCGTCATCTTGCGAGCTCTAAATTCTATAAGTGTGTTTGTATGTATCTATTCATACACATAGACCTTGGAACCTCTTACTGAATGATACTTTACAGACGAGAAATAGCAATGGAAAGAAACATTTAAAAAAATAACCGTTCGCGTATTCATTGCGAACATTAATACAGATTTCGGTCAGTACAGGTGAACGGATCGAAATTTATGAAATTCAGGGTGAGTTCGGTGATATATGGTGAGGGAATTTAGGTTCAATCCACTTGTTCAATTTTACAAATTAGGCAAACGCTTTAACGCTGAAATGTTGAGATATCGGGTTAACGGAATGACGTTCTGTTGGCTGATTGCAATTTAATGTGGCTGCAAGCTTCTGGTGGAGTCCGATTTTTAAATTTCCTATTTTGTTTTTAGAAAATGTGGTAAACTGTATCATTTTTCCGATCTTAAGCC
Organism: Ophion obscuratus; assembly: GCA_964007375.1. NCBI lineage: Eukaryota > Metazoa > Arthropoda > Insecta > Hymenoptera > Ichneumonidae > Ophion > Ophion obscuratus. The sequence continues at coordinate 18,554,442 of OZ023317.1, forward strand.
ATCTGGCAATTTTTTTCAAGGATTATTTGGATAAAAAATATTCATGGTCGTGGACTCTGACATTCCTCATTTATGATTCGATTTCGCTAATAAATGTTCTGTATAGAAAACTCACCACTTGAAAAAGAACTTTTATACATACAGAGTGTTTATGTTGTGCCCCGAATTTAGCGCATACTTCAAAACGCATAGAAATGAGCATATTCGATTTACCAAATCGAGGGGCCATAGGCCCCTGTGCAAACGACAGCAGTTTGGGCAGGTGAAGCACCTCCAGAGGTGACTTTAGTGACACGTATCGCCGAATCGGCATCGTACGATTCGATCGTTTGAGGACGTTCGATTGCCAATGACCGAGTTAACAATTAGAGGAACGAAACGTCAGAAGTCAGTCTTCGGTTGGCAACCGAGGCGGTCGGTCTCAAGGCAATTAAACGTTTTGTAAATCAAATATTGCCTAGTTACAATAAAGTTAAATCATTGTAAGTTCGTAATTCCTCAGTTGGAAATTTACTCGTCATTGGAAAGACGCCAGCTACCCGTCCTCGATAGACCGATTCCAGCTACCAGTCTTTTTTGGAGACGTAACTTCCAAGTCACCTCGTTAGAAACATATTTAACCTAGGTTACCTTTGTTCAAAGTCTAAGGATTCCGAGTTATCATGGAAAGTATGATTTTTGGAAAATTTCCCAAAATTAGGTACTAACTCGTTTACCCCTTATGTTAACGCATTTTTTTTAAATGGCATTGATATAAGAGGTATTTTTATTTTTTGACAAGTTTTCAATTATTCAACACGTCCCATTTAGTTAGTTGTGTGGATACAGATGATTGTATTGGTGTTTGTCGATTGACACACATCACGCTAAGACGCGAATACGTTTTTAGTTGCCAATTGTCGTCTGTTTGAACATTTTGAATGAGTTAGTACCAAATTTTGGGAAATTTTCCAAAAATCATACTTACCATGATAACTCGAAATCCTTAGACTTTGGACCAAGGTAACCTAGGTTTGATCTGTTCCTAATGAGGTGACCTATCACCCCCTTAAGGCTCTGCATTCACCTTTCTAACACCCTGTGTGTGTGTGTGTGTGTGTGTGTGTGTGTGTGTGTGTGTGTGTGTGTGTGTGTGTGTGTGTGTGTGTGTGTGTGTGTGTGTGTAATCCAGCATACGCGTGCATGTCTGTGGTGGTCGGTCCGTCTATCGGTACGTTCATTTGTCCATGCTCCTGTTCGTTGCAAAGCTGGGGCGTCTATCGAACCAGTTCGTGCAGAAACTGATTGGAATTTCGGGATAATAGAGAGCCCGTTCTGACCAGGCAATATACCTTTATAGATACAAAATTTCAAGTACATCTGTTCAGTGGTTTCTATGTGGGGCAGTAACAACGAAGATACCACTTCATTTTGATATATTAGATCTGGATCAGGATATATGTATGGGTGTATGTGCGCGCATATGTATTTATGTATGTCCGCAGAGATACTTGAAAGTGAAGAGGTGCGCAAATATATACGTTTAAAGATGTATTTCGATGCAGCGCCTCTCAAGAATAAGCCGAGCACCCTTTACATCACTTTTGGTACACACCACCCGCCCAGGGCGTGAAAATTCCTCACCAGCAGAGGGATAAAAAAGCAAAGTGGCAGAAAAAAAGCTCCATATTCCGCGGGAAAGAAAAGCAGAGGTATTTGCTATGTACAAAGTTTCACGGCAAAAGAAACGGAAGAGCGAAGAAAAAAAATATTCGCGAGTACACGAGATGGATGCGAACTAGCTGAGAAATTCGTACCCAAGATGTAACGCTTCTCGAGGTTTCTCATTAAAGCGAGGGATACTTAGTGGCAAATCTCTCGGGTCATTGCCTCGCAATACGGAAGGGGAAAAAAATTGCGAAAGTTGAAAAGGCGCTAATGGTATAGCGCATTAAAGTCAGGAGCAGAGGGCAGTCTGAGCAAGATGGGGACGAAAGCAACAGACTTATTGTTGAGTTCGTATTTTTCCGACCTCTCGTTGAGCAAGATCTGCTCTCGAGAAAGAAAATATTCCGGACGTCTTAATCAGAGTTTGTTAAACTTTGGATACATTTAGGACGGTTTGGAAATATTCAAAAAACGTTTCGATGCCTGTATGGTCGGAAAGGTTAGTTGATGTTTTCAAACAATTGTCTCTTGATCGTGATCCCTTTCGTAATTTGTGTAATTGATGTGAATATGTAGTCTATCGGGATACTACACATTTCATTGTTCGTGATCCATATTTAGCCTATGATTTTTGGCAGTTCAATGAATGAATTACTGCCGTTGCACGTTCGGCAAGAGTTTAACCATCAAAAATCAGCCGATTATGAATTCGAGGGTTGCGTGCAAAGAATAAACGAGGCTTGTCCGGAAAGAATTCAACTATTTCCTCTAACGTTGCACCCCGATGTACTCCTGTCAAAAACACAGGTCCGAATTTAGGGGCGGCCATTATGAGTGCTACTCAGGTAGCACGATCCTGCAAATCTGCAGTCCAGAATGATACGCTGTTGGGTAAACGTCAGCTTTTAGTATGTCACATCCCGCGTAGAAATTTCTTAGGTGTAAATTATGCGGGTGTGATACGGGTAACACCTATTACGGACAGCCTGATTTTGCCCCGATCGGGCCGGAAGTATTTAGGTCCGAAATCAGGCAATACTAAAATAGCCCTATTAAAGCGGCCCCTGATAGGATCCTACTAAGACTTTCCCCGATAAAGCCCTAAGAAGGCTTTCCTGATAAGGCCATAAATAGGCTTGCCCTATAACTGCCTAAGCAGTCGATAGATGCACATAACCTCTTATTTTTCACATGGAAACTTCGATTCGATAGCATCGTAGCTTCGGAGTTTCGATGTATTCCTGAATTCCATAAAAAGGGTATTATGTGCTGTCACGACAAAAAACGTTATGCAACTCGGATGCGTGTTTGAAGATTTTGGCAGCTTCGTAAGGCAGAGAGAGAGGAGTTATTTATATATAAGGTTATGTTTGAAAAATCTATAACATGTTATTTGATAGAACTCTCTAAAAATCACAATGATATTAACTAATTGATATGCTTTATGTGATACAACGAATAACTATAGGAATTCATTTGGTCTCTCATGCCATATCTGCGACTAAGATGTTACAAGCACTTGGTAGCATAGGGGCAGCGTACGTAGCTATAGGGAGGTAGGTTCTAGGTTCGGTTCCATGTAGGCGAAATATTTCCTTCGAAAAAAATAATTCCAGAAGGCCAGGTAATGACGAATTATGATACAAAATCATTAGCAGAACTCTAAATTAAGTGTTTCGTTTTAGTTTTGGATTTTTGAAACATTTGATGCATATAGTAGACTTGGGTTTACAGGGTATATCGTGAGCAAATAAAGATTTATTCGAATCCAATGTTTATTTATTCCATTTGAATATATTTTATATTCTAAAAGAATAGCTGAAACAAATAAGATCGTAGCAGACCGTGAGACAAGGAAAAAATCTATTTGATTATAAAAGATCCTATTTAATTAATTTTTTTTTTTGGCAGTGCAGTAACCCCCATGGCGGCTTGACCAAGAAACCCGATAAGGGCCTCATCAGGCAACTAGGTAAGGCCCATATGTGACACGACTTTACATTTTCTAGCAGGGCGCTTTCGGGCTGCCTTATAAATGCTCGACCAGGGCAGTCAGGTAGCCTGAACATGCCATGAATCGAGCCCTATCAAAATTTCTATGCGGGATTTCACGATAACTGAATGGATGGAAGAAAGAATGTTTATTGAGTTTTGCCAAAAACTTTGCCATTCATGTAAACCATTCACATGATTCGTAAAATGTATGGCGACAAATCCATGAGTGATGGACAGATTAATGAGTGGTTTAGGCGATATGAAAGTGACCACACATAACTTGAAAGTGAGGCTTTCTTGTGAAACACGGCAGTGTTCAGGTTTGTCAGCTCCCTGCAGTCCTGAACTGGCTCCCTGAGATTTCTGGGTGTTTCCCGAATTGAAACATCCTCTTGAAGGCAGAACCCTCGACGATGTGAAGGGAAGAAAAAAGAATACGACGAAGCAGCTATTAGCTGTTCCCAAAGCTGGATACAAGGAGTGTTTCCGAAAGTGGCCGGATCGCTGGAAGAAGGTTGTGGCGTCCGAAGAGAAGGACTTTGAAGGGGATATTATCGCCCCTGACCGGGATTAACTCTTTATCCTGCTATAGCGACAGATCGAATTCTTTTGGACGGACCGTGTATTGGAGGATGACTGAGACAAAAAAAGTGATTCTTATGGGACACGCTTGTCTCCCATTCCGAATCCCAAAGGTAAATCTGGTAACACGTGCATGCAGTGTTTGGTAAGTGAGGATTATTAATTTTACTGTTTCGCTTGACCCACGGAAGCCAAATTTTTGTCCGTTGACAAAGTTACCAAGCAAGTAACTAGTTTTAAAAAAAGGTAGAAACGGTTCCCAATCCGGCCGCTTTTTTATTTTTCAACACGACTAGGGCTACATGAGCCATTGATCTTTAAATTCCACAATATTCACCTTTTACCCAATCCATTAATACACAAAACGCAGTGAGAAGTCGGGGATAACCAAAATGCATACTTGATCTCTTCTGGATGTGGCAGTCGAAATGACAAATGGCAATAATACTCTGTTTCGACAGTTCCCCGCAGTTTGCAACGTTCATTGTGAGAATTTAAATAACGTAACTTGTCGCTGTCGAATGACCGAGTCCTCACAAAAATTGGAAAACTTCTATTTTACGCGTGACATCAATTGTCCAGAAAAACGGGATGAGAACACCAAGAAGTTGACATTGAAGTATACAGATTATCAAAATGCAACCATGGCACCAGCAATGGCAAACCGAAACAAATAGGCTGTCTATACGTTGGTATTTGCCTTTACTCGACTACCTTGGGCCAACATGTATTGCCGGCTTTAGAAAAGGAGAAGCTCTGTTCCCCGTCTGGATCATTTTAGTGTTAGTAAAACGTTACTCCATTTTCACTGCTCCATAGTCGGAAAAGGGACCCTTACCACTTCGACATGTCTGCCACAGCCGTAAAGTTCCTACAATTTAAAACCTGTACGCATAAAATGTTGCAAGTAGATGTGTCAGATTTGGGATTTCAAAAAATAACTAGCAATATTTTCAAGAACATTTTTTTGGCTTTTTCTCCTGTATGTGAAATGCGGGCGATTCACTGTCGCGCAATCTCATCAAGTAGGGAGTTATAGAACAGGTCTCTCAAAATGGAATTGAAATTCCATTTTTCATTCTTAAGCCCGATTGCGAAATATCAAGCTTTACAGAGATGAACTAATTTTTCATTGGTCGATTTGAAATATCTAAAATATTCTGGGTACTCGCATTTGTTTAGAACTTTTGATTAAAATGATTTTCGTTAAGTTACATCAACGAATGCAGGTGTCACGTCCCGTAACTTTTTAATCTTTTGTTTATTAGTTTCCATTATTTTTTATCTTTTATCAACGGGTTTAATATTCATTATTTTCCGACGACTCCGTCGCCTCGTGTCTCTGTGCGGTGTCGGCTGTGAAACGCCGACCGGATGTACCCGATCGAATTCCGCTGATCGAGCATTGCCTGATCCGCGGGGTTCGACCGTGGGACTCCGGGAGCGGACAAGTTTCCGTGGACGTTGCCAAAAACCCCACCGGGCTAATAGCGACCGAGCTAACGTCGGTCCGGTGGCGGTAAGTATGACTAGTTCCGATTTGTCCACGGTTCGCTCCTGGAGTCGGAGAAAACTCCTAGTAACAGCAGTCCTCGCGGCGGTGTAATAAGTCCAGGCTAGCAACCCGGCGGACCCGCACAGAGACGTCAGTCTTTACTAGTAACGTAGTTAGGTAACGACATACTCGCGGCGGTGTAGTAAGACCTGGGTAGCGACCCGGCGGACCCGCATAGAGACAGTGATCGTTACTTTAGAAAACCATACTAATCACCAAAGTTTATTCTAAAAATACTAAATATCTATCGAATCAGTGATAAAGGTGCGGGGCCTACGTTAAAACCCCGATCAACGTAGAGGACTCATAAGTTCAACGTGCGGTGTGCGGGAGAGAAACGCGGGGAGAATTGTCCCCGCGGAAGAGCGTGCTAGACCGAGAGTGAGAGAGCGACGCGGGGGAAACTGTCCCCGCGCAAAAGCGTGATTACCCACAGAACGTTGTAAGTAGAATTAATATAATATAATAAAATATCATTTATAACCCTTTACCCCTAGATAGCATTCGTTAGAATTTGTTTCCCTACTCCCATTTCCACAGGAGAGTTTGCCGGGCCCGTATGGGACGTGCGGCTATCCCTTCTACTTTAAAGAAATCATATTGAAGAACCCAAAGGTAAAATAAACATAAAATAAAATCGTCCCTTCTGGACGTAACAAATTGGTGGCAGCGGACCCCTACTCAATATCGAAAAGCGGGTGGCTGTAACCACCGGTACTGCTGTACCTCTACCGGTGGGTGCAATTGCTGTCCTTGGACCGTCACCGCTCAGAGATATACCCGCGGCGAGCGCTCAACATCATCGCCCGTCGCGGATCAGCGCAGTCCGCGACCCCAGAGTCCCGAGCCTGGGCACGGCGAGCCAGCCTCCCTATCCTTTCCCTATCAACGAAAAACGCACAGTAAAATTTCAGGACAGACATCAAGAGGGAAATATCCTCAATCCAGTTCCAAAAACGAGACCAAAGATTCCTCGTCAGAAACCGAGGACGAAGTAGAGACTCCGGTTGTTACACTATCTGCACCGGAGCTTGTCAATGGAGTCCAGAAATTTTATTGTGATTCCGGGTCGAGTTTAAATTTCATCAAACTTCGTGCCCTCCGTGATAACGTCACGTATGACCCTGCGAAATCGCGTGAATATGTCGGTCCTACGAACGAAAAGGCGTGGTCGTTGGGGACGGTAAAATTAACGATAAATGATCAACCCCATACCTTTCACGTTGTCGAGGAATTCGTGACAGAAAGCAACGGACTGCTCGGTAGACCCTTTATGCGCCGCGAAAAGGCCGAGCTATCGTTTCGTCATAACGCTCTTGTAATGACGAGTGATCCTATTCGTCCCCTACCGTTTTTAACAAGCGACTCGCCGCAAACGATTTCCGCGCCGAGTAAGAAAATTTTTACCATCAAAGCTCGGACACGGACACCCTTGGCAGTCGCAGTCACGAATCCGGACCTTCGTGAGGGTTATCTGCCACGAATCGAGACTGAACCAGGGTTATACATCGGCAACGCTCTGGTATCCCAAAAGAACGGGATATGTCATGTTCTCGCAATAAATACGTTAACTCATGACGTAGACATCGAGGTCACGCCGCAGGAAATACTGCCCTTCGAATATTATCAGGCTGATCCAAGCGAGGACAGTGGTTCGTCAGACGACGAAACATTGCCGCCGCCTGATCGCATTGCGGCAGTGCTGGAAGCTTTGCGCTTGGACGGGCTGAATGTCGTCGAACGTTCTCACGTCCGTCGAATCGTGGAAGAAGACCCTATGCGATTTAAATTGCCTGGCGACAACCTACCCAGTACAAGCCTCGTTACACACCGGATACCAACGGACAATGATTTGCCAGTGAATACTCGCCAATACCGATTCCCTTCCATTCATCGAGGAGAAGTCGAAACACAAATCGGCAAAAAACTCGAGAATGGAGTAATCATACCATCGCAATCCCCGTATAATTCTCCGGTCTGGATTGTGCCCAAGAAACCCGACTCTCAAGGTCGGCCGAGGATGCGGATGGTGATAGACTTCAGGAAACTGAACGAGAAAACTATCTCCGACGCTTACCCACTACCAAATATATTTGACATATTGGACCAGTTGGGCGAGGCTCAGTACTTCTCGACCTTCGATCTGGCAAGTGGTTTTCAGCAAATTCCAATGGATCCGCGTGATAGCGCCAAGACCGCCTTCTCGACACCGAACGGCCATTATGAGTACGTTCGTATGCCTGAGGGTTTGAAGAACGCACCCGCGACTTTTCAGCGATTGATGGATAGTGTACTTCGAGGTCTCCAAGGTGCCGAATTGTTCGTTTACCTTGACGATATTGTTGTATTCGCTCGATCGTTGGAGGAACATGGTGCAAAAGTTCGTCGATTAATGGCTCGGTTGCGAGATGCAGGGCTCGTGCTTGAGCCCGACAAGTGTGAGTTCCTGAAAAGGGAGGTATGCTACCTCGGCCATATAATTGGGCGAGATGGTTTACGGCCTGATCCCCGAAAACTCGAGGCGGTGAAACGCTTCCCGACCCCGAAAACGGCGAAAAATATCCGGCAGTTCCTCGGACTGGCTGGATACTATCGGAGATTCATCATGAATTTTTCCAGTCGTGCCAAGCCGTTATCGAATCTCTTGAAGAAGGGTAAGCCGTTCGAGTGGGGAAGCGCACAGCGACGAAGTTTCCGTGATTTGCGTAAGGCCCTTTGTACGGCGCCCATACTCACATTTCCCGATTTTAACCTACCATTTATGCTTACCACGGACGCGTCAGATTATGCGGTTGGGGCCGTGTTAAGTCAAGAGCACGATGGCTTTGACTTTCCAATAGCCTACTTCTCCCGCATACTTCTCCCCGCCGAGATAAATTATGGTACAACGGAGAAGGAATGTCTCGCTGTCATAAAAGCTGTGGAGCATTTCCAGCCGTATTTATATGGCCGAAAATTTAAACTCGTCTCCGATCACGAGCCTCTTAAATGGATTGGCTCTATGAGTAATCCAGGAAAGAGGTTGGTACGTTGGAAACTGAGCCTCCAAAATTATAACTATGAGTTTGTCTACAAACCTGGAAAGCTAAATATCAATGCGAACGCTCTTTCCCGTAACCCCAAAAATCCACTATCATCAGAATCGAGCGAATCGGAGGATTCGGCCCGGCCGACACTGGTACTCCCTATAGATAGTGGGAGACCCCGGCTGCCCTCCGCCCCGAGTGGACGTTGCGTGGGGCCGATGAATCCAAGGCACCCCGATCCTAACGCTCGGAGCCCTATCGCTCGCCGTACACGTGGACAAACAGCTGATTCAAATGTAGCACGCGGGCGACCCAATTATGCAGAGTCTTCGGGGACAAGCTCGGGAGAGGAAGCTCGGCCCATACAGCGGCTAAATCGCAGCATGCTCCCTACCCCCCTCCTTCCCCCGAAATGACGAATTTTCAAACGTCCGCCACAGCTAGCCGATAAGACGCTGTGTCCACCACCCGTGGCTATAGACGTTGGGGCCCCCGTCCCTGCTAGCCCTAACGAGATTATCGTTCCGGTCGAACCTCCTCCTAGCGACACGGATGACAGTACTCCCGTGGAAGATTTTGTTCCCGACGGAAACGAATCGGTCCGCGAGGGACTGCAACGTACCTTCGGAAAATTCAACGAGTCACTGAAACAACTCGAACAGAAATTTTGCGAAGGGCAAGAACAATCAGCCGATATGGTTGAGATATCGCCGACTGTCCGAGAAATCCCCAACGATTTAGATCCTACCATAGATAGCGATGATCACGTACTGAGCGAACGATTGGAGAAATTGTCTGAACGGCTCCAACGGCTTACTGAATAGGAGCTCCCACGGAGAGCTAGCCTTATAGGGCCCCGTTTTTCGCGTAGGAGCGAGCGAGACAGCGATGCCGATGACAGGACTCAGGTCCCTTCCCCGGAGTCGAGGGAGGCCATAATCAAAGAGATGCACTCGAGCCTTATAGGCGGCCATAAAGGCGTTACTAAGACCTATAGGCGAATTCGAGAGCGGTTTTATTGGCCTACCCTCAAAAACGACATCCAAAATTATATCCGTCGCTGTAAGGGTTGCCAAGAGCAGAAACTCGTTCGTGCAAAGACCCGCGAACCCATGCTCTTGATCGATATACCAGCAGACACTTTTGATAGAGTATCCCTTGATACCGTTGGTCCATTGCCTATTACTCCTCACGGGAATGAGCATATACTAACGATGCAAGATAGCCTATCAAAATACTGTCTTGCTGAACCAATCCCCGATCTGAAAGCGACCACCGTTGCAGAGGCAATGGTTCGGCGGCTTTACAGCCAGTTCGGAGCTCCACGGGTAATTCTAACTGACCGTGGAACCTCATTCACGAACGGATTATTGAGGGAAATCTCCAAAATCTACAAAGTAGATCATACGACGACATCCGGTTACCGTCCCCAAACTAACAGTGCGTTGGAACGGAGTCATATCGTTCTAACAGAATATATCAAGCACTACGCTGACCGATACGACGATTGGGACCGTTTACTGCCCTTTGCCGAGTTTTCCTACAATGCAAGCATTCACGAGGCGACAAATTTTACGCCTCATGAGGTTGTGTATGGAAAAACAGCCCGACAGCCTAGCGAATTTCCTACCCAAGACCGTCTAGCTACAAGTAGTTCGTTCCTTGTTGAGCTCATAAAGCAACAGAATTAAATTCAAGAGATGGCCTGGGAAAACTACCGTAAATGCCGGCCCTTGGAGGGAAAATCCGACACTCAATATCACGGTCCCTATAAAATGAGATCGATTACCGATAGGAATAATGTCGTCCTCGAGACTGAAAGAGGTGAACGATTCGCTAGCCTACCTCTAGTTAGTTTCAACTGCATGTGTATTGACAGCAAAATGATGATCGCGATTATCTGCGTCCTTGTCTTCGCGGGCCGTGGAATGACCAATTCAACACCCAGGAACCCCTACGTTGTCAACAAACTCGAAGATAACGCTGGAATATACTACGAGCTACAAACGCCGGTGCAATTACAACGCGCTGATTGGAGAATGACATTATTCATCGACCTTGCCGAATTCATCGCGTCCTTCCCGAAGGACGGCGGGAACTTGCCAAAAATTCAAGCAGAATGCCTCAAATACAACTCGGAGGCGGGTTGTGAGGAGCTGCTCCGTAGACCTTACGTAATATCGCGGTTGCGGCACGGCCACGAGCTAACTAGTGATCTATGGGGGATCGGAAACCGCAAGGATCTCAAAACATCGTCGCCCTTAACAACAATGAAGAGACGTTCAGTGCCCTTCGGATTTGTGGGGAGCATCAGCAAATCCATATTCGGAACCCTCACCGAGGATGACGCGGATTACCTTTCTTCCCAAATAGATCGTCTATTTAAAGATCAACAGGAACTAACTCACCTCCAGGAACAACAAATGCATATTTTAAGCTCAAAATTGCAAACGCTACACAACGAACATTTGGAGGAATCAAAACGAGTGGAATCTATATACCAAATTGTATCGCACATGCACGAGGACCTCAGCACGATCGCTAATGCATCCGCCGTGGCCTATTACAATTTCTCACTCGCTAACTACGGAAATAAAGTCGCAAACAAAATCGACAATTACATACGTACCTGCGAAAAGTACATCTCTGTGATCAGCTCAGCAATCAGCGGGAAATTCGATCCCGCGGCCATATCACCAACGCAACTGCGAATGGTAGCGGAGGAAGCACAACGCCACGCGGGGGGGCTAGAATTTCCCTACTCCCCAGAGCATATCCACCCAGAGTACCTTGGGACTCTTGTTTGGACAGACGTGACGTCACGAGATGGGCGGCTAATGATCATCGTGCACATACCGCTTGTGGATCCGATGATATACGACCTATACCGGATAATCGCCTGGCCTGTTCCTCAACAACTCGGTAACGGGACCGGCTCAGCAAGCATTGTGCCTGTTTCACCATAAATCGCTTTGGGAAGGAGTCGTCAAACCTTCCTCCTAGTTAGCGAAGCATACAGAAATCAATGTAAGGCGGCCGATCGACGGCTGATTTGCTCAGGAAATGTTCCAGTTCGGGACACAAATGCAGGCGTCTGCGAGCTGCACATGCTTACCATGCCATCCCAGGAGGCCATGCGCCAGTGTAACATACGCCTGCATCCGCACCCTGAAGATTTCTGGGAATATGTGCCTACACACGGCGGTTGGCTTTTCTCCCTTGTCGAGCCCACGAAGTTGCGGGTGACGTGTCTAAACACACCGGTAGTTGACATAACATTACAAGGCATGGGGATTCTACAGTTGGAGGCTAACTGTGTTGGAGCAACCCGTACTACCACTTTATCAAGTCTTCGCGCATATGCGGGCAAGGAAACGTTCTTCTACGAGCCGGGAATAACGCTCAATATATCCATCGTAATTCCCACTTTGGCCAATAGCGATATCGCATTGGACTTCAGGCAATTATTCGTTCAGGCGCACAAACAGTCCGCAGGGGGAAACACGAATCTGAGGCTCGAGGACGGGGAATCGCTGCTCGCTGTGGAAAAAGAAATTCATGCCATAGGCGAGCATAAAAGAGAGAGAGAGAAACAACATTTCCTCACTCTGGCCAGCTTTGCTAGTCAAGCGGGAGTAGTGTTGTTATTCCTAATATATACCTTGCGGAATCCGCTATCTCTCTCTCTCGGATACATTTGGAAGTGGTTGTGCTCGCGGAAAAAGAGCTCTCGCCCAACCGAAGGGAACTTGCACGAACATTCGGCCCGAGGAAATTCTCAAGAAGGCAACTTGACACCTAGCCTGCCGATAAGTACCTCGAGTCCGGCGCGAGAGGACTCTCTTCCCCGCCCCGTCCCTCGTCAAGAGTTACTCGTCGCATAGCGAAGCAGAGGCTGACCAATTTCGGGGAGTAGGTTCGACCGGCCGTCGCACAACGCAGAATGGAACAACAGCGAGGTAAATTGGGAGACTTACCTACCGTCCTCGCCAATATTTTGCCGTGCGAGAATCCGTGAGTGCATTAAACACTATAAGTACTTAATCAATATTCATTGTTCGACGAGGACGTCGATGTCCCCAAGGGGGGGTGGGTTGTCACGTCCCGTAACTTTTTAATCTTTTGTTTATTAGTTTCCATTATTTTTTATCTTTTATCAACGGGTTTAATATTCATTATTTTCCGACGACTCCGTCGCCTCGTGTCTCTGTGCGGTGTCGGCTGTGAAACGCCGACCGGATGTACCCGATCGAATTCCGCTGATCGAGCATTGCCTGATCCGCGGGGTTCGACCGTGGGACTCCGGGAGCGGACAAGTTTCCGTGGACGTTGCCAAAAACCCCACCGGGCTAATAGCGACCGAGCTAACGTCGGTCCGGTGGCGGTAAGTATGACTAGTTCCGATTTGTCCACGGTTCGCTCCTGGAGTCGGAGAAAACTCCTAGTAACAGCAGTCCTCGCGGCGGTGTAATAAGTCCAGGCTAGCAACCCGGCGGACCCGCACAGAGACGTCAGTCTTTACTAGTAACGTAGTTAGGTAACGACATACTCGCGGCGGTGTAGTAAGACCTGGGTAGCGACCCGGCGGACCCGCATAGAGACAGTGATCGTTACTTTAGAAAACCATACTAATCACCAAAGTTTATTCTAAAAATACTAAATATCTATCGAATCAGTGATAAAGGTGCGGGGCCTACGTTAAAACCCCGATCAACGTAGAGGACTCATAAGTTCAACGTGCGGTGTGCGGGAGAGAAACGCGGGGAGAATTGTCCCCGCGGAAGAGCGTGCTAGACCGAGAGTGAGAGAGCGACGCGGGGGAAACTGTCCCCGCGCAAAAGCGTGATTACCCACAGAACGTTGTAAGTAGAATTAATATAATATAATAAAATATCATTTATAACCCTTTACCCCTAGATAGCATTCGTTAGAATTTGTTTCCCTACTCCCATTTCCACAGGAGAGTTTGCCGGGCCCGTATGGGACGTGCGGCTATCCCTTCTACTTTAAAGAAATCATATTGAAGAACCCAAAGGTAAAATAAACATAAAATAAAATCGTCCCTTCTGGACGTAACACAGGAGTTAGGGACTATCAAGTTAAGCTAACAAGGAAAGGTTGCGAGGTCGATCTCTCCGATCCCGATGCAGTTTGGCATGCTAGAAGAATGGGTAAAAATAGATGACATGTATTTTTTAATATCTGCGGAACCCGACTTTTAAGGGGTGAAACGCACCCTCGAACGTAGGGGTGCTTTTCGTTTTTCGTTGATAACGTTATCGTTCTCATCTCCAATGTATAAGTACGCGAAAAAATAAACGTTGTTGCAATTTGAACTTTTTTCATATCTCGTACCGTTAAAACGTTATCGACGAAAAATGAAAAACACCCCAATTTTAGAGGGTGTGTTTCATCCCTTAAAAATCGGGTTCTGCAGATATAAAAAAAAATACGTGTCGCCTATTTTTACCTATTCTACAAGCATGCTAAATTTAATCGAAATCGGAGAGATCGCCCTCGCAATCTTTCCTTGTAAGTTAACTCGATGATAACTTCATAGGAGGAATGTAAGAATAATTGTGTCACGTATTATTTAAAAGCCCGCGAATAAAATACCAAACATGAAACGAAGGGTCCCTCATTTCCACCCCCCCTCGTACTGTTAGATTATTATGATTGCGAATTAATAAACAAAGTTGAAATGACTATGAAATAAATTATTGTGGTTCATCATTCTGGATTCACGAGCAAAATGCACGAGCAAATGACGGTACAACCATACTCTAAGCAACGTATAAAGGATTACTGTCAATTATTTTGCGCATTCTACTTCTGCTGATATTCATTTTTTTAATTGGTGAGATAAAAAATTAACAGTAATTGTGCAAGGCGAATCTGATATACAGGTTTTCTCGCTAACCTTTGTACTATATATGCGAATATTTAATTGACCCATAAGACAGTCTATTCGATATCGTGGAAAACGTGGCCGACGCTACCGGCTCTCGCTATAACTCGATACATTGATCCGAGGGTTAATGTCTCTGGCGAAACTTAATTAACGCATATCCTTTATGAGCTATCGCACTCTAACGAAATTACTCGACCCAGCTTACTCGACGTAACAACCTCGTTATATATACATGATACATCCATTGCGGGACCACCATGCGCCTGGTGTCATTAGCGGGCTTCGCCATAAATCCGCCAGGTGGCTTGCGTGCGGTGTCTCTCGCAACAGCAGCATCGCGTTACAATGACTATAAGGGTCCATTTTTTCTCACCGTAAACATCCTCATTCCTACACTCACAAGGAACATCACATTAATGTCCATCCTCAATTTTGTTGCAACTCATGTAAGTGGAGCATGGTCAGCAAGCCCTTTCTACAAAAGAGTACCCCTCTTATTCAATTTAATGTTCCCTTTTTAAACTTGGGATGAGAAACAGAAAAATGAAAGTGCGGTTTACATCTTAATTTATGTATATACGCATCCTGATTTTTTATTGTTTACATGAGAAAATTTTTCGTTTTCGTTTAAATAAAATCGATGGACTACTTGTGGGTGAAATTTCAAAAACACCCCTTGACATGTCTCACTCCAAGGGATGGTTTCAACCTTCACATCGATTTTCTGCCGCTAAAAAAGTATATGTCTAATAATGTTAGATGCTCTACCACATACATGGGTTTCAAGAAAATCGAAGGTAAACACCGTAGTAAGATAATCCACTTCACTGAAAAATGTATCCCTTGGAACGAAACGTGCATGCAATTTACACGTTATGGAAAAATTCATAGTACTTTATAATTCTCTGAGCGTTCAGGCATTAGAAAAAGAATCCACTTTTACTTTGAATACAGTAGATTCATAAAATCCGACACTTATGTGCTGCAATTAGCCTTCCAGTATTTTGCGTAGATTAAACCAATCAAAATGGGCTTCGAAGTGTTCGGACAAATAGAAGCGGCTGGTGCGAGGGCGATTGAAAAAGATGTGAATTTAATAAGTTTTTAGTGAATAAAAAAAACGAAAAGTGATGGCGCTCAGCCGGAGGTGCGATAAAGTCGTGTGAAAGAGTGGCAACGCGAGAAAGCTTCTAGCCAATATAATCCTTTCACAATATAACGTTTATCGCGAGAGAGCACCACTCTCGGTATAGCTGTGGAAAGTCCTGGCGGCATTTCCGAGAGCCTGAGGGAATATTATTGAAATCAATTCACTAAAGAGACGCCAGGAGGACGCATCGGCAACGGAAGTGCTAGTCATAAAGATTGCCATCACTGTGTTGCGACGGTAAGCTTTATGGCCGACAGCCTCAAAGCCGTCAAGTGTTTGGCTATTTTTCAACACTTGGACTAAGAAAGTTTATTAAACGGTCAACTGTGACCGTTGTAACCACATATAAACGATCACAGTTGTGACCGTTGTGACCACATATAAACGATCACAGTTGTGACCGTTATAACCACATATAAACGATCACAGTTGTGACCGTTGTGACCACATATAAACGATCACAGTTGTGACCGTTATAACCACATATAAACGATCACAGTTGTCACCGTTGTGACCACATATAAACGATCACAGTTGTGACCGTTATAACCACATATAAACGATCACAGTTGTGACCGTTGTGACCACATATAAATCTGACAACACATAAATTATTCTTATACGGAATACTTTATATTTTATCAATAGTATAATAGTAATAATAGTCAAAAGTATCAATAGTTGATAACTGAATAATTTCCCTAATCAAGATACATTTTTATATACGCACGTGAAAACAATTTATATAACCCGGTAGAATTTTAGGCTTCGAGTTTGTAGACTTATTCTATTTGTTCTACAACTATGTTTACAGTTGAAATAAAAACTTCGTTATTTCAATATGGGAACAATCCAGCTCATGTGATTGCTGGAACTCTATTAACATTATCTGCATAGGTTATGTGGGGGTTGGAAACGATAATTTCAAGATTACACCAATAATGCAAAGTTCGTTTCGATTCCAAACATTTTCTAGACAAATATAGAAAATTCTCAATTCAACAATTAAGTCACCAAACTATGTAGATATTATAGAGATAATTATCGAATTATCTAGCTCATGTAGGTATTATGTAGAATATTCCGAATTGTTTGGATATCCCACTTTTCCACCCTCCGAAGTTTCTTGTGAATGGCTTAAAAGTTTTTATGGATTTTTCGTTGTTCAATTTGATTCAATTTGAGTTCGCAATTTGATTCCAACGATCATCAATATGTGCCCAACTCCGTTAATATTGGTCCCTTTAGGCCAAAAATAATTTTCTGAATTCCAAGTTGATCGTCTCGATCCTTGAAGGACATACCTGGGCGTATTATCCCGTTTGCGCTTTGCAAGATTCTCCGTTGAAACGTCGAGGGTACGATAAACAGAAACTCGACTGGCTTTATCGGGACTCTTGACTCGGCTTGCGAGGCCTCCTTTCTCTAATCACTCTCCATTGACTCGAGACTCGGTGAAACCCGCTCTTGTTGACTGGATTGCGGTAGTTATCGCTATGTCGGGACTCTGCCCTAAGATTCGAAGCAGAGATGGACGAAGCTTTGAATAGCAAGTCATTTATCTGCCAAAGTTCCTTCGATCATTAAGTCTTCCTGCTACAATTTACCGGCTTCACATAGTTCTGCGGAATTTCGCGTAACTTTCTTAAGTAACGTGTACATTTGAACGTGATGAGGTCACAAACTCACTATGTATGCCCAAGTGGTCAGGAGCGAGGTTTGAGGGATAGGTAATTCGCGAAATTTCGAGAACAAAACTTCTCATCCATTTTTCTCTCCGATCGATGGTTCATTACGTATTCGTCAATTAATGATAGCCAATGAGCAGCCTGCTCAGTGAATTGTCACCGCCTCTCTTTTCTTATCGCCTCACCGCATTGGTTCGCGATATTTTGTCAATATCTCATGAATGGTGTGTTGAATAAAAAAATATATAAATACTTTTCTCTTCAGAACTTCACGATGGACGTACCCTTAAAAGTTTCGGTATAACCTTTAGGACACCCGGTTTATTACTTTTGAAGAACTTCAGTTCTTCGCATTTTTCGCCTTGACGAATATCCCTGAAGATATAATTCCAAGGCTTAATTCACAGAAAACCTTTTTTCTCTTTTCTCCCACGGTCACCAGGAGTCTCTCTCTCTCTCTCTCACTCTCTCACTCTCTTATCTCTTCCTTTTCTCTCGTAGTATGTATTTCAGGCACATTGGTTTTCCACGCGGACAACCAATTTGTCCCACGTAACCACCGCTGGCCGCCCCGGAGCGATTGCTCTTACTCTAAATCCCCGGGGGATTTATTTTTGTTACCCTCCCGGAGAAAATACGACGTAGAAATTCTCACTACTTTTCGTTCTTTCGCGCTACGTTTTTATGTATCGATTATCAAGCATTACGGAGTTTAATAAAAACCAGCTGACATTTGTAACGAGAGTGACGGAATCCCGTTATTTTCTTCATTCAAACAAAAGTATTTACGACAAATCCTGTTGAAACAAACAATAAAACAACACAAGACATTCCCTACTTGGTACTGAAAGTTAATTTTTCGGTAATAAGAACAACTTTTTCTGATAGTTTTTTTAGAGAACCCCGACCGACAAACTGAAAATTGTATACATTTGGCTTATTTTCAGACTCTGGGTTGATAACGCGCATGAAACAATCATACAATTCAGTAGAAAGTGATCGAGCGAATGGAAAAATGGGCAGAACTTTTTGTCTAAAAAATGTTGTAAAAAAATTCAACTTGAATATTTCTTTGGTGAAAGATATGACGAAAACTAATTCTACTTTGGCTCATCTATTAGAAGGATTTTTAATCAGATGTTTTAAGAGGCCAATCCGGAGGATTAAGAGTAGAACTTGAATGGATAAAAGTGTAGGAGGCATCCGTTATTCGAAGTTCTGTAGACTGGGGCAGCAAGATGCCAAAGGGTTGTGCGTTGGGAGAAATGCGTGCCATGGACTCATCTACTCGTGATACACACACGCTTGTACACACACACACACACACACACACACACACACACACACGCGCTTGTACACACACACACACACACACACACACACACGCACGCACGCACGCACGCACGCACGCACGCACGCACGCACGCACGTACGCACGCACGCACGCACGTACGCACGCACGCACGTACGCACGCACGCACGCACGCACGCACTCACGCACGCACGCACGCACGCACGCACGCACGCCCGCACGCACGCACGCACGCACGCACACACACACACACACACACACACACACACACACACACATATATATATATATAAATAGGGTGTTATGAAAGTATCGCCTAAAGGGGGTGATAGGTCACCTCGTTGGGAACATATCAAGCCAAGGTTACCTTAATCCAAAGTCTAAAGATTTCAAGTTATCATGGTAAGTATGATTTTTGGAAAATTTCCGAGAATTATGTAATAACTTGTTGACCTCTTATAGTAATGCTATTTTTTTTAGTAGCATTAACATAAAAGGTACTTTTATATTTTGACAAGTTCTTAATTATTCAACACATCCCATTTAGTTAGTTGTGTGGGTACAGATTATTGTATTGATATTTGTCGATTGAATGTACAAGACGCAAATATAGACGATTAAATATACTATGACGCAAATAAGTTTTTAGTTACCAATTATTGTCTGGTTGAACATTGTGAACAAGTTATTACCCAATTTCGGGAAATAACCATGATAACTCGAAATCCTTAGACTTTAGACCAAGGTAACCTAAGTTAGATATGTTCCTAACGAGGTGACCTATCACCCCATTAAGGCTTTGCATCGACCTTCCTAACACACTGTGTATATATACTGGGTGAGGCACATAACGTGTTACACAGTAATAGCACTCGAACTATTGATCATACCGAAAAATGTTTTCAGACAAAAGTTTCAGTATTAGTGAAGGCCGTCATACTGGATCACCCTATTTTTTATCGGTGAAGACGCTGAAGCTACGCCAAGGTCAACTCCACTTTAAAAAATGGAAGCATGTACTTTTTTCGATGACATTATTACTGATTTTAAGACGAATTCAGCGACCTACAACACAAGGTCATTCTAGTCACGCAAAGTATGAAAATAGTCGAAAAATATCGGAATCATCACTTTCAAAGGATCCACTAACCTTCGTTTAGGTCTATCTACAGAATATGCTCAGAGTGATGACCCTCGACTTGCAAGCACTTGTTAATTCGCTGATGAAAAGACCGTCTAACTTCAACCAACATTTATGGTGTAATTTCGGTACATGCTCGGCGTATTTTTTCTTTCATGTCGCCAGGCGTAGTGGGTGCTACGGCCATTAAGCGTTCTTTGACAAAACCCCATAAAAAGTAATCTGGTGATGTTAGATCTGGCGAACGAGTTAGCCAAGCTACAGGGACGCCTTGTCCTATCCACTTTTCACCGAAAAACTCATTTATCATTTGCCTTAAATACAGACCATAATGGGCGGTGCACCGTTGTGTTGCATCCATATGTTCATGTGAACATGCAAGGGCACGTCTTCCAGTAATTGAGGTAGTACGTTTTGCTGGATGATTGCGTAAACTTGTCCAGTCGAGCGATCTTCAAAAAAATATGGACTAATGACATGATCGCCGACAATGCCGCACCAACATTTAACGGACCACGGATGTTGAAATGGTACAGTTCTCATCCATCGAGGATTCTCATTTGCCCAATAATGTATGTTATGCCTATTCATATTTTCCATATTTGTGAAGTTGGATTCGTCCGAAAAAAAGCACATAACTAAAAAACGAGACATCTGTGCGCAATTTTCTACAAATCCAGTTACAGAAATTGACG
The DNA here is from genome assembly GCA_964007375.1 of Ophion obscuratus. Lineage (NCBI taxonomy): Eukaryota > Metazoa > Arthropoda > Insecta > Hymenoptera > Ichneumonidae > Ophion > Ophion obscuratus. Next base: position 18,575,144 of record OZ023317.1, read on the forward strand.
CGATTTAGGAAATCATTGCCGTACAAATCCTGATGTAATGGCATACGATACGGATGGAACTTATGTTGACGTAAGATTCTTAATACAAATCGCTGACTAATTCAACTCTCTCTTTCCAGTTGCCTGCTGCTCGCATGTGGATTTAGTGCAGCAAAAGCGAAGATAGCAGCTGCATTATTTTCATTAACAATCGGTCGACGTTTGACTCGTGTTTGTTTCACTGTACCGAAGCGACAGAAACGGTCAGCTAATCGCTTAAAAGCCATGGACGATTTTTGTTGCCTATCCGGATAACGAGCCGCATACAAATCTTGGGCGTTTCTGTAATTTTTACGGCATTCCCTCAGCACCATCAACATATCAAAAGATTCTTGAAAATCGTTCATTTTCGCTATCCGATATATTCACATTAGAAGTAATGTAATGCGTGACTAACTGATATGTCAGCAGAAAATGCGTACTTTCTGCCGATGAGAAACATTAGTATCGTAAGAAATGAAAACAGCGATCAAACAAGTGTTTACAAGTCGAGGGTCATCACTTCGAGCATCTTCTGTAGATAGACCCAAACCAAGGTTAGTGGATACTTTGAAAGTGATTATTTCGATATTTTTCGACTATTTTCATACCTCGCGTGACTAGAATGACCTTGTGTTGTAGGTCGCTGAATTCGTCTTAAAATCGGTAATAATGTCATCGAAAAAATACATGGTTCCATTTAAAAAAGTGGATTTGACCTTGACGTAGCTTCAGCGCCTCCACCGATAAAAAATAGGGTGATCCAGCATGACGGCCTTCTCGAACACTGAAACTTTTGTCTGAAACATGTTTGGATTTCATCAATAGTTTGAGTGCTATTGCTCAGTAACACGTTATGTGCCTCACCCTGTATATATACAGGGTGTCCCTCTTGTCTCTGCCACCCTAAATAACTCGGTAATTATCGACGTCACAAAAAAATGTTCCAGACAAATGTTGTACGGTGCGAAGGGGGGCATCAAATGCGACATTTTTTTTTTGATTTCGGTGGAGGCGCTGCCGCACAGTGAAGGTCACCCCCACTTTTTTAAATGGAATGATACATTTTTTTCAACCATCTTGTGGAGCACCGCAAGCCGCATAAGAAACATTAGGGGGTCACAGTCGTTCAAGGTCATTTCGAACACCTATGAAAATGAAATACAAATCTAAATATCTCGGATTACTGCTAAATATTTGGTAGTCATCCGAGATATTTAGATTTGTATCATTGATATTGATCTTGAATGACCTTGAACAACTTTGACGCCTGAATGTTTTTAAGCGGCTTGACGTGCTCTACAAGAAGGTTGAAAAAAATGCATAATTCCATTTAAAAAAGTGAAAGTGACCCTCACTGTGCGTCAATGCCCCCAACGAAGTAAAAAAAATTGGTCGCATTTGATAGCCCCCGTCACACCGTACAACTTTAGTTGTAACTGAAATTTTTTTTGTAACGTTGATAAATACCGAGTTATTTCGGGTGGCAGAGATAAGAGGGACACCTTGTATGTGTGCGCGCGCGCGTGTGCGTGCGTGTGTGTGTGTGTGTGTGTGTGTGTGTGTGTGTGTGTGTGTGTGTGTGTGTGTGTGTGTGTGTGTGTGTGTGTGTACACACACAAGCGCAGGGATTGTACTGAACTGCACCCTTTCTCATTTCCCCCTGACATATATGGAGTGCCCGCGTATGGTTATTGGGGACAGTAGAGGAACAGGACGAAGGGAAAACCTCTCAAGGTCCTCGTATGTTACAAGGAACAACGCTACGGTCTAATATCTTGGCAATCTATCACACAGAACCGGACGATAAATTGTGCTCCACGAGCAGTGATAAAATCGCTCGTTCCTAAATATCACAAATGCGTCTTTCCATTTTAAACGTTGGTGTGAAAAGACACGAGCTTTCGTATTATACGAGCGCACGTCCATAAAACGTTCCACCAAAGTTTACATCGATATGCAACGATAATGATTCTGGTGCTATCTCATCCCCAAAAAATCCCCGCGCAACTCTCTATATGCATATTTTCAAACTGATTTACGCTCCGCATCCCATAACCCAGAATTTTTACGTTCAACTCAATCTTATCAACGGTCCTACGCAACGACCCCCGTAAAAAACAACCCTTTCATACTCAATTTAAAGTAAGCTCGTCTTTTCAACCCCTTAAAAAAATGCGAATAAGGGGTGAAGCTGTATACAGTGTATGTTCGGAATGTTTATACTTTAATAACAATGTCTCAATGCTTACTTCGTCATTGAGGCCGTTCTCGTGCACACCTATATTAAGGGGCGTATTCAGTGTATCACGGTACTAAAGTATTTGCCACCATTTCTCGCGAAAAGGGTTCGAATATGGGACGGACGTATGTCGAAATGTACGTCACTATGACGAGAGAGTGACGGAGAGAAAATAGAGAGAATTACAGATATTCTGTAAATATATTCGAGATTCCTTCGAACCGGAAGGAATTTATGAATTTTGATGAAACGCCCCATCGAGGGGATACACGGCTTCGTTCGTGGGTAATATACCAACGGGATAATTGAATTCGTTCTTGAGATACAGGTGGTTCAATTTCGCACTGCGAGAATTCTTGTTTTTATTTTTCTTCCGACTTTACCGGGTCATCTCTTGTGACAGCAATTTTTTTCGTTTTACTTGGATTTTTTTTTTATGAACCATTAAAACTTACTATCGGTGAAATTTTACCATACATTTATTAACATTTTTACAGTCCCCCAGAATTTCATCAAACAAAAATAATGAGTTGAAACGACTTTACACCGTTCGGAAGACACTCATGTGTAAAAAAAGTTAGTTGACGGCTGTCGCGCCGTGATTGCGAAGGTTTTGTTCATCCAAAATAAAAAAATCAAACGGCACCTTAATTTGTGGACCTGAGGCTATCGCCAGAACCAGAGTAAGGGGGCGTACGCTAATTACGTAACGCAATTGGGGGGGTCCGCCCCGGCGTTACGGTCTAGGTACTTGGGGCGGGGGGTAAACGTTTGCGTTGCGTCACGATTTGAGAACTGCCAGAAATAGCAAAATGTCTGCATGTTCAAATTTTTGAATTTAAGACTCGCACACAATTTCACCACGGAAAGTATACAGCTTTCCATACGAAATGTCAGTTAAGGGGGGAAGTCACTGTGCAAGAACTTGCAAAGTAGCTTTCCCAGGTTCCCCAAGCAAAATTTGAAATTTTGTTTTTGTTTTTTATAATTCTTGAAAGTACATATATTCAAAAATATGTTGGCAACATTTTTATTCACAACTCCGAAAATTGACGGAGTTACAGTCACTATAGTGAGAACAGATAGTGCGACCGGTTACTGCCCTCAGTCCCCACAGGTGTGGCATCATTCACAATAGATGAAGTTCAGACTCTTATTATTTTGTGAAATATAATGAAGATGAAGAACCGTCATATCGCCCGCGAATAAATTCTTTCATGTATCATTGTTCTAGAAAAAATATAACTTTATATCAAGAAAAACGGAGCGAAAACTGAGAACACGTTGTTCGCGAAACTACTTTTTTCGACCTTGCCACAGCGAATACTCAAAAACTTATCAACCGATTTTCAATTTTTTTATACATTTTTGTAATCGCAGTGACTAAGGTACTACGTAACCGATTTTTCAAATTTTGATAATTATTATTTTAAAGACTGCTTGAATGCAAAAAAGGGCCTTGAAAATAGACAAAAATGTCCGAACTGTCGGCATTTTGTAAAAAAAAAACCAAATTAAAAAAAGGGCTCCGTTTAATGATAGCTCTATTTGTATAGATATCGATAAGTTGTCGACTTTTTATTTACAAATAACCTTTCATAAAGATATCGATGGGACAATGAAGAGAATTTTTTCGTCGTCAAATCAAGGCATATATCTCGGTTAATTTAAAAGATTTTTTCGTAAAAAATGATTTTAAAAACTAGATGAATATATTGTAAATAAAATGAGTATAAACCAGATCCGTTCATCAATAGTTATGTCTATGAAAAAAATCGCAATTATTGACGACAAAGCAGGCGTTACGATCCTGGTACGTGGGGAAAGGGGGCGTAGAAAATTGGGGAATTTAGCGTTACGTAATTTGTGTATGCCCTCTAAGGTGAAAATATCGAAAATTGAATTCTTAGCACCGTTTTAAAAGTTAAGTTCCAAGTTTCGTCATTTTTGTGCGATTCTTTCAGTTTAAAAACTAGAAATATTCTAGTTCGGGTGAGAACTATAGATGTGCTGACTGTACCATCAAAATTTGAGCAAAAGCCGTTTAATATATTTTTTTAATATCATGGAAGCCAATTTGAAAATTTCAGTTTTGCGAAAAACGCGTTTAAAAATTCAAGTACGATTTAGACAAAGAAAATGTTGACTTAGCAATAGCCTGCTATGCTGGGTCCATATAACACGGACACATTTTTGGCAACTTGTGCTAAAAAATGTTTTTCGATTTTTCTCGACCTGTCACATAGGATGACCTCCTTAAGAAATATTCTACTGATAGTAATATCTAATTTTCCAACGTTGCGAATTACTTCGAACTCAGTCGTTTCGGAAGCACGAAGCATTTTTTTCCTAATACAAAACTAACTCAAAGCGGGGAAGTTGAACATTTTTCCCCTTTTAAAACTCTTTTTCTATACGGAGAGGCACAGTATTAATAGCGTATAACTTTAATCATGTCGAGAGAGCAGATGCTTATAGAAAAAAAAGAACTTTTTGCCATTAGGATAATCCTTATAGTTGCGATGCCCGGTAATGGCATTACGGAAAGCGTTAAGTTTGAACTCGAGTAGGAAGAATTGTGCGCCCGGCGTTCGCGCGTTGCCTTTCGAGAAAAAGTTTCACGGCGAGCTTTAATGCTCTTATACACGTAGAGATAATTTAAAGGCGAATTTTCCGGAGCATTTGTGAGAAGAAGACTCCCCTTGCCTTCTCCGGCGTTCAACCGTTGGAGCGGGGCGAATGATATAGAGCTTTAGAGAGACAAGAGAAACATCGTTGAAATGGTGTTTTTAATTTTCTTTTCCCTCAAAATACAGATTTCGCAAGCTCTCACTTTTAGAGATCGACAAGGGAGAAGATTATTATGTAATGAAAACGCTGTTTATTCCAGCAGAATAAAAAAATTTTCAAACAAATCCAAATGAACGGCGGATTATTTACAATTATTTAAATAACCTACACTTCAACGAAATTCGTTATTTGGACAATACACTGAGAGAAAAAATACACTTTAAAAAAACGCGCATGGTAAAAGAGAGTATAGTCAAGTTCCCTATAGTTTATTGTCACCGCAATCATAATATGGTTAACACAACTATAAGCCGAAAGTGTACGTCAACATGCGACTTTGGTGGCGTGCTTGACTATCTAGTATCTTCGAAATTACTTTACACTATTGTAAAAGGCTTTACAATATCGCAATGGTTAATTCAGCTATATCACAAAATCGGCGCACAAATACTAATGCTGCACTGAGAGCAAAGTACATGGTATTTATGAAAGACGCCCAGGGCAAAAGAGGGTATAGTAAAATCCCGTATAGTTTATTGGCACTGTAATCATAATATGGTTAACACAACTATAAGCGAAAAGTATATCTAAACATGCAACTTTGGTGACGTGCTCGACTATCCGTTATCCCCAAAATAACTATTAACTATTGTGAAAATATTAACTGAATTAACTATACCGATATTGCAAAGCCTTTCACAGTTGTTACTAGTTATTTCGGGGATACCCAACACACTACCAAATCGGCATGATTAGATAGACGCTTATGTCCCGAGTAGAAGTTTCTTAGGGTTAGCCCTACCAGGATCAGGCCCCGATCAGGGTATATACGGGTAACATCTATTACGAACATGCTGATCCGGCCCCGGTCGGGCCGGAAGTATTTAGGCCCTAAATCAGGCTATACTAAAATGGCCCTACTAAGGCCGTCCCTGATAAGATCCTACTAAAGCTTACCCCGACAGGGCCCTACCAAGACTTGCCCTGATAGGCCCTACTATGGCTTTCCCTGATGAGGCCATAAATAGACTTGCCCTATAACTGCCTCAGCAGTCGATAGATGCACATAACCCCTTATTTACCACGTGGATACTTCGATTTGACAGCATCGTAGCTTCGCCAAAAATCCATTTAAGCAGTGACATATATTATCAAAAAGACGATCTGTGCAAAATTCCGCCTATATCGGAGATAACAATTGTTCGGAATTGCAGCTGGAATTGCTTCAATCTATTATGCCAAATATGCGATCAAAATAACATAAGTATCCGGTAGCATAGTGGCAGCGTGCGTAGTATAGATAGGTAGATCGTAGGTTCGAATCCATGTTCAGGCGAAATATTTTCTTCGATAGGAATCATTTCAGGAGGTCAGGGAATGACCTCCTGAAATCCTCTCAATTGACAATTTTTAAATTTATAAAATATTATATACATTTAGTAGACATACCATTCAGTGTGGTAAAAATCACTTTTTTTATAGTGTAAGGAAATGTCCATTTTATGAAAACCTACTAGATTATATAGCAGTGAACAATCAACGTATACTTGTAAGATTGTTGGTTGCGGTAACTCTACTTTATTGACACGTTCCACAAATGATTTACGTATTCACTATAAGATTACCATACTTTTGCTCTTATAGTAAACAGAGCATAGTTGACACAACTGCTAAAATATTGGGTTGATACAAAAATCTTGCAACACACAACACGAGTAAGAAAGAAAAATATTTTATTTTAACAATAAACGATTATTCAGTAATGTAGGTTCCCTCTGCATCTACAACTCTTGCTCAACGCTCTGGTAGACTTTGCACGCCCGCAGACCAGAATTCTTTTGGTCGTGAATTAAGAAAGCCGTCCAATGTATTTTTGTGATCCGACAGACGATCAAATTTTTTATCCCGTAAATAGTTCTTCAGAGCTCGAAACAGCTGATAGTCGGTAGGTGCTAAGTCTGGTGAACACGGTGGGTGTGGTAGAACTTCCCATCCTAGCTGCGAAATAGTTTCTTGTGTCATCTTAGCGACGTGGGGTCGAGCATTGTCATGGAGAAGCCGAATTTGAAGACGTTTACGCCTTTTCTGTTTCATAATTTTAGCCACCTTTTGCAGTTGTGCAGAATAAACCTCTGCCTGTATTGTGGTAATGGTTGGCAGAAATTCGTAATAGAGCATGCCCTCAGAATCTCACCAACAGAGTAAAACTTTCTTCATTTCACGGGGCCGTTTAGGGGTCGGTTCTGGTTTTTCCCCTTTCGGTAGCCACTGACGCTTGCGCGTGTGATTAACATACAACACCCAGCTTTCATCCCCAGTGACTATTTCTTGAAGAAAATCCTTTCTTTGCAGACGATGGAGGAGTGAAAGGCAGATGGACATGCGTGTTGCTTTGTTTGATTCGCTGAGATTGTGCGGTATCCAAGACGACACAACTTTCCTATATCCCATCTCTTGTAAATGTCGAAGGATCGTAGGACGACTGAAGTTGAGTTTGTTGGCTAATTCTCGTGACGACATATTAGGCTTTGCCTTTATAAGTGCTCGCAGTTCTTCACCGTCCACAATGGATTCCCTCCCGGACCAAGGTTTGTCTTCAAAAGATGTATCGCCAGAATGAAAACGCTGATACCAACAGGAGACCGTTGAATAATTAATTACATTAGCCTTGAACGCACTGCACATATTACGGGCTGCGGCTCTTGCAGAATGCCGTTGAAAAAATTCGTAATATGCGATTGCACGTTGTGCAATCGTGTGATCGAAGTGCACGTTGATCCATCTTTGCTCATACTGACTCTACGGAACAACTGACTCGTGTGTATTATATATCCTGCGGCATGGAAGGTTCTAGACCATTCTTGTATTTCCTATTCTCGAATGTTCTCGAACTTCGTTATTAGGAAAAATATTTTAATTGAAAAAAAAGTGTTGCAAGATTTTTGTATCAACCCAATATCATAAGCAGTACGATATTTTAGGCAGAAATCATGCCTATAAAATATTGTTGTCCCCTCAGGGTAATATAAAATATGGTTAAAATATGGTTGAAGTTATTATACATTTCTCTCAGTGTAAAAAAGAAATTTCGAAATATTTTGTGAAGAAAAAAGTATTACCATAGGTATTGGCGAACTAAAATATGTAAATTTATTATTTTCAAGGCATTTATCTCGACTGTGCAAGGTTCGAACATTCGATGAAATTGTAGACGTCGAGACAGTACGTAAACCAATAGGCAGCCAGTGGAAAAAATTCGCGGAGAATTGATTTCAAGAATACCTCGAGGGTGAAAGATTCTCGTCTTGAGATAGCGGGCAAAAAAAGCCAGAGAGTGTGTGGGATGACAAAAGAGAAATAAAAACCGTGACATAACGTCGCCTCTACGCCTAGCTAACATTCTATATAGTCGTCGGATCGCAACATCTGGGAATCGGATATCCGGCCAATTATGTTTTGCGTGATTAACGGCCCGGACTCGGTTTTACCTTCCGTTTTTTCTACTTCACTGCGACCGCAGTGCCATAGATTTTTCATTATCGAGTCTTTCGACCCTCTCGCGTCGTGATTCCCTCGTAATCAGACCCTTATACTATTTTCAAGGGGATCTTCTCGAAGACCTTGAGAGACGGAAAAAAAGTCGTCATTTATGCCGGATATAGTGGCGAAAGTGCGATATTCATCGCGAATCAATTCAACTCGCTCGGGGGGAAAAAAAGTCCTACTTTATTCATTCGTGTCTTCTCTCACTCTGGCTGAGTTAGATTAACGCGTGTATATAGCCGAGCCGAAAAAGCACTTGTCGCCTGGGGGAAAATACTGCCGTGCCTTGTTTCGACTAGGCACGAGGACCAATTTATCTTCCAGGCATCGTTCAATTAGGATACATGAATATTGCATACGCTCGAAACTGGTGTCTATGTATCGGATCAATTTTTTCGTGCACTTCACGAGACGAATTTCCATGCGACTCGGGCTCTCCTGAATTCGGGAAGTAGTAACGTTTTACGAGCACACTTCAGGTTCGTATAAAATAAAGCTTACTAAGATAAATTCAACATTTCGTAACATATTTCCGTGTTCAACCTAAGGTTCGTTTTATATTATTTGTGCAATAGGGTATTTGACTATATTAAAAATATGGTTCATTCTCTTGTCATCCTAACAGAAAATAATGTTTCAAAAGGATTATCTGTCATTTTATCGAAAAAATATCCATTATTGCTGTTTATTTCAATTTTTAAATTACATCAATTCGAACGTTTGGTCACGTGAACGAAAACAGTCCAGTATTGGTTGGATACTGGTGACGTCACATGCTAGAAAACATATTGTCATTATGAGTCCTGTGACGAGTAATGAGCGATTTTGAAGTTTATTTCAGTACACTGAGAAAAAAATCATTGATCCAATATCATTGGTGTTATTAAATGAAATTTCGTTGATTCAATTGTAAAATTGTTGGTGTAAATAATCGAATTTATTAGTCCAAACAAAATGCTATTGAGTTCGATAACATGATAAAATTGGAAGTTTTTTTTTCATTCAAAAGATATATTATTAGCCGAGCACAATATATTATTGAAACTAGCAAAAAAATTATCGCGAATAAATTGTACAGTTTTGAATGCAATTTCTGCAACGAACGAACAAGACGTTTCAATACATAACATGAAATATGTTGATTGGAGTATACAAGACAAATTGAATTTCGTTCGTTTGATTCAAATAAAATTTCTATTGAGAAAATATGTTATTTTATTGTTTTCGCCATATCCGATATTGATTTTAAGTAAATTATTCGTTAAAATATTAATTTTCTATTTTTATTGAAAAATATTAAGCAAATGTCTGAATCGGTTGAAAAATTATGCGAAAGTCAAATTTGTTTCTTGCACATTTGGTTGACATAATTCAACCAAATCATGGCCGAGCGCCACCGAAATAATAGGTGTGAGGAAACCCGTAGTTCTTGGAGTAACCGCTAGAGGCCGCACGGGCGCTCGTTTCTCGGAAGCGTAGCGCGAACCGAAAATCTACTTAATGCTCACTTTCTATTTAAGATTTAAAACAAATTGAAAAACTTACGTCCCATGGCATATTCGTTTCGATGTAGTGAAGAAATAATTAATTCTATTGATTATATTTTTGTACAAAATAAAAAAAGTTTGTAGCAACCGCTTAATTATTTCATCCAAAACATCTGCGGATTGTATATATAATGATTTCAATAGAATATCATTTTACTTGAAGGATAATGTAGATATTCAGAAAACAGAAGAGCTTTGGAAATCAAATAATATGTTATTGAAATCAATCACATTTTTCAATATTTTATAGTATTGAAACAATCTCATATATCGTTGGCACTCCGCAGCCGCACATTTATTTGGATCAACCAGTATATATCTTTGATTCAATTGGCTTTTTCTCAGTGTATATTTTCGTGCTTTTTCTATTCATTCGGGGCTGGGTTGAAATTCCGAACTTTAAATGATCCGAACGCTCAAAATTCCTAAAGAATTTTACCCGAAAGACCAAACCTCCGAAAATCGGAACGGGGTCGGGTTGAAACTCTCAGCTTTGAATGATCAGAATGCTGAAAACTCCGAAAGAATACTAGACCGAAAGATCCAAACTCCGAAAAAATTTTACACGAAAGACCAAAACTCCGAAAATCTGAACGCCCTCGAAATAATTCGGCTATGGACGTTTTAATAGTTTCAAAATTTTCAATAAATCGACGACTTATTTCAAGTTTTATTTATTTATTAAAAAGTGATTTTGCGTCAACTTTGAAATTTTGTTTAGACAATGTTATACGTTCTACCTCGTTTACAGTCAACTGTGTAGACCTTCGCTGGCATGATCTTGACGAACCTTGTAATTTCGGAACATTAAAATTAGGAATTTTAAACCGTCGGCGCATTCAAAATTCGGAATTTCAACCCGGCCTCCATGTGAAAATCGTGTCAGCGAAAGTCTAAACAGTTGACTGTAAATGATGTAGAACGTATAACATTGTCTAGACAAATTTCAAAATTGACGCTAACTCACTTCTTAATAAATAACAAAATCTTGAAATAAGTCGTCGATTTATTGAAAATGTTGAAACTTTTAAAACTTCCATAACCGAATTATCTTGACGGTGTACAGATTTTCGGAGTTTTGGTCTTTCGTGTAAAATTCATTTTATCAGAATCAGATCATTCAAAGTTCGGAATTTCAACTCGGCCCCGGCATCACGTGACTATGTATCTGACAACAGGAGCGTTTTGTCGGCCTGGATGAATATTTCAATTTCATTGCCGATTTATATGGTAAATACAAGAAAATTGAAAACTATTGTGAGTATAATATAAAATAATTAACCATTTAAGTTGATGTCCGTACAATAGTCAAATACCCCATTGAAAAAGAATGCGAAATAAAGAAAAAAAGGCGAGCGAAAGGAAGATTTGCTTGGGGGAAAGTATTTTCTTCTGAAGTTCCGGAAGTTTTTATGAAAATATGTTTAGAATGATTGAGATTGGGAAAAAAATGAGTTGTATTACTAAAAGCTTATGCCTAGTTGTAAAAGTAGAAAAACCACTTTTTTCAAAACCAGAATATTTTGACAGTATATAAGCTTATAAATGTTCTCTGAAAATTGCAAGGTTATCGGATCAAAATTGAAAGATTTATAGGCTGTTACATTGACGTCCGTCGGAACGCTCGGAGCGTCGCTCGAAACTTTGAACGCTTTTTTCTCGAAAGTAGGTTTTCAAAGTCGGTGGGCAAAATACCTCAAAAGCTATGGCATCCATCTTTCTGAAATTTTTAGTATAGTAAAATATCGTATTTGATTAAAAGGTTTTAGTAATATCGTATTTGATTAAAAGGTTTTTCCCTCAATATATACCTTCGATTTGATGAACGAAAAATGCCCATTTTTCCCAAAAAAGCTAGACTCTCACTTTGAACGCGCAATTTTTTTTAAACTTGATATTTCGGAAATTCCTTCGATTATTTATAGCATACACTAATATACTAACGAAATCTATTTGATTTTGTGAGATAAGATAGGGTGCTTCAGAAGGGCAGTGCTCACAGCAAAATATGTTTGGGTTTGTTTGGGCACATTCTTGGAATCATTGGAAACATTCTTGAAACTTGAAGAGAAAACGTTAATGATATTTGGTGAGAATTTAAAAGAGTTGAATTTTTTAATGTTCAACTATTCAACAAATTTCAGTAAATACTCTGTTTCATTCCAATTCGGATATATGGAGTTGAATTTCTTTTTACAGATAAATGTTACAATTGAATAATGATCGGAATGAAAATTTCCAAGAATAAGTGAAGACTTTGAAATGTTATGAAATTTGGATTTTTTCGAATTGGGAAGCAGGAATCAGCGCTCATTTCAATTGTACACGACGTATATTTTCTTTTAAATAGAATTTATTATTACAATTAATTAAATATACAAGTATTCTATTACCCACCATCTATTGAATATGCAAGTGATCCCTTCGAGTGCACACCTCCGCCGCCAACCTATAAGTGCATATTGGGTCAATCTGACCCAAGGCGTCTTTCAAATCGTTGTATTCTGGTAAATATCCATTTTTTGTTTTTTTAGAGACGTTTTTTATAGTAAATTATCGATATTTTATGGCCCTAAATTTATTTTTTGACGAAAACGAAAATTAAATGGCAAAACATTCGTTCAAATTGGGGCATACGTTGAAAAATACGTATTGACACGAAAAAATCACTGGGTCAAAACGACCCAGTGTGCACTCGAAGGGTTAAAAGGATTTCGATTTTAGCGAAGTTCGGATGTGCAGAAAATCGTCTTCTTGTGGTATAACTTTTAAAAAATTTCTCTACAGACAGTGTCCGGTACTAGATTTTTATTTAACATGGCCATCTTCGGCATTGGAGGCCGGCGGTGCATTTAAAACTCGCTTATTGCTGTCTCATCGTTTTATTTATTCTGCAAAGTTTTTCTTTATGCGAAACATTCCGAGCACCATAAATTGATGAGGAAGAAATCCAGAAATACGATTTTACATGGAGATGCTGTCACGTATACGGAGTTCTTTCCAAATAAATGAAAAATCGATGAAGTATTTAGCAGCGTGAAAATCGCAATTTCAAATCCATCATATTTGCAGAGCGAGGATTTCAATTTCACTTTTAAATAAAAAATACGTTCCTCGACAGCCAATGGAACGAAAAGTGTTTTCGATTAAGGGGCGGGGGAAAGGCAGAAAGGGTAAATTGGAGAGGTTGGCGCCAAGGCACGGTGGCAGCCGGGAAAGCACCCTTTCGTCATGTCCTACATTTGGTATATTTCCGTTCAAAATGAAATAAAACAAAGAGATATAGCGCACGAAACCACACTGTCCCTGTAAGGCAGCAATTTAGCCGGTCATTTTATAGCACACTGAAAGAAAGTGCGAGGTATAAAATTAAGTGGGATAGGGTCGAGAATATTGAGAGAAAGCCCGAAGTGTCGGGTTCACTCAAGTCGGTATGGATATTCAAATGAGATTATCAACGCATACGTATATACTGAAAGAGAATTTCGCAAGCCCTCGAATTACATATACATGCACACGTGCTCGCATCCACCGAGAATTTAACGTCGGAGCAAATTTAATTGTCGGGAAAAAGCTCAAGCATCGGAGCCAAAAACGTAAGCGTATGCTCACGTGTACCTCGAGAAAAACTTGTATTAAATATTCAACTCTTTGCGAATGATGTTTGAATATGCATCAAGGATTTGCATTATTTTTTAAGCGTTTTGAAAATATTTTGTTTTCTTTCATGTGGGTTATACCGAAAAACGCACATTTTTAAAAAATGTTCACAGGCATAGATAACGACCCGATTTAAAGCGTTTCAGTATCACAGTTTTCTTTTAACGACCTTTTCGATATTAACCGTTTTGTCCGTAGATCAACTTAATGTGTCGCAAAAGACGTCTCAATAAAAAACCATCGCTAATCCTTTTTTCTTCACATTTTCTTTACAAGTGCGTCTTATAAATCTTCGAATTATTTTAAAGAGACAGCAATTAAACTTTGGAAAAATTTCCATTCTTACAAAACATTTACGTGTATTTTATACGCGCCTTTTAAGTAGTCGTGCTATTGCATTACAAGAATGGTAATGCATCATGTCTCTACTTGGTTTTCAGTCTTGACAGTAGCTGTCAATACTGATAAGATTGTGGTTCATAAAATTGTAATGCGGAACTCTTTAGGTAGTTTTGTAGTTCTGGTAAAATCTTAGGAATTGGCTGAAATCTGAGTATGGTGAAGATATGACCTTCATGGACTAATGCCCACAAAATCAATTCGATTCACCGTTTAGTTCATGAGATAATTGTAGTTGAATATGGGTATTTTTGTACGCGATCTCTATGCCTAACACGTAAACCGATAGGAGCTTGCTCGCATCTCTCGATATAGGCTCTAAACGGATCTTAGGATTTCAAAATAAAAACACACGTGTACGCAGTACTAATGTGGGATTGATTTTTAAAAAAATGACAAACTTTGACCGTTTAGTTTCGGAGATATCGACTCATGAAAAGTGGTAATTTTACTCCACACCGAACTCGGGCCTAACCATCTGTAACGGAATGGCAACAGTGTACGCTGCAGCCAGCTGATCGGCGCGTGGTCTGGGAACTCGAAGCGTGATTTTTTCCCCGAGTTCTAGTAATTCTGAGAAGGATGTGAAATAAATTTATTCTGCAAACAAATTTAATTTGTTCAATTTATGCATGTATTTGTCTTTGTTACAGCAAATACAATTTAAACTGTCGGCAAGATGTTGTAGATCCACGATTCGACGTCCTTCGACAGCGAATTTTTGTTGCTGTTCGTTGAGGTTATGGTTATTCTCATCGCGTTTAGCCGCATTTGCTTGAGATATGGCACAGCTTTCAGTGTTTTAGCAACCGCTTTTTTTCTTGTCCGTTGTACCGCATTTGGGTTGAAATTTTCACGCTTTTTTTATTTATATAAAATATTTCGCGAAAAACGGATCGTAGGAAGCTAACGCTACGACTGCAGGAAAATCGCGCTGTTGCCACAATTACAGCGCCGCTCTCCATACGAGTATGAGACCCATTCATGCATTAGGTGCGAAAATGTGGGACATATAGAGGGTACAAGGTCTGTCAAAAATTTACAACCAACAGCATCGTATAAGTACTGGATGTTACTATACGCTTCGACCGAAACTTTTGGCTCATACGTGTACCTGCAGAACTACCTTAAATCTAGTGTATTATTTCTTTTATCAACGTGAACATTTTTATCAAGTGAATTTTTGGGTAAATCAAAAAAAATCATCATTCATCAAGGAAGAAAATTGTTTTCAAAGAAAAACAAATTACTTCAAGATGTCATAAAAAATACAAATCCTCGATGCATATTCAAACATTCATTGCAAAGAGTTAAATATGTAATACAAGACTTTTTCTAAGTAGACTTGGGCATACGCTTACATTTTCGGTTTTCGTGCTTGAGCTTTTTCCGAAAATCATAATCAAAACGAAATTATAATTAAGTAATAATATCCACTATTATCATTTGAGAATTATAAGTGTTTCAACAATAATCGGTCAACATTATAAACGTTTTCCTTAATAGTATATACAAATTATCGGAGTCACACAACCTTTATTGTTTATGACGTTTGCATCGTTTGACGGCAACGATTTCGTTGTTAATTTTTCGTGTCTCTATTTTTATAAGGTTCGTATGTATTTCCGGTTCAAAATTTGTAATCCATTTTTCAATCACTTGCTGGCATCCGATTAGGCTGAAATTTGGCATAAATTGGTTTGGCTGAAATTTGGCCGAAGTTACATAACTTCGGCGACAATGCAATAAAATGGTACCATGGAGCTGGTCTGATGATGGAGGTGAGAGGTGGCCATGCAGCAATTGCATGTACCAGGACAATTAAGTTTGTGCTCATTTGTTTTATTATTATGAGCACAACTCATTACACATCATGACGAGAGTCTGATGATGGAGGTAGGAGGTGGACACCGGAACTCTATAATGACATATGTTAGGACAGTCGAGTTTGTGCTCATTTGTTTTGTTGTCATGAGCACTTTTTATTACCCATGATAACGAGAGTCTGATAATGGTGGTGGAAGGTAGGAACTAAAATTTCCTAATGGCAAATGGTGCGACAATCGAGCTTGGGCTCATTAACTTTGTCGACATGAGCACTATTTATAATTACACTGTTATAAAGTTTCTCGCGAAACCTTTATAACCTAAGGCAAGGTTTTTTTTATTACGCTGATGTTTGAACGGCATGGGGATCTGGCATGGCAAATAAATAAACAAATTCTTATACTAAATAGTAAAAAATAAACTAAACGTAGAAAAAGTTTTTAAAACAAGCTTTTATTTATATACTATTGAACTGAAAAGTTAAAATAATATTTAGCGTATGAAGTTGAATAGTAAAGCTCCAAAAGGACCCCATCCTTGGTTACTGATCAAAGGCGCAGGCAGTACATACTTAATAAAACTTACATAAACATAGAACTTTCAAAAAATGTAATATTTGCTTAAAAGCTTGAGACGTCATTACACTTGAAATAAGGTCTCAAGCATTTAAGAAAATATTTAAAAAATGTTAAGTGCTATGTTTATGCTAGTTTTATTAAGTATGCACTGCCTGCGCCTTTGATCATTGACTAAGGATGGGATTCTTCTGTACACTGAGAGAAATGTATGGTGTTCCCGACCATATTTTAACTATATTTTATATTTCCCTGAGGGGACAATAATATTTTATATCCGTAGTTACTGTCAAAAGTATAGTACTGCTTATTGATATTTCAGCAGTTGCATGAATTATGCACATATGTTAACCGCAATCACCAATCTTGCCAAGATACGTTTATTCTTCAATGCTATATAATACAGTAGGTTTTCATAAAATGGATATTCCCCGATACTATCAAAAAATTACTTCCCCAAGATTCTAATAGTGAACTGAAATATATGTACGTTGATTAAAAATGTTGCCTACGACGGTTTGCGACGGTGTGTGTGTGTGTGATTTGTACCATATTATAAGATACGACCTGCTATATGCGTATTTGGTGTTTTATTCTGACGACGAACAAAGCCGCAGAGAGTGAGTTTATGCGGAGGCCAACAATGGCGCGAGGAAAAAGTTGATTTCCCGGCGAGGTAGGAAAAAAATCTACGTTGGTTTTTTTTTGGGGCTTTAGCCCTTAAAAGGGCGGTTTAGGGTCTGTGAGGCGGAAAAGAGGAGTCCGGTTGATGAGTAGCCAGGGTCGTCAACGGGTACGCCGAGTCGAGCGTTTCTTTAAATCGGGAACGTGGGCAGGGGGGAATTTTCGGGGAGGATTTCTCTGGGGGCGAGGGAGGAGAGAGAGATCGTCCGAGGATAGAGGGAGGCGGTGAAAGAGGGGGACGAACGTGGTCGGCTGCAACCTTATCAAAAAGGGTGTCAAAGCCCTCCTTGCCGAGCTCGGCCGTGTCCTGCGTGAGGGGTGCGGATCGAGGAGTTAATGGGAGGAGGGAACGTGGAAGTGGCGGAGGGAGAGGCACCTTAAACTCAGGGACTGGTGGGGTGTTCTCCGTTTCGGCCGGTGAAGGGTCTCCCTTCCTTCCCCAGGGAGGTAACCCCAGGGAGGTGACCGTCGGGGACCTCGGGCGGGCCGGGTAATGCGTACCCCGAACCTAGGATCCATAGCCGCTGCCGCTTGCCTATCACACCGACGCTGCGACGCCGGGTCGTGTGGTTTTGGCATAAATAAGATTTTTTTTTTCATAAAAATAAAATTAAAAAATGAATATAACAATTTAATTAGTTAATTAATCAATCAATTTATTAATTAGATAGCGATGAGGGAAATAAATACGGAGGACCAATGTACAGAGACGAACATTTTTAATAAAAGTGCAGAGAAAAAAGCGAAAAACTATATATATATACACAAGAGGTGAGACAAAACGCTAGCTATGTACAGGGTTGAGTTCGCGTGAGACGACGACGTCGTCTACGACACTACAGTTGGCCCGGTTGTCGGGGTCCGGGACGCGGAAGAAGTCGCGGTCAGCTCTCGGTGGCAGGCACTTTCCGGTGGCTAGGAGGCGTCACCTTTCAGTGGCGGGGCTGGTCATCTTGCGGTGGCTAGGTTGGGCACCTTTCGGTGGCAGTCAGCTTTCAGTGGCTAGGAGGGGGCACCTTTTAGTGGCTCAGGAGGGTTCTGTACTAGCTTTCGTTGATCAAGAACTGGGAGCTGGCGGCCTCGCGCTCCGCCTTATATACCTACTGGAGCGGCGAATTCACCGTCGAACTCCAGGCACGGGTATATCAGCGCGAGACCCGGGGCGAATGTTGAATTTTTCCCGAGACACGGCCAGCCTGCAGGGGGTCCCGAGACGCGGCGCTCGTGTCCCGGCGTTGGACAAGATGTATAGTACGCGGGTCGCAGAGCGCGGCGCTAGCGTGTCGCGTCGCGGTACGAGTGTTACGAATGTCGCGTCGCGGTACGAGTGTAACGAATGTCGCGAGTGTCGAGCATTCGACACGCGAGACCGTAGGCCTACACCTGCAACGCGTTTTATTTTTTATCCGGGCGGTGTACGAGTTGTGTGGTATGTGTTCGTATTCGGTGAGCAACAATTAAACAGTGTACCGATTAATAATGTCGATGTTACGTGTAATGCTAAGAATTGTTCCTTTTTGCCGGTTTTACATCTTAATTTGCGCATGTGATTTTTTGTTTGTCCGCTCGATCTTTAAGGGTCAGAGGCGGGTTACATAATTCCGAGGTTGTTTTAGACTCACAACGTTTTATTTCTTAAATAGATGTAATTCCGGTAGTTCGCGAGTATTTTGCAGTGTCTAATTAATGACTTGGGATTTTTTCCGTCGCCCGGGGGCTAAGAGGGACCCAGAGGCCTGGTACCCCGAATGTCGAGGTAAGCAGTGAGTATCGCCGTGTACACTTTATTGTTTTCTAGGTACTTAATCTTGTTAAGTTAATCGTGAGTTTTTAATCAATTTTTTATGTCTTTCTACAGGTAGGAATCGGAAGACCGACGATGACCAGACTCTTGGGACGACGACGGGAGGCGACGGGAGGCGACGACAAGGACTCAACGAGAGACGTCTTCGCACTGGTAAGTATTTCTTAGGTATAATAATTAGGGACTAGATTATTGATTTAATAAATTTGGTACACGCATGGATAAAATAATAATTCGCTTTGGATTTCACAGGTGGACGTCGAGAGACAGGCGTAGGGAGCCTTCATCGCTAAAGTAAGGATGGGGAACGCTACCGTGCACTCGTTTCAATGTTGAGTGTATCTATAGTTATTAAATTGACACAGTAATCAATGATGTGCTGTTTGTTTTTTGTTACAGGGTTTCGACGGTGCGAGGACGAATATGATTGTGCGCCAAAGTGGCGTACAACAATTCAAGTGTTAGTACACGGCATCTTGGATTTCATAAATCCAAAATAAAATTAACCACGCAACTGAGGGTTCCACCTTGATGATTCTTTTATTATAATTGGCCATTCCCTGACCTCCTGTAATGATTTATTTCGAAGAAAATATTTCGTCCAATCGGAATCGAACCTAGAATCTAACTGCCCACCTTCTGCCTATCCTACGCACGCTGCTATTACGCTACAGAGTACTTTTGGCAGCTCTAGCACAAATATGGCATAAGATACAAAAGTAATTCCGGCTGTACTTCCGAATAGCTGTTACCTGTGATTTAGGTGACATTTTGCACAAATCTTTTTTATTTTATAATATAAGTCACTGTTTAAATGGATTTTTGGCGCTTCGCAATAATTTTGTACCATATAATAGTGATTTATACCATATTATATGATACGACCTGCTAAATGCATAGTAATATAGTGTCTAGTAATAGTGTGTCCTACAAGAACTTCAAGAAGAAGTGTTTAATTCTATTTTTGCAATTCAACAAACATACTATATAACAGTTTGTGAGATATGCGTAGTCCTTAAAACTGTTAAGCTGGGGTTGCTTGAACTGCAAATGATTTACGTCTTCCATATAAGTAAACTTTACTATATTTTTTTTCGAATAGTCACTTTTCATAAGGTCTTCTACCAAATTACACTCGAAAAACGCTAATGTTAACCATATGAATTGTACAAATTTGAAAAGAATAGTAGAAGTTTGACTGCACAAAACTTAACGTACAGTATACTATGTTCAAATGGTGCTTCAAAACAGGCCTCGTGAAAACTTTTCGCCTTAATATTAATAGTAAGAAAGTAATAAACAACAAAAATTAGAAATGAGAGGATTCATATTAGCGCAAAAAGTTATTGATAAATGTTATGGAGAATTGTATCAACTACAAAAAAGTTCCCCACAAAACTTTTGTCGGCCTCACAGTTATAGAGATAAATTTAAAAAACACGGCCCTCCAAAACGAATGGATTTGAGCGTGATGATGATTGATAATTCCGAAATAATTACTGGAAAACTTAACAATTTAATCTCTAAAAAACTACTGCTCGAAGCAAAATTATTAACAATTTGTTTAATACCGACGTAACCTGCTTACCTTCTACTACCTCCCTTCACAATGCTGAAAAATCAATAAAAACAAACCGTATATTAAAAACAGGTTTACTTGTTTTTAACAAAACGCTCTATGAAAAAGTGAGAAGCTTTTTTATTTTCAGATTTCAAATTAATTAATCATCTTGCCTCAATGTTTTTATCCCCTAATTTTTCATATTTTTTTGTTTATAACATTTTTATTGTTGACATTAACGCAAAATTTATAAAAAAAAAGTTGTGGATTTATCAAATACAAAAAGGCTCTCTACAAAATTTTGTCATCCTCACGGTTACGGATATAAATAAAATAACTAATCACACCTTTCATTTCAAGATGGAAGCCGTTCTATCACCCTTAACGTCCCGGAAACTGAGTTTCACACTAATGGCCGAGTCCCCAAAAAAATGAAAAAATAGCGTTCTACCCAAAATTTTCAGCAAAATCACCATTTGACCGTATTAGTATACAACATTAGTATTTGTACGCCGATTTTGTTATAGCACTGAATTAAACATATCCATATTGCCAAGTCTTTTACAATAATGAATTATCATTTCGGGGATAATAAATAGTTAAACATGCCACCCAAATCGCATTTTTAGGCGTACTTTTCGCTTATAGTCGTGTTAACCATATTATGATTGCGGTGTCAATAAACTATAACGAATTTTAGTATCCCCTCTTCTACCGTAGGCATTTGTTATAAATACCGTGGACTTTTCTGTCAGTTTACTTTTTCAAATACCTCATTTTTGCGGAAATTTGTCATTACAATGTTCTATTAGAAATTCCCAAAAATGACAGTTCTAACTAGGCATAACCCATTAAGGGGTCTTCTCACTTAAAAAAGGCTATTTCTCGCTAAAAAGGCTATTTTCATGCATTTTTTGATAGGTTTATATTATAGATATTGATATAAAAGTTGTTACACTTAATAAATACATTTTTTTTAAAAGTAACATTTCAGTCACTATTTATAGAGGAAAATGGTAGTTAAACAATGTCGTAAAAAATGGTAGGCCTGCGCTGTTGATGAAATCTCGGAGATGGAACATCCGAAACGAAAAAATCAAACGGTTTTACAAGGAGACGGCACGACCGTGGGGTCGAGGTTTTAACAGAATTTTTTGTGGTGAAAGAGGACCCCTAGCACCTCACGTGGTTAAAGTAGTAGGATGCACTACTCGGAAAATTCCGAGAAAAATCGAGTTAAAATTTCTTAGGCGCCTTATGAGTTTAAAATGTCAAACACTTGTCGAGCCGCTGTCTAGTCTAGACGGTTAGGGCTCGGTACTTTGCGCCGATGGTCTCGAGTTTGATTCCTCCTTCGGATCTTTTTTTTTTTGTTATCCCAACAATTATTCAAAACGTTTGTCATCCCTACATTATTCTTTAAAATTTATTTTAGCTCAAGAACGAAAAGTTTTTCATTCACTGAAAAATATTCGTGCTCGTTGTTCTA
This sequence comes from Ophion obscuratus, assembly GCA_964007375.1. Classification (NCBI taxonomy): domain Eukaryota; kingdom Metazoa; phylum Arthropoda; class Insecta; order Hymenoptera; family Ichneumonidae; genus Ophion; species Ophion obscuratus. The sequence goes on from OZ023317.1 coordinate 18,597,283, forward strand.
TTTGGCTTTATGGCCTGGTAAAGCTCTAAAGCATTTTGACCTGAGGTCCCCTTAGGATTATAACGGACATCTGCATATAGGACTGTGCGTGAGTCTGGGAGAATTGAACAGCAGTTCATTTTTCGATTTCGTCGGGAACAGACGTGCCTGTCTTATTGTTAAATTTAAAAGTTCTCTTACAATTCGAAGTTAAAAATGTCGACTGAAGAAGTTGCTGGCCTCAAAATTATCAGTTACTAGAAACATTTTCATGAATGTTAATGGGACATGTTTTTGTACGGATGTATTGCAAACTCCCTGCGATTATAAAAAATCCGCTTTTATATGTTGCGCAAGATGTCGCAAAAATTATTGCTTTGTTTGTTTCTACGATAATTACCACTGCGGGTTTTGTATATAATACAATAATTATATGAATAAAAATTGAATTTTTCCTAATCGACTTTGTTATTCTCATTAAAAACCCAATGTTCCTCCTCATATACTATACAATGAAAAATAAAAAAACCCACCGTTATGAATTTTTTTATTGGAAAAAAAGAAAATAATTTTTAAAAATAATGTAAATAAATTTTGTTAAATAATGTAGGGATGAGAAACGTTTTGAATAATTGTTTGGATAACACAAGAAAAAAAAATCCGATGGAGGAATCGAACTCGAGACCTCCGGCGCAAGAGACCGAGCCCTGATCGTCTAGACTAGACGGCGGCTCGACAAGCGCCCGACATTCTAAACTCATAAGGCGCCTAAGAAACTTTGAATCGATTTTTCTCGGAATTTTCCGAGTAGTGCATCCTACTACTTTAACCACGTAAGGTGATAGGGGTCCTCTTTCGCCACAAAAAAAAATCGGCCAAATCCCCGCCCCCACGATCGTGCCATCTCCTTGTTAGGTTCAGTATGTTAATGGCTATAGGGCATATCATATACGATTTTTGATATATGCAAAAATAACAAAAACGGCGAACATTTTTCGAAACAAACGTGTCTTTTTTACCGTTTTTGGCAAAAAAAATAGTAAATATAAAAATAAAAAATATCCTTGATATGCGCTATAGCTATAGTTGTAAAGAATATGTGGTTAAAATTGCATAAAGGTCGGTTCAGTAGTTTCGAAGATTTTATCAACAAGCCGACGAAGACGTGGTTTCGAAATATTTAGCAAGTGCATTTATTAAGTGTAACAACATATCATTTATATCAATATCTATAATATACACTTATCAAAAAAAAACCTTTTTAGCTTCTAAACACTGAGAAAAAAACCAATTCAATTTAAAAAATATATTGGTTGATCCAAATAAATGTGTGAACGCGGAGTGCCACCGATATATGAGATTGTTACAATACTACAAAATATTGGAAAATGTGATTGATTCTAAAAACATATTATTTTATTTGAAAATCTCATCTGTTCTCTGAATATCTACATTATCCTTCAAATAAAATTATATTCTATTGAAATCATTCTATATATAGTACGTAGATGTATGGATGAAATAATCATGCGATACATTGCGACAACATTTTTTATTTCGTACAAAGATATAATCAATAGAATGAATTATTGCTTTACTACATCGAAACAAATATGCTATGAGACGTAAGTTTTTCAATATGTTCTAAATCTCAAATAAAAAGTGAGCATTAGATTGATGCTCCTTGATAATAGTGGAGAGAATATCAGATATTCAACTGATAAGAACAAATACTACTCTTTAATCATAGCCACATGCCAAGAAGCGATACTCTTTAGAGATTCTCCGGCGTTTAAGTAAATTTTCGGTTCGCACTACGTTTACGAGAAACAAGCGCGCGTGCGGCTTCTAGCGGTTACGCCGAGAACTACGTGTTTCCTCACACCTATAATTTCGGTGGCGCTCGGCCATGATTTGGTTGAATTTTTTCAACTAAATGCGCAAGAAACAAATTTAATTTTCGCATAATTTTTTAACCAACTCAGACATTTGCTTATTATTTTTCAATCAAAATAAATTATTAATATTTTAACGAATAATGTACTTGAAAATCAATATCGGATATGGTGAAAAAAAATTGCATATTTACTCAATAGAAATTTTATCTGAATCAAACTAGCGAAATTCAATTTTTCTTGTGTACTCGAATCAACAATATTCATGTTATGAATTGAAATGCTTTTTTTGTTCGTTACAAAAAATGCATTCAAAACTATGTAATTTGTTCGCGATAATTTTTTTAGATAGTTTCAATAATATATTGTTCTTAGCTAACAATATATCTTTTGGGGGAACAAAAACTTTTCATTTTATCATGTTATTAAAGTTAATAGCGTTTTGTTTGGACTAATAGATACGATTATTTACACTAACAATTTTACAATTGAATCACCGAAATTTCATTCAATAACACCAATGATAGTGGAACAATTCTTTTTTTCTCAGTGAAGTGAGAAGACCCCTTGACATGCACGATCACCTGTATTTTATTAGTCATTTTAGTTACCCTTCGATACCTGGATCGATCCAGAATAAAATATGAACATTGCTACCTACCCTTCTCAAGCTTCCAGACTGTAACGAGTTAACGCTTGTTGAGCTCAGCGAAATTAGGTCTTTCCAGTAAGCTTGCCACTCCAGAGATTCTCGACTCGCGTTACGTATACGTACCGATTATACAACCGCACATGACGCGCACATAGGTGTCGTATATATATATATATATATATATATATATATATATATATATATGCGGAGGTCTTGAGGACCTTAGATACGCACGAGAGACTCCGATAAAGCACGTAGCATGATGTATAATACAAGGGAGTCAAGACCGAGAGGGATCTATTTTGTATACGTACGATAGAAGGATGACAATCATTGTTCTACGTCGGCTAAAGCGCATGATCATATTTCTCATGAGCTTTCTTGTTAGTGCGAGAGAAAGCTCTCCCGAGATGAGCACAAAGAGGCAAAACGCCATTACGATAATCACGGCACAGTAACGAAGGGGGTCGCTTTCCATCCTCTTTGTCTCTTCCTTCGAATACCTGTATTGCACATTTGGGGAAACCCTTAAGGTCACTCACCCGTGCTAAATTGGACAATAGTTTAGTTACCTTCAACTCTTCATCCCCCGCACAACCTTGGCCCGACCTCATTATTGATGTGACTATCGAGACAGAGCATTTTTGTCGACAAGTTGTCCTCATAATCTCATGTGTACATTACGGTGGCACAAATTTGGGCTCTATTTTTTTCCCTTTTTCTCACCATTGGATTAGCTTCTTTATAGGAAAAAAAAATATTGTTGCGGCAACTGCGAGCCTTCACAAAATATTTAGAGGTCACTCAAGCCTCCCAAAATTTCAAATTTTCATTAAAAAATAGATTTTTTACGTCCATTTCTCACCCATGAATTTTACGCTTTATAATTTTTTTATTGACCTCGCGGAAGATCTAGCCGGCCAATGAATATTTAGTGGTCGCTCAAGAACTTCGAAATTTCCAATTGTCGTCAACTTTTTTTTTACTCTTCGGACTCATAAATTTGATGCTTTGTAATATTTAAAAAATAATTAATGCTTTCTTCTTGAGAAACAGATTTTTTAAATTGACCACACACTTCTAACCCTTCAATTATAATCTTTTTTCTCATAAAATAACTACTTAAAGCTCTTGTCCGTAAGCAAAATTATAGCTCGTTTTATTCGTAAATGAAATTCGTGAATGAAATTCGTAAATGAAGTGGCATCTGTTTTCTGCGGATCCATCGAAGGTGTACTATAATGACGAGCGAGGCCATAATACAATAATAAATAATAACATATATCGTCTAATTGGTGTGTGTTACACTGTGCTATTTATTTTGTTTTTATGCTACAAGGAATTATAGTGCCTACGAGATTTATTTTATGGCGGAAATTGTAAATTTTGAGAACCTTGAACGACCATTAAATATTCATTGGCCGGCTTGAGCTTTCGCGAGGTTAATTTGGAAATTATAAAGCGTAAAATTCATGGGTAAGAAGTGGACGAAAAAATATCGATTTTTTAATGAAAATTTGAATTTTTGAGAGGCTTAAGCGACCTCTAAATACTTTTTGACCGCTCGCACCTTCGGCGATAATTTTTTTTCTTGAAAGAAGATAATTGGATGGTGAGAAAAAGGAGAAAAAATGGACCTCAAAATTGTGCCACCCTAGCTGTACATTTATTTACTTTGCTGTTAGAAAAATGGAAATCAGTTTACGTTTTTGACCGGGAAAAAGTTGAAGGTTTTATTGTCGACTGAAAAAAAGTTAACGGGCCGCACCGAATATTGACATTTTGCAGGTATTTTAAAAGGGTTTCAAGGTTTTAAGGGGGGAGGTACCTTTAGGCGAGAAAACAAATTTGCCGATTTTCATTGTTTATTTTAAAAGGTAAGATTTCTTTACCATTTTCGAGACTTAGAGTGTTTTATTACTACTTTTGGCTGTTACATGGTACTTTTTTTATTATTCTTTTTAAATGGCGGAGGTATGGCACGGTCTTCTAGACTGCATTTTCAAAACTAGCGTGATGCATAGCTAAAAAACTAATCGAGCGATTCTGGTAAAGTTTGGTACAAATCGTTGTAACCTTATTGTCTAAAACGTAACACTAAATTTTTTTGGAAAAAAGTGTTTTCTGAATTTCAAACTGTAGCTATTTTTTTTGGTAAGTTCAATCATTCTGTTCCAAATCATACCATTGCGTCTATTTTCAATATTTTTCACTTTTTCTTGGTTCATGTACTGCGTAAGAGTGTTAATGAAAGAAAAATCTTCGTTGGTTTTTTTCTAAGTCTCAAAAATTGTAAAGAAATCTTTCCTTTTTGAAGAAATCATGAAAATCAGAACTTTTTTCTTCGCCTAAAGGTATTTGTGACGCCGGTAAGGGGCGTAAAATATTCGTTTAAATGTCCATCATAGATTGTTAATTGGACCACATAAAAAAAAGAAATGTATTGGAGAATAAGATTTTCGTGTTCATGAACGTTGTTCTGGTCATTGTAGAACGTTCCCATGGTCTGCATGATAACGGCCCCATGGATCGACCGATGTGAAAAATCCAAAACGATTCTTTGTAATGTTGTAGCAACATTCCGTTGAGCCAATTTTTTTAAATTGGAAAAAAAACAAGTTTTCTCCTTCTGAAGGCAACATGTTTTTTCTTGTAGAATTTCTCGCTTTGTATAGTCATGAAAAATTATTTTAAATACAAGACATAAAAATGGCTCAACGGACTATAGAGAATATATTTCTGAAAATTTTGAAAAACGCCTGCATTGAAAATTTTTAAAAATTGCATGAAGGCATCGTGCAGACTATCTGGAAAACGCAGTTTCGGCACGCGAGGCAACGTTCACCCTCATAATTCCGTCCCTAATTGGGATGTCGGAATAATTTATTTTCGAAAGACGCGTAAGAGTATAAAGAATAATAAACTACAAAAATGTTGATTTTTTTAAATACTGGAGGTATGTAACTCCCCAACCAATCTTCCAGACAGTATTTTAAAGTAGCACGAGCCAGCTCCACTATGCGTCTTCGTTAAATTCTCCGCAGCTTTTTTGTACCCATTCGCATAGAGTTCGCATCGTTGAAATGCACCGAAAATCATTTTTTTCTTATTTCCCAAATTTCCTCAAGCCCATTTGGGCTGCGGAAATATTAGATTCCTGTTTAGTGATCTATGAACTAAATCTGTGAAATATTATTTCAGACAACAATGAACATAAGACTAAAATTATAAGATTAAAAAGAATTTTCGTTGTATTACAACGATGCAAACTTCAACCTCATCAATTTATATAATAAAAATTTGTATAATAAAAAAAAGTAATATTCGCTTTTTTACGATTTTCTGGGTGTTATTTTCCACAAAATTATCCAACTTTTTAAGCGGAATTGTTCTTTTGTAAATGCGTCGTAACTTGAGAACTGTGCGATTGCCCATGAAATGCCAGGAGGAAAGTAGTATTTCCTTATACCGTAATATTAGATATTTTGTTGGAAATTCATTTTGTGCCCATACCTGGTCAAAGTGTGATGCAGAAATTATTCCCAAACATTTGAACAGTTGTGTATGTGTATGAAAAAATATTTTTATATACATATAGGAAAGCATATAAAGTTTTTTCGTTAGCATTTTTGTGCCATCGCAAACACTTTCTGGAGCATGCCAAAGTTATTTTCTAATATAACTGCCACGTGTGCAATATTTCTTTGTCCGTGTCGTATTTTTCAAGATAGATCGAGTTCAAACAAGTTTCCACTCGATATACGAACATCAGAGGGTCTTAACGACGCCGGCTAAAAGACGGATATACCAAAATTGCATGCATATCCGGTGACTCGTAGTTCGCGTTCTCGTAGTCAAATTTCACGGGGGATATGCAAAAATACCGACAGTTTTTTTCTTCCATCAAGACACAATGGCGTGAAAAGTCTTGCACAGTGTTGAAATTCATATATATATATATATATATATATATATATATATATATATATATATATACAATATATATATTTATGAATTCATTTCAGTTGGCAAGTTAAATTAGGTTAGAGAGAGGTGTATTTCTTCGTGGTCGCGCAAAGCTGCCATAGTAAATCGCGCCTTTGTTCGAAGCTTCGAGCCCGACAGCTATACGTATTCGCCTCACCCTCAGAGAAAACTAGAGCCTCAACTTCACTCAATCGACTCTTATTCATCCTCCGCTTTTCAACCCTCGGACGAGCGAGACTCCTCACTCTCACGCACACCAACGCACACGTACACTGTACAATTTTCTACGAATGTACGCGAAAAATAACGTTCATCAGACTTGAGGATATATCACAAGTACATTTCCCGTAAAAAGTTCAATTTCATCAGAATTCCATTGATTCACGATTTGATGGAGGTTGGAAAAAATGTCGATCGACGGAAGTTATTATTAACATTGATTTTGAAGAATAATTACTCCAAAACATTCCCAACAAACGGTTTAAACAAATAATTTCTCAACGAATAATCAGTAAAAAATGTTTCTTCATATGCAATGATTTTGCTGGATTTTCTGAATACTCAAGACTTCTTTAGAATATCCTCTCATTAGAATTTGAAAATTCTTAAGAATGGTTATGCCATCGCAACTTTTTTACAAGCTTCTTTTAACTTGCTTCGTTCGTATGTCTGTCTTTTGAGTCTAGTCAAAGAGACGAAAACCCAGCACTTATCAACGTAGAATATGAATTTTTACTAAATGTAGATGGTTGCACACTGAAACCAACCCCAATAAATTGTTGCCCCTCAACTCGCTCCAACCCTAAGAAATAGATGTTGAAAACTTAAAAATCGCCGTATCTCGATAACTAATAGCTCGATCAAAGAAGGTTTCAAACAAAAGTTGTTTGGAATAATAGAATTCGTATAAAGTTATCTGACGTCCAACCCCCTATCTTTGAAAATAGCGGCACAAAAACGATTTGAAAATTCGGGGTCGATGCGTGGGCAAGCGGAGTGGACATATCGCTGCGTCCTTATCTGGGTCTGCTCTCGTGGTTTTGTGCCGCAATCTGCCAGTTTTTGTCTCTTTTACTGGACTACTTTCCGGTTCAAAATTTGCAATCCATTTTTCAAGCACTTGTTGGCATCCGATTGATCTAGAATTTGGTATACCTACGTAACTTCGGTGACAATGCAATAATAGAGAGTATCATAGAACTAGTCTGATGATGGAGGTGGGAGGAGGGCAATGCAACTCTGTAACAGCATATATTAGGACAGTCGAGTTTGTGCTCATTTGTTTTGTTATTATGAGCAAAATTCATCACACATAATGACGAGAGTCTAATGATGAAGGTGGGTGGTGGACACTGAAACTTCCTAATGGCAAATGGTAGGACAATCGAGTTTGGGCTAATGAGCCCAGTCAATGGACTTTGTTGACTTGGGCACTATTTATAATTACTATAAAGTTTCTCGCGAAACCTTCATAACCTAAGGCAAGGTTTTTGATCACGCCGATGTCTGAATGGCATAGGGGTTTGGCACGGTAAATAAACAAATTCTAATACTAAAAAGTATAAAGTAAAATAAACATGAAAAATCGCTTTAATAGCAAACTTTTATTTATCAAATATTGGACCAAAAAGTAAAAAATAATCATTAGTATATGAAGTTGAATAGTAAACCTACAGAAGAACCCTATCCTTGGTCACTGATCAAAGGCGCAGACAGCAGATGTTTAATAGAACTTAAACATAAAACATTCAAAAATTTAAATAATTTCTTAAACGGTTGAGGCCTTTTTTCAAGTGTAATGACGTTTTACGCCTCAAGTTTTTAAGTAAATATTAAAATTTTTAAAAGTTCAATTTTTTAAGTTCTATTAAGGGGTCTTCTCACTTTAGACGCTAAAAAGGCAATTTTTATGCAATTTTTTAGAGGTTTATATTATAGATATTGATGTAAAAGTTGTTACACTTAATAAATACACTTTCGAAATATATCAAAAAATTGTATTCAATTTATTTGAGTCACTATTTATAGATGATAATGGTGGTTAAAAAATGTCCTAAAAGAATTGTAAGTCTGCGCTGTTGATGAAGTATCGTAAATAAATTATCCGAAACAAAAAAATCAAGCGGTTTTAGATTCAGTATGTTGATGGCTGTAGCGCTTATCATATGATTTTTGATATATGCAAAAATAACAAAATGGCAGACATTTTTCGAAAAAACAAAATAAACGTGTTTTTTGCACCGTTTTTGGCAAAAACATAAATATCAAAATTTAAAAAAAATCCTTGTTATGCGCTATAGCGATAGTTGTAAAGAATATGTGGGTAAAATTTAATAAGGATCGGTTCTGTAGTTTCGGAAATTTTATCAACAAGCCGTCAAAAAACGTTGTTTCGAGAAAAACGCGTTTAAAGTTTGTTTGGGTTACATAAATACATTGATTTTAAAAAAAAATGTATTTCGGAAGTGCATTTATTAAGTGTAACAACTTTTATATCAATATGTATAATATAAACCTATCAAAAAAAGTCATGAAAAAAAGCCTTTTTTAGCGTCTAAAGTGAGAAGACCCCTTAAGTACTGCCTGCATCTTTGATCAGTAACCAAGGATGGAGTTCTTCTGTAGCTCTACTATTTAACTTCATAAGCTAAATATTATTTTTTACATTTTAGTTCGATAGTTTATAAATAAAAGATTGTTTGTAAAAATATTGTTACGTTTTCGTTAAGAAAGAGTTCTCACTACCCTCATGCAATTTGATTGCGCGAACTATTTCATAAACTAAATAATGTTTAATAAATAACCCTGGCAACACTTCGAAAAGAGGAATATGAAAAATTGAAAAAAATATTTCTAAAAAATTCGTCACTATATAGTAACATTAAATATTTCATTTCATATGAGGTACATTTTTTCCACTGCTCATTTGTTGATCAATAATTTTTTTTTCAAGCAATTAATTAATCACATTTCGGTATACTATAATTCAACATTAATCTTCATAGCATCGTGAGTCTGTATGAATTTTGTCAATTTCTTTTTCCAATCGTGAGCTACTGAAATTCCGATCAAATCGCACTTCTGGCTTGGAGTGTATACGTGATTGATTCTGAAAATCAATCGGGCACTGCGTCGGTCGGTTCTTCACTTCTCTTTTTCTCCTGTTTTCCTTTTTCCCTCCCGCCCGACCCTTTTTCATTCAATCCGAACCGCTGAGATCCAAATGTCACTTGGAGGGACAAACCGACAGGCTATGAGAAGAGTTGCGTGCCGCGTGAGAGGGCGCACTGGATATTGGATAAAAGGAATAGGCTAAGCGACTCATACACTCGTCTCGATTGTCTTCCTCACGCATTTATGACAATGTTATGGCTATACGTGTATATAATGGATATTAATAGGCAGGGATGAATAGGTACGTATCCGTGTATGGGAAAGGGAAAATCAATACGATCCAGTCTCGCGTACTCTTCGAGCCTCGCATATCCCTCCGCGTAACACGTTTCACCGCTGTGCCATCATTTCCGACTCGTATCGTTGCTCAACTGTGTTTGTTTGCTCGGGGAAATATAATCGCGTACGATCAAATGTTTCCGAACCCTTTGTAATGGAATAATCGGTCGATGAGAACGGAGCGTTGAGCTGGAGGTCGAAAAATCGGCATAGAGTGTAGAAAACGTAAAGGAGTAGGAAAAAAAACAAGGATGGGAAGAGAGCAAGAGAGACTGATTGATCGATTAATGGTTTATTATATGCCTTTTGGTATAAAACTTTAGGCAATATGGTACAGATAAGGAAAAATAATAAAATATACAAATAAAAATAAAACAGTGACAGTAATAAAAGTAAAATAAAAATAAAATCGAAAATGTAACAAGCGTCTGGAAGAATTAATACAGCTCAAAATCGTAATTTGTATACTACACCATGTGCACAGGAGCAGGACAAAATGATTAGCAGAAAAGCGATATAAATCAAATACAACTAGAAGTAAAATTAAATTACGCAACGAAAATAATATAGAAAAAAACATAACAAGAAATAGCATAATGAAAAACAGACATAGCAGCCATATAATTATAAATAACTAAAATACAAATAAAGAAGAATAATAATAATAATTAAACCCACAAGTAATATATGGAGAGAGATGAAGCGAGAAGGTAGGAAACCTCTGGAGGCTAGGTAGAAAGAAGCCTCAAAAGAAAGAACCAAGCCAGAAATAAGTTTTCGAAGGAGCAATCGACCGTGACAGGGGGAATTTGTTCATTCCCTCGTCTTTCTGCGCGACTGTGCACCCCGCGCGCGCGTTCGACTAACTTTCTATGAAATATATACAAGGTAGATTATCTATTCACGATTACGGGGAGGAAGCTTATCGAATTTCAATGAACGTTATAGTTAGGGGAGGGGAAGAAAATGGATTGAGAAAACAGGCGAGGCATCAAGTGGAAATTATGGACGTTTAATTGAATACTTGATAAGATACACGTTTCCCATGGACATGTAATTGAATACTTGATAAGTATACATGTTCCATGGACGATCGGGCCACTCACCGACTGCCATTTCCACGAAACTTAATGACGCTGGTAACACTTTCACCACGAATGAGAGACGAAGAGAAAAAGAGGCAGTAAATGGGACCGGAAGTACGTGAGAGGAACCGAGAAACGTCAGAACTAAGCAGAATTAATCCAGCGAGACACGTTGTGCCTAAGACCGAGAGAACTACTGACCACTCTCATATGGCTCAGGAACATCCCTTCCTCGTTCTCACGACAGGAAAACCATCTTGCAAAGTTTCTTGGCACCGCTAACCAAAATTCACCCACACAAAGATTTCCACATCGCCCCAATGCCAAACCGACACACAAATGAAACAATCATCGTTCGCGCGTTCCACACGAAAACTTGTCGTCCCCTCTGCCCATTGGGGAATTCCGGATCTTTTCTATATTCTCCTCGGTAAATCTGTTCTCCTTCGGACGCGAGATTCGTTCACAGGAACAATAACGACGATCGATCATCACGTTGGGGATTAATCGTGAGTCCGCATCATTCAACGTGACTGATGAAAAATATGTATATCCGGGTACCGTGGATTGAGGTTACTTTGATCAATTTTGAAATAATAATCAATATATTTCTTCAAATAATATCTCAATATTTTTTTTTCAACGGGACTATTAACTTTTACTAGTTTTTTTATCTTCCAGAATACAATTTAAAATATATAAAAATAAATGAGAAAAACAAATAATTAGTCGTCATCAAAGTTATACTGAGATTGGTTCTTAATGAGAAACGGAAGTAACCCCATAAAGGAGCAATTTTCTTAAAGAAGAAAAAAACGGTCAACGGGATGGAAAGTTACAACCATTTTCATTGTTTTGGGGTTATTTTGATCGAACAAATATTACACCATTACTTTTCAAAATCAACTTTATTGATAAATAACTGGTATTTTATATTTATTTGTGTGGTAACACATCCATAAACTTCGAAATATTAAAAAACTAGCAAAAACGCATTGTAATACAAATGTCTACCTAGGTATATAAATCACACAACGAGATCACATTGGTTTCACTAGGAACGTGTTTCACTTAAACTAGCTCACGTACCAAATCACACTAAATGTAAGACAAAAATATCAAACAACAATTTGATATCTTTGTCTTACAATTTACGACTTACAACGACAAAAAAAATACCAAATAACAATTTGATCCCTTTTGTCTTGCAATTATTGTGATTTGATACAGAATTGCAGAATTGTCGGTTAAGAAATGTTCCTACGGAATACATTAGGAACATTTCTTAACCTACAATTGAAAGCAACAGTTTAAAAAATAATCAAAAGACAAAATTCCCCGATAATACTCCGAAACTAGCAATAAAGATAATGAGTGGGGTGAAATTGATAAATGATCAATGTTACCCGGCCGAAGTGATCAATGAAACCCCAACGACACAACTGTCGCCCAAAAATATGTTTTTGAGGTTATGCCACACAACAATGAATAACGGTGTAGTTTGATAAACATCTGACAAAGTGATTGTTACCAAAAACATGTCATTGCAACACTCAACTTGTTATTTTTTAACTTATTCAAGCATAAAGAATAGTTTAAATACATAACTTACGTTTTTTAAATATTTTTACGGTCACTTAAACCCGTTCGTTCGTGCTGCGTCTGAGCGATGACATAAAGAGATATTCAGGCTTGCCAACCCATAAAAATAACTTTCGTTCGCGTTCAAGAACTTCTTAATTTGAATTTAAAAAAGAAACAAAATTTCAAAGTAACCCCAATCCACGGTACTGTGGGGGATTAGCAAAGCCAACAGCTAGGAGAATGTTCACCAAGAAGACTGTTAATTATTTACGAGTCGGCAATTTAATCATTCTTAAAAACAGAGATTATTTCACGCTAACCATCTTTGTAAGATCCGCTGTAGAGGATTTCCGCACGCGTATGAACGACGGCGACCTACGCGTGACAAGTCCTTCGATCCTGGTCCATCAATCGTGAACGTTATTCAGCAAATTTTTCATGGGGTGAGTCGTCACGGACTGAAGGAATCGAGAGATGATAATTGGTTTGGCCCCGTCATGGATTTTTTCTTCTGCGGTATCACTTCCGTTTTCATAAAGTAATAAATAATCAGGCAAAGGTGAATGATGAAGTTCTAAAAGATCTTCGTAGATTAATGATATTGTTTTTGGACTTCGACTTCAATCGACGTCGTAGAGAGTTGCGAAGCAATGATGAGTAACAGGCGTCCAATGCGTCGGCTTTGATGGGAGATTTTCGTTGCTCAAGTAAAACTGCGATGTTTCTCCACTCATATTGTTATAACAAGTCTCGAAGATCTTCATTATTTTATGGCGATTTTGCTGGCACCAATTGAAAGAAAAAAAATGGCGATATTGTACTAAATGGATGTTTTAACATTCTATGTTGATAAATAAATAAAGTGATTAAATGAAATGAAACATGACTGTCGGAAAAATTAACTCAAATGTACCCGTTCGGAAAACGACAATATGAAAATTTATTTTCACCGGATGATCTTCAGAATATTTGATAGTTCTGAAAGTTACGATTAACTTTACAGTGCTCGCGTCGGAATGTTTAAAAAGCTTGACGACATAACGGGCTCCATCTACCTAGGTGGGTAAAAAAATTCATCATCTACCGGCGGCCAGGTTTTTCTGTATTGTCTGATAATTTTTTAAAGGCACTCAATATATGTACCTTTGTGTTTAAAAAATGGGTTTCTTTTTCACAAACCGTTTCCCAGAAAATCCGGAATTTGGTTTTTTTTCGGGCCTCTAGATAGATGTAGGCCCATAATAACGTTGTTCAGCTTTTTGAAAAGTAAAAAAAAGACTGCAAGTTTTATTCTCAAAAGTTAATTTTTTAAAGGCATAAGGGGGTATCCCTTTCTGGAAACTTCAAAAAATCGTTTTTTTTTTGCATATTGTTATATTATAAACTTTCAAGAATATTTTAAGGTCAACCGGACCCTGAACATCTAAAAATGAACGAAGTTACACCTAGTTTAGTGGAACAGTGAGTTTGTTTAGGTTAAGCATGATTCGCGTGTAACGAAAGCGGACATTAAAGCACAAGAACAAACAAAAGATGCCCGAACTGCCGGCAAATTTCATAGATGAGGGGTGCAATACGATTTCGATTATGAGGAAGGACACTTAAATGGTGCCGGAATCGCTGGCTAGCGATAAAACGACAATATTTCACAAGATTGTGTAAAACATGTACCAAACCTTTGAACGGCATCATCTCAAAACTACACATCTTGACGCGGCGGGATTGATATTTAGAGTAACTTTCACGCTATTGACTCGAATTTGCACAGTTAGTGTTCAAGCAGTAGTCATTTTTGGTTCACGATCGCATTTTTTAATTGGATGAACCATTTGTTATTAACAATGACTCCAGCATGCTGTTTTTCAAGAGAAAAATAAGGTTTTCTTTGGAGAAGCCGTCATTTTTCGTATTTTTCGAAATTTCGAAAAGTAGATCGTGAACCCATAGCTAGTTGGATACATTTGAAGTATTTTTTTTGTCTTCAAAGTTTTGTCACAAACATATGTACAATATACTGGGAAAAAAATTAATTTATTCCAACCAATGTGTTACAGGAAAAAAAATGCATCATTCAGACCCTTCAAATTGGGCTCCCAGAGAGGGATACCCCGAAAAGTAATTTGTAAAATGTGACAGCACCACAGCACCACAAGCAATGTAAAACTATTTGCATGATCAGAAAACTATTATACGGATTCAAGAAGATCGATTAGAATCATGCCGATCGAATGTTTCAATGTTGATCATTGAAAACCATTTATACAGCAGTGAGAAGATTAAAAATGTAAAATTGAAATAGTAAAAAATCCTGCCGTTATAGAAAATGAAATTCCTCTCAATGCTGATAACATTGGTATTCCAATTTGCCTTGAGCAAATATAAAAAGCTTGACGATCGCACGAAGCAACCGTCTCGATGCCTGAAAGTTGTGGAGGTTTCGAAATTGGTGTCTGCGCACCAAGAGCGTTATCGACCGTGATAGCAGTGACACTCTTGATGATTGAACTTTCCAATCTACCGGCTTCACTTCCCCGCACTTGGAGCGTTGACCGGAGCGACGCTGTACTCGCGTACACGATACTGCACCGAAGTATCGGAAAATTCGTGTTTATTACACTCTTCCATCCACAGCTCACGTTTAATCCCACGATAAAATCGATCCCTCTCATTCATAATAAAAACGCCAACTTCTCCGTTCGACCAAAAATCGTCCCGTCTTCAATTATTCATACTGCGTTGGACATTCGATCATTCTATTCCATTGCACGATTCCTCCTCCCTCGTACGTCTGTCTGCCTCGTTTTTCATCGAGTGGTAATCATTTCGTAACAGCTGGCTGAGCGTTTTACTTTTATGCTTTCTGAACTTTTTTTGGAAACTCGGCATCCGCATATTTTTTTATCCTCGCCCGCGCGGTTTATATATTGCCCGAATAAAAAAGCCGTTTATGTTATTGTTTTAATTCGCTCGGTACGCTCCCCCTGTGAGAAAAATTGTTGATTAATTTCGGTTTGTTGTCAGAGTAAAATTTGTCAGCCAAATAACAAGACGAACAGGCAATGTGCAAATTTCGGATTTGTCTGATTTATCTATGTTATTAATTTTTATTATACATACATTTAATTTACGTATCTACGTATTGTCATTTATTATTTTGAATTGACGTATTTTTTACTTTACATTTAATTTACGTATTTTTGGGAAAATTAGAAATATAATTTCGCGAAAGTCGAAAAAAAAAATCCAAAGACAACAAAATCGGTTTTGTGCTACAACAAGCAAAACAACTTCTTCCAAGCATTCCATCGATCATAAAAGGATGTCACGACACAAAATAATATGTCTGTCACACTCCCTTCATTGCTTTATAACTAGTCCCATGAATACAATTTTTCAAAAACTAGATAATACGTGTTTTTATTTATTTCTTGATCCTAACACGAATTCAACTATTTTTTAATTTTTACATTGTCGAGTTATGAAGGGTTGAACAAAGTGTATTCGCATACGAAACTTGAGTTCGATACGTAAATATCCACTGAATCATAGCTGAAGCTTTCTCGAAAAATCTATCATCCAATAGCATCCAAATCCCACAAATGATTCTTGTCACATCAAAACTTCAAAAATTTCTGGTGAATCTTGGGGAAGAAATGAAAATCTTCCTCTACCCAAAAATGGAGGGTTCTTTACATTTCCTCAAAGAAATCATGCAGATGTTGTTTACCTAACAGATGCTTTGAAAAGCCTATTTTTAATGTTCCAATTTCGATTTTTCACAATACGTAATAGATTGAAATAACTTCACTTCCAAAATAGGGGTGGAACGCTATTTCAAGTATGTCACTTGGAAAATGTACATTTAAATTAGTGCGAGTTGTCCCGCAGTAGTCGAAGCCGAGAACGGTCGGACAAATGACGCTGTCCTTGTATCCGGCAACGGAAATGTTATCGCCGGGAATTTCACGGGGAAACGTTCGAGCTCGTTTCGTAATGAAATGCTGTGACCCTTGTAGCGATTGCGAGGGTACGCAGAGCCATGCAGATGTTATATTACGTCGGGAAAAGACGTATTCGATTTTATCGCGGCGCCTGAGAGTCCTTGCACCCCGATAACGAGGCCAACGGTAGCTCCGTCAATATGTTACGATGTAACGCAAGTCCTGACACGTACTTATTTCTTTAGATCGAACATCATCGTTAATGCTCAATAATAGTGATTTATTTCTTTGAATTTACTACACTTCGATCTGATGGTACCTCGAGAATACACATATATAACACATATATACACAATAATAAACGAAAACATGTTGTATGGCAAGAAATAACGTGATTTACGAAATAGAAGAAAATATATTTAAATACTCATATTGATCAAATTCATTTCAATTTTATCTGTTTTACAAATGAAGAAAAATTAAATGGAAGATTGCAAATTAGAACATTCTTGATTGTTCGCGCAGCCTTAGAAGTCTAAAATAAAACATGGCCTCGTCGTTTGCTACGGTATTCTTTTCATGTACCCGAATATTTAACAATTAACTAATTTTCATCTATAATGAAGTAAAAATACATGCCAGTATAATGGTATAATTTCAGGCCAAGGTCCGAACTTTTAACGAAAAATGACGACTCCAAAAACCATCTCACTTATACGGCACTTTATGGAAATGACAGGCTGGCCACATTTCTATGTAATAATTGATACCAAATAACTCTACATGCCTAATATAAACTGCACAACGCGTGTAAAAAAATTCTAAAGATTCCGTAACCACAATAAAAACAGGGGGTCACCAAATGTGTAGAGAAAATATTAACGACAAATATTAGAAAAATGTGACTAGCAGAAGAATTTCCGTACCCGTGACTGTTCAGAGAAAATGTTAGATGTCGGAATCTACTAAATTTGCGCGAAATTTTTTATTCCAGTTCATCGTTGGGTATAATAATTGATTGTGAAGCATTTTTATTAAGCGCCTCTGTAATTTTCCAATTATTCAAAAGGGGCTCTTCTTATGCCCCCCCCCTCCCCAACAAAATATGGCCTTTAGCGAAAGGAATACTTCAAACTCAATTCCACAAGCTCAATTTGCGGTTCGTGATAAGCATGTTTCCAATTTTCATCACGAGGAACCTTACTGTAAATAGGGGTGGACTTTGAACCGGTTTTGAATATTTTTGAAAGCAACTTTTTTTGAACATACTATATTCCAACATTTTTTTTTCTAATAAAACAATGTGTCCTTTGGCTATCAAATGTATTAGAAAGTCAATCCCCACAAACCCCCACAATTTTATATATATATATATATACTTGCTTAAGTATCAAAGTAACCTCGCGAGTGGCGTTTCTTTGACGAGACATTGAAATGCAACTGATGTAAAAGATTAAGGGTTATATTGACATCATTTTGATAAAAAAAATTAATAATTTGTGGATTATACATGGAATTAAATGAAAAACAACGATTTTTTGCAATCAAATTGTCATCTCTATTAAGGAAACATTTTACATAAAAATACCAAGTACCTAGGTTAGTACTATTATAAGCACTTAATCAGTCTTATAATTATCGTTGAGATCAAAATCAACTTGAGCAACATTGCAATCGACTTTAGCAGTATTATAATAAACTTGAACAACAAAGTTAAACACATTTCAATGCGTACACATATAAACCGTATTTTGGCGCTCGGTAAAAGCAGCTCCAAAAACTGTCAAAGTTGCTCTTAAGGTAGAACGAGCGCGCGCTCTTGATTTCTATAAATTTTGTTTAAATTTTAACCAGGCATTTTTCATATCATTATGCATGATTGAGTGAAATTTCAGAACAGTCGACTATTTAGATTGGGTGATAATGGGTTTTAAAATTGCAACTTTTAACACGGCAGGGTCTGCATTGACCGGAAGTTAGGTCACATAATGCGGCGTACCATTCTATTGTGTTTATAGATTTTGAAATCAAAATTCTGTTTAGATAGCAAACTAGTTGGAGAAAAAATGAAATAGTTTGCATTGCCTTTACTATTCAGTTTGGCTAAAAACGTTCATTAAGGACAGAATAATTCTCCGTAAACAAATATTTGTCCCCTATAATAAGAAGACATATGGCAACACCGCAGAACAATATTGTTCAATATTTCGAGAGAAAAAAATTTTCGTGTTCCCAAGTTAAAAAGTTTTATCATAAAAAAAAATATTTACGTTATAAATGTTAATACTTAGTATTATTTATGTTATCTTCATTAACAAATAAAAGTGTTGGTTAGTTCATAACTAATTAAAAACATTGTTCGATTAAAAATTACTTCCAAATAAAAATTTGTGTTGCAGTATTATTTAAAATATGGCGCGCAAACTTACGTCATTGGATACGTGGAATGCTGCGGTGATGTCATATGTCTTCTTATTATAGGGGACAAATATTTTTGACGGAAAATTATTCTTTCTAAATTTCAATGCACATCGTGCTATATTAAAAATTACAATTTTAAAACTCATTATCTCCCTATCTAAATAGTCGACTGTTCTGATATTTCACTCAAACATGCACAACCATATGGACTGGTTAAAATGTAAACAAAATCTCTAGACATCAAGAGCGTGCGCTCGTTCTACCTTAATGTCAATTTAATCCCGAAATACCTTGTACGTCTTTTAATTTAAAATGTTAAGTTCTGAAAAACTCAATATTTCTGTATGAAAAAAAAAAACGATAATGAAAATATGGTAAAAGTTTCGTATAATTACTCTCCAATCTGTCGATAGATTTTTCAGGGGAATTATGAATGCGAAAAACAAGCTGTCAGTGACTATTGCTGAGGAAAAATCGTGAAAATAGCGCATAAGTTAATGTCATACAAGGATGTTCAGTTTGCAAATATCCAGAAATTGTTCTCATAAGCAAATCAATATTTTGACGCATTGAACATTTTTCACGGTGAAAAAGATTTCGTTCGCTCAAATTCTGTAAGCGATAAATCTCAGACTAACCGGCCACTTTGCTCGTGAATTCGTTGGTTCGAAGATCACGACCTTGACCTCGGCAATTCGCGAATTTTTTACACACGTAGACGCGAATACTGCCAAAAATTGGTTTCGCGAGAGCGCGTGTAAGTACAATAATTTGCGACTTCTACTTTTCTTCGGTATATCCTGGCACTGGTAAGACACATGGCATTGGTCCAAGATGGTCGATCGAGGGGGTTGGAAAATGGAGGTTGCAGATAAGAATTGCGGTCGTGTATACGGCAGACGCGGAGAGGTCGGTTCAATCTTGCGTTTTGTTGCACACCCAACCATGGTCATGCATGTGAAACAGGATGATACGACGAGGCGAGACGAGAGGAAATCCCAGGCCGCGATACGTGCAAGAGCGGATAATAAAGTTCGGTCATCCGGATGTATGGTCTTTATGCATTTTCAAATTCATATTCATCGTGTGTAGAATAAAATGTGGCCTCGTTTTCCACGTGACAGCGAAAAAATTGAGGCACACGATTATTCATAGACTTTCATCAACGAAACAGGTATAATTGAAAACTCTCCAGCTCTCTTTCACGTGTATTTTTTTTCACTAATTTTATTTCGACGCACGGTTCAAAAACGCCATGAAAATTCAATGATATTTTATCAATGTTTTTCGAGCTTCATTTGTGTTCAGAATGTTTTGTGTCAAAGATATATCACATATACATTTTTTAAATAAAAATTCGGTTAAATAGAATTTCAGTACTTCGGGATTCGACACGAATCTGAAAAAGTTCACTCATATTTATCATAAACTTTGATTTCGAATAGTAATAAGCCGGTATTTATCAAGTAGATGATTTTATCGAATGATCAATCGTTGGAATAAGTAATTGTTCAACAAAAAATCAGTGAGTTCAACAAACAAAAAATCAATGAGTCTGATTTTTTATAAATACTTATGTTCTTTCACTTCATTTTTTATTTAATTTTCTTATTTTTTTATAGGAGAGTGCTACATTCCCTAGTGCTACCCTTCCGAATGTTTGACATGGTCGAATGAACGATTTTATAAGAACAATCTTCAAAGAAAATCGAAATGAGAAAATTTAAAATAGAGGAAAAAATTCTGAAAGAATGCAAAAGTATTTAGAAATATAAACATAAATAAAATATTCCATTCAATTTTCGGGGCCGGGTTGAAATTCCGAACTTTGAATGCTCCGTCGGTATAAAATTCAGAATTTCAATGTTTCGAAATTCAACATTGGGCCGGGTTGAAATTCCGAACTTTGAATGTTCAGAACGCTCAAAACTCCGGAAGAATAGGACCCCGAAATATCGAAACTCCGAAAGAATTTTACACGAAAGACAAAAACTCCGAAAATCTTAACACCGTCGAAATAATTCGGCTATGGAAGTTTTAAAACTTTCAAAATTTTCAATAAATCAACGAATTATTTAAAGAGTTTCTTCTTATTAAGAAATGATTTAGCGTCAACTTTGAAATTTTGATAATGTCATACGTTCTACATAATTTACAGTCAACTGTGTAGACTTTCGCTGGCATGATCTTAATATGAGGGCCGGCTTGAGATCCGAACTTTGAATGCGCCGACGGTTTAAAATTCCCAATTTTAATGTTCCGAAATTACAAGGTTCGTCAAGATTATGCCAGCGAAAGTCTACACAGTTGACTGTAAATGATGTAGAATGTATAACATTGTCCAAACAAATTCCAAAATTGACGTAAAATCACTTCTTAATAAAAAAAATTCTTGAAATAATTCGTCAATTTATAAAAAGTTTTGAAACTTTTGAAACTTCCGTAGCCGAATTATTGTCACTGTATTAAAATTTTCGGAGTTTTGGTCTTTCGTGTAAAATTATTTAAGCATTCTGACCATTCAACGTTCAGAATTTCAACCCGGCCCCGTTCAGGTTTCGAAGTTTTGGTCTTTCGGTCAAAATTATTTCGGAGTTTTGATTTTTCGGGGTAGTATTTATTCTTTCGGAATTTTGATTTTTTGGGGTAGTATTTATACTTTCGGAGTTTTGAGTGTTCTGGTAATTCAAAGTTCGGAATTTCAACCCGGCCCCCAATGTTTTGCTAAATGTTGATTTTATCTTGAAAATTGATCTAATATTGATAATAAGTCCACACATATTTGTTAAAAACTTTTATTTCGTACAGTAATGCGCCGGAATTTATGAAGAAGTTGATTTTATTGACCAATTAATCGTTAAAATAATTGATCGATCAACAAAAAATTAGTATACAAATTCCTTCATTTGCAATAACTGATTTTTTAAAATACTTATGTTTTTGACTTAATTTCTTGCTTTAGTTATTTTTTACAGGGGATTGCTCCTTCCCAATGCTACTTTTGCAAATGTTTAAAATAGTTGAATGAACGATTTCATAAATACAATATTTAATAAAATCGAAATGAGGAAATTTCAAAAAAAGAAAAATTCTGAAAGATTGTACAATTATTGAGAAACATAATAATGAATAAATTATTCCATTAATTTTTGCCCAAATATTGATTATATCTTACCCAGTTATTAGTTAAACAATATATGTTTCTTTTAACTATAAGCTATCTCGAGTGGTATTCAATAATTTTTTCGCTCCCCTTTAGGTCGCATAGGATCGAATATCCACGGATGTTCATCCATTTTGTCTTACGGATGAAGTCGTCTTATTAGGTCCAAAGGTTTGAATCTTTTCGGTCTTTTTATTTCGCCGCGGCAGTCTAGAACTCTTCGGGATAGGGTGCCAGAGCAGTTCGTCAATCTTCCTATGTATTTTTTGCTTTGTAGTTGTCCTTCTTGCTTAAAAGAACGGTTCATTAGTAGGTCGTTGTGTATTATTTTATTGGCGACATGCTACGGAGCATTTGCAATAATCCTTAGTGCCTTACAAGGAAAGGTTGCGAGGTCGATCTCTCCGATATCGATGGAATTTGGCATGCTTGTAAAATGGGTAAAAATAGGCGACACGTCTTTTTTTTAATATGCGGAACCAGATTTTTAAGGGGTGAAACGCACCCTCGAAAATTGGGGTGATTTTCGTTTTTTGTCGATAACGTTATCATTCTCATCTCCAATGTATGGTACACGAAAAAATAAATATTGTTGCAATTTGAAATTTTGTCATATCTCGTACCGTTGAAACGCTATTGACGAAAACGGAAAAACAACCCGAATTTTCAGGGGTGCCTTTTACCCCTTAAAAATCGGGTTCTGCAGATATATAAAAAAATATGTGTCACCTATTTTCACCCATTCTACAAGCATGCCAAATTTCATCGAAATCGGAGAGATCGACTACGCGACCTTTCTTGTTAGATTAGAACCTTTGTAGAATTTCGACGTGCAGACACTTGTTGTTCTCTAAAGTTGGATGCCATATACCCAGACTGGCTTCAAAATGGTTTTGTAGATTAGTAGTTTGAACAATATATTGATACGTTTTTCGCATTGATATTGATATTGATTCATTCGCAATCAATATCAATAACATCTTATGTATGTCCAGTTATCTTCATATTTTTGGCGAGTGGCAAAGTTGTGACATTCTCATCGAGTAAAACTTTTGACTCGCAATGTAAGAATTATAGTAGTTCGTCAAAACAGTACGTTTCAGAAATGATTTTGGAACAAACGTTGTAAAATGCAGCACGACTCTCGTGAGTTAGTTACAAACGACTGACGGAGAAGGAAGACTATTCTTCAAAATTACCGAAGATACAATTATGCGAAGATGAGATGTAATAAGATGACATATACACTACCGGCGAAAAGTTCCAGGACAAAAATTCAAAAAAGTTCCGGAACGATTTTTTATGCCTTTTGGCCCATAATTGACATAAATGAATTTAATAAAAGGCATTTTGAAGAGAAGAAATTCACTTTCATTCCGTTTTTTTATTTCAATTTCTTTACTATTTTTTTACGACTAGTCCCCTTTTTCGAAAACGACCATTTTTCGCCTTTTTTGTTCCTTTTCTGGGTGACCTCGTTTACAGACATTTTTTTAATGCATTTCGTCAACCGGAATCATAAGAGGGAGAAGCTCAAGCTTCGATTCTGTTTTTTTTTAAAGCTTCGTACGATTTTTTTTCTAAAGATATTTCGATTTTTTAAAAAATAAGTTGAATTGGTTTTCGTTGAGTTCGCAAGAATTTTTTGAGATTTTCGAATTTTTTTTTCACCTATTTTCGGTAAATGATCAGATGATTTAATTACCGTAACTCGAGAACTAAGGGGTTTCTGGTAAAATGTAAAGAGAGGAAAAATTGTATTTTTCTATTTTCAACACAATAGAATCGGTTAAAATCAATCAATTGACGTGACTAGAAAACTACACAATTTTAACGGGGAAAAAATGTCGAAAACAATCTGAAATTTTTCTATTGCGTTTAAAATAGAAACATACAATTTATTCCTCTGTTGAAATTTGATCACAAACCCCTTAGTTCTCGTGGTACGATAATTAAAACATCTGATTTTACCGAAAATAGGGGAAAAAAACATTCGAAAAAAACATCCGAAAAAATTCTGGCGAACTCAACGAAAATCGACTTAACTTGTTACTATTGTGAAGTTTTCCTTGAATCCTTGTTGTTTCCGCGTTACACGTCATTTATCAAATCGCCTCTGTAAAAAAAATAAAAATATCTTCCGAAAAAAAAATCGGACGAAGCCTTGAAAAAAAAAGAAAATTGAATGTTGAGTTTCCCCCTATATGATTCCGGTCAAAGAAATGGATGGAAAAATGTTCGTCTATAAACGGAGTACACCAGAAAAGAAACAAAATAAGGCAAAAATAGCATCTTTCGAAAAAGAGTACTACTCGTAAAAAAATAGTGAGAATTTAAAAAAACGGAATGAAGGTGAATTCCGCCCCTTCAAAATGCCGTTTATTAAATTAATTTATGTCAACTATCGAAATGGCATAACAAATCGTTCCGGAACTTTTGTGAATGTTTGTCCGGAAACTTTTCGCTGGTAGTGTACGTGTATACCATTCAATCTCTTCAGCAAAATTCTACGTGACCAACGTTGATAACTCCTGTAAGGGTTCTCCTATAACGCTGTCATCAAGTATTAACAGTTTTGCTCATTTCTAGTACGAACCAGGTGTATATTAGAATATAACAATAACTATTGACGATACTATCCGTATACATATAAATTACCATTATTCTCACGAAGTTAGTATTATGGACGATTCATACTTTGCATTTTTCAGTCAAATTGCTCTTCAGAAAATTTCGCGAGATTTCCAAACTTCGTCCCTAACATTTTCAGCCCTAACAATCGAATTCATCGACCCCACCGCGCCTGCATTTCATCTTAGATGCTCCATTCGAATCTCTTGATCTACTACTGCTTGGTAAACATCACACGATTTTGTGCAGTATCGTGTTTTCACAAAAATATGGTTTTTCGTGGCTGAACATCTTTACAACCGGAAACGATCAATGCGAGCCATCACTATGGCAGGAACAAAGGAAAAATGTCTACTTATTACATAAAAATATAGAAAGATCACCTGGTCACACGGCCACGTTTTATTTTTATAGCTGTTCCTCGGATTGCATGTGTATTTTACGATATTGATGCACTAGATTCTTCTGCAGGCGAGACTTCCGTCATGCGCTTTGCAGATTCATAGTCGTGTCGTAAAGCGAACAATGCCGGTAAACCTCATATACGTAGGGCAGTTTGCATACACTGAAAGATTAGGAGTTTTGAAGACGCTTTGCACTGGGAAAGCTCGAATGCATTATACTTTACGCTACATCCGATATGAAACAATTGCTTGGTTTATCTCTCTTGTTGTCTTGCAAAACAGATGGTGCATCACGTAGCAAAGAAGGGTCATATTATTGCTAAAGAAATATCAAGTACCGAACCACCAAGTGCCAAACATTATTGTCGCAATTTATCGGTTTCTGTCTCATGTACGCGGAAGAGGATGGAAAGTAGAGCGAATAGAGAAAGAGAGGATATTTACGTCACGGTGGACCGTAATATAAAGTTAAACGACCCACGAGTAACGATATTCGCGTTCCCTTTACCGCCATTATGTCGCCTGAAGAGAGGGAGGAAAACAGCTCTTTTGTGTGCAAGGGACACAAGCGTATGAATAATTTTTTGAGACCTGGTTTTGTTATTATAATTTTTTTTAAGTTTGTATTTCAACTTCGGTTTTCTTTTCAACCCTAGCGCTGTACTTTTCAGTGAATAGATATATTTTAAAAAGCGAGCGTGGTTTTTATTTTGAATATGCTTTTAATGGGCCGCCGTCAATTTACTACATAACCGATCTTTTTAAAATAATTATTCTTTAACCCCTTAGGAATGTGGCGAAAATTAGATTTTCGAGTCACTTTTGTATCAGACCTTTTTTGACGGATGGATGGATGGACGGATGGACCAGATTTTCGAAATATAAAATGACGGTTGCAATATGGCGGATGGAAGTTCGAAAAATACAATAGTTGGATTTGAAAGGCAGTTTGTATCTTGTGGTGTTTGAGGTAAGATTTAACACTATACCCTAAAACTTCGATATGTCGTTCGTGTCGTCAAGTCATACCGGAATTCTCTTTTATTTGCTGTCCGACCACGAAACTGAAGATCATAAATTTGAAAATACAGAACTCCTGTGGACACAAAAAACGAAAGAAAAAAACAGTAGATACAGGAAACAAAAAGATTAAACTGAAAATATAATACAAAAAAATACGAAAACTACAAAAAATCTAAAAAGACGAAACGTACAGAACAAAATTTAAATACAAAAAGTACCACAAACATTAAATACAAGAAGCACAAAAATATACAAAATCGGCGTCGACAACTGCCACGTCCTCGATTCGTCAATCTGAGTTCGGGAGACAGCGGGATATCGAACCATCAAAAATACTATGTTCCATTTTTTATTATGGATATTAGTTTGCCAAAATGGTTTACTAAATGTTGATCTTTCGTAATGTATCCAAGCTTCAGATCTTTCGAGTCAGAATTCAAATTCGAAATTTGCGATCACAAACATTTGGAGATCCAATTTTTTTCGACATCCAACTCTTTATACAATTTTCTCCCTCTATCTTGGATCCGCCATCCAGCATTTTGGAAATTTAAATTGCTTTCATCGAAATCAAACTATTTTTTTGATTCTCATCCGCCATACTGCATCCATCATTTTGATTTTAGAAAACCTGATTTCAGATTCGGATTCAGCAACCTCAAAAACGATGACCCACCGAATAACAGTCCAATCGGTATAGTAAAAACGTTTTTTTTTAAATGCCCACATACGTGTCATAAAGCAAACGTGGCACGACTTTTTTCCGCCCATGTGTATCACGCGCGGTTAAGGTGTCGAACTTGTGCTGATTATTTATTAAAAACGATTATTGAAGGCCTTAGGCCACAGTAACGGGCATATAATTATGAGCAAATTTAACAATTTTTTTTCTTTTGGAAAAGTGATTCACTCATAAAATTAATTATACATCTAATTAGTATGAATATCAAGCTGTTAGAAAATATATATATATATTTTTTTCGATGTACAAAATGACTGACTACTAATATTTTCTTACAAAAAAATTTGTTATAACTGCTCATAAACTGCTTATAAAATGAAAAGTTTTCGATTAATCAGAAATTCCATACGTACTTCTCTGCGAAATGCAATTAGGAACATAACGTTTAAATTTGAAGAAAATCGTTGAAGTTGTTTGTCACGCAACATAACGTTTAAATTTGATGAAAATTGTTGAAGTTGTTTGTCACGCAAATTGGAAAAAAGCTGTTTCGAGAAGTTTCGAGTAGTCGGTCATTGTGTACATCGAAAAAAAATATATTTTCTAACAGCTTGATATTCATACTTAATAGATGTGTAATTACCTTTATGAATGAATCACTTTTTTATACGAAAAGAAAACAGTTAAATTCGCACATGATTCTATGCCCGTTACTGTGGCCTAAGGCCTTAAGAGAATGATGAATGGTAGAACAAATTCGCTCTGAAAGAGAATTTCGTTCCTATAATACTCTGAGTGTATCCAGATGTTTTAAACGCTTTTGACGTTTGGGAAAAAGCTTCTTTCATTTCTGCAAGACGTAAACGGAAGAAATACGCGGCAATCAAAGGCAAGACGGCAATCTGCAAGTCGTCATATCAAATGCAGCGTACAGAGAAATCGGTTTACTCTCTCTCTCTCTCTCTCTCTCTCTCTCTCTCTCTCTCTCTCTCTCTCTCTCTCTCTCTCTCTCTCTCTCTCTCTCTCTCTCTCTCTCTCTCTCTCTTCGTATATTTTCGCGAGCTCGTGAAATTACGCTTAAATTGGTGAAATAAAGTTCGCCTCAAGCATCCGTTTTGTTCCTCGCGATTGAACCCGATTTGCCATTTACCGCGAATTGCACGAGAGAGGTGGAAAGTTCATCCGAGCAACCAAACCCTTCGTTGTACCGATGAATTTATTTCCGGGAATAACGCACCCCGCTGACCACTAAATCCATTAGTCAGGAAAATAATTGAACCGTTAGTGCAGGCAACATCAAATAAATAAGCGCCCGGTGCCGTTGAGCGTGGAATTAAATAATGTGCATTCGTAATATGCATGAAAAAAAAAACAAAGCCGACCTTTTCGGGTCAAATCCCCTATCGGCGAATTTCTCATTAATCCCCGAATTCTCACAAAGCCGTGTGACAAACTGAAGCGCAATATGAGCACGTTCGCACCTTGCTGAGCTGTACTGAACGGAGGGAGCAAATTTCGATGACAATATGACGAACCGGAATTTCAATACCATCATGTCGAATATGCATTATGCGAACAGAAATGAAATCATGGAATCTCCCACCTGTGGCAAGATTAATTGAGTCCGATGAAAGCTGGGGTCATACATATGCAGCGTTATTTATGTATATAGGTTTTGTTACGCATGGATATGGTGACTTTGAGGATATTCAACTCCGAAAGCCGTCCTGTCCTCAAAATCAAAGTTTTAATTTGAGGACCATCCTCGAAGCAGCTGGGTGCAATAAAAGCCAACATTACATATAATAGATACAACGGACTCAAATATACTTGCCATACACATTTGGGTAGCACAAATTTGAGCTCTATTTTTTCGCGTTTCTCGCCGTCCAATTACCTTCTTCAAAGACAAAAAAATTGTCGCGAAAGCTGCGAGCCGTCAAAAAAATATTTGGAAGCCCCCCAAAAATTCAATTTTCCATTAAAGAATCGATTTTTTTCGTCCACTTCTCACCTGTCAATTTTACGCTTGATAATTTAATTAACCTCGCGAAAGCTCGCGCCGGCCAATAAATATTTAGTGATCGCTCACGAACTTCGCAATATCCATTTCACGCCAATTTTTTTTACTCCTCTCACTCATAAATTTCACGCTTTGTAAAATGTTCAAAACGATTAACCCTTTTGTCTTTGGAAACAT
Organism: Ophion obscuratus; assembly: GCA_964007375.1. Taxonomy (NCBI): domain Eukaryota; kingdom Metazoa; phylum Arthropoda; class Insecta; order Hymenoptera; family Ichneumonidae; genus Ophion; species Ophion obscuratus. Next base: position 18,626,383 of record OZ023317.1, read on the forward strand.
ATTTTTCAAATTTACCGCACACTTCTAACCCAAGAATTATAATCTTTATTCTCGTAAAATAATTATTTAACGCTCCTGTTCGTAAACAAAATGATAGGTCATTTTATTCGAAACACTGAAATAGCAGCTGTTTTTCGCGCATCGTAATGCGTTCCACGGTTGGTCTCGTTAGTAAAACTGCGGACCAATCGTACTGTGACGAGCGACATCATAATACAATAATACATAATAACACTGTTGAATACGAATACGACGAAACCCGTAGGGTGGGTTAGGGCGTATTCCAACAATGAGGTGGCGGTTCCGTCTTGAGTATCTGACTAGAGACTCGGTAACTTTCGGTTAGGCAGGCCCGAACTGGTTTTGTTTGGGCTTTAGCCCTGATAAGGGCCGATGGAGGCTGAGTTTTCTTTCTTTTTGTTTTTTTTTGTTTTTTTTTTTTTGAGAGGCGTTTGGAAGTGGCCCCTTAAGGTATGTTGTTCTCGGATGGAAAGGGAATGGGGAGGAGCGCGAGGGCGCGCCTTTTAGAAGGAGGGGAGGGATATGTCGAGAAGTCAGTAGGGGAGGGAATCGGAGATACCGCTCGGGGCACAGGCGTTAATTGTCGTAGGATACGGTCGAAAACTTCATCAAACTCTGCCTGTGTCCGGATGGGAGAAGGGGAACGTGGGGAGTCTGGGGGTGGAGAGCGAGGAACCGCTGGGTTCGGTAGTCGCGGGTCTGAAGGGGGGGAGGAGGAATTTTAAATACTCCTTCCGGTGGGGTGTTTTCGTCCGTTTCCCACTTAGGGGGTTTGTAGAGTAACCGGGGGTCCGTCCCAGTTTTGGTGACTTCCACGCTCCCTACCGAACTGGTCAGTTTTGTTTTTCTCTTAATTTTCCGGCGTTCGGCTGCGGGACCCTTCCTTTTTGTCATTCGACCCCGAGTGGTTGGGAATAAAATATAAAGAGTTTTTTTTTTATTATTATTATTCTTAATATATATATATATATATATATATATATATATATATATATATATATATAATGATACTTTAAGCTAGTATAATGAATATAAGGACCTATTACTAGAAGTTTCCTTTCTCTGCGATGGGAGGGTATTTCAGTGGTAGGTAGGGGGGAATACCACCTTTTGGTAGGGAGGGTTACCACCTTTCGGCGGTAGGGGAAATACCACCTTTCGTCGGTAGGGAGGGATACCACCTTTCGGCGGCAGGGAGGGATACCACCTTTTGGCGGTAGGGAGGAATACCACCTTTCGGCGGTAGGGAGGGATACCACCTCTCGGCGGCAGGAGACCACCTTTCGGCGGTCAGGAGGCAGCTCGGGAAGAACTGCCACGAGGCGAGCCGCGTTCTCCGTCTTATAGGCCAGCGCGTACCATGAGGAGAGTCGGGCGCCTCGAGCGCGTCGGCGAGAGTCCGAAGCTTCAAAAAGTCGAAGCGGAACTCTTGGTATACTGTGGTGCGTGGGTTTCCCACCGCGGCGCTGGAGTCGCCCGTCCCTCTGGACAAACTCACAACTCGCGGCGCGCCCGTCGTGACGCTGTAGTCGCATGAATTTCGGGTATAAAAATAACACGAGGTGTCGATTCGTGTACCGCGTGTATACCTCATCGCGTTAGACAGCTCGAAGTTTTATAAAGTGCTTAATTGTGATTTGAATTAATTATTATCGCGAGGTTTAGGGTTTTTTTTTGTTTAGATTAAGAAGGTGCAGGGACGAAGACGACGGCTAAAAATTTGGGCGTACGCCAAAGTGGCGTACAACAACACATATCGTCTAATTGGTGTTTTTTACAAATTATTAGAATAAATTATTCAGAAAATGTAACACTTCGCTGTTCATTCTGTTTTTATGCTACAAGGAACTATAGCGCATACACTGTAAAAAATAAGCGTGTTGTCGGTGTGTTGAAGCAACACACAACACGCCTACAACGTGTGTGGGACCTGGTTAACGCGTTGAAACAACGTGTTTTACTTATTTTACCATGTTGAAATAATACGCTCAATACCATTCTTAGTAACAACACGTTTTAAATATGTTGCTGTAGAACACGCTTAATGTACCACACATGAAGCGTGTCGAATCAAGCCATTTTCTTTCAAACAACACACTTAGTGCAGGTACACACAACTCGAACGACACAAAGCGTCGTGAAACAACTCACTTGCCCGCGTGTACCACAAACAACACGCGTCCAGTGAGTTGATATGACAATATGGCGGCTTTATAACCTCGCTACGTTAACTTGCGAAAGAGTTTTTCAATCGCGAATTGTATTATTTTAAAAGCGAAACACATAAGATTTTGCTCGTCGTGCACACCTACATGAATGAATAAAATAATGTGCTCGGTGAAACCATGGTAAGTGCAACAATCAGGTTATTGACGTATACATAAAATAATTTGTTGGTAAAGTGTCACTGCGAAGAAATTTTTTTATTTTGTTCGGATCAATATTTTGTTTGTTGTTAAGAAAAGTTTCTGTCCAGAGTGAAGAAAGATGCTTCTTAGGGTCAAATTTAATTCTATGCGTATCAAGTTTTCTGTTCAGTGGGAAGAAAATTTTCTGTGCGGAGTGGAGGAAATCCGTTGTTCCGGGCAAAGGAAATTTTTTATTCTGTGCGGACCAATTTTTCTATATAGTGCAAAGAAAGTTTTCTGTCTGGAGTGGAGGAAATTGCTTGTACGGGGCAAACAAAACTTTTGTTTTCCGTGCGGACAAATTTTTCTGTCGAGGGCAAAGAAAATTGTCTGTTCGGAGTGAGCGAAATTTCTTGTTTGGGGCAAAGAAAATTGTCAGTTCGGAGTGAGAGAAATTTTTTTTTTCGAGGCACAGAAAATTCTTTATTCTGCGTAGACCAATTTTTCTGTCCAGTGCGAAGAAAATTGCCTGTTCGAAGTGCAGAAAATTGGTTGTACGGGGCAAAGCAAATTCTTTATTCTGTGCGGACTAAGTTTTTTTTTCCAGTGCGAAGAAAGTTTTCTGTTCGGTGTGAAGAAAAGTGCTTGTACGGGGCAAAGGAATTTTTTTTGTGCGGGCAAATTTTTCTGTCGAGGGCATAGAAAATTGCCTGTATGGAGTGAGAAAAATTTCTTGTTCGGGGCAAAGCAAATTCTTCATTCTGTGCGGACAAAGTTTTTTGTCCAGTGCTAAAAAAGTTTTCTGTTCGGAGTGAAGAAAAGTGCTTGTACGGGGCAAAGGAATTTTTTTCTGTGCGGACAAATTTTTCTGTCGAGGGCAAAGAAAATTGTCTGTTCAAAGTGAGGGAAATATCTTGTTCGGGGCAAAGAAAATTCTTTATTCTTTGCGCACGAATTTTTCTGTCCAGTGCAAAGAAAATTGCCTGTTCGGAGTGAAGGAAATTTCTGTTCACATTTCACATTTTATGTGTGTTGGGTGCAGCCACACACACACATATATATCAGGTTGATAAAAAAGTTTTGTCGCAATAATTTCAATATAATTTATTTATTTACATATCTTATACAAAACATTTCTAATCAACAATATATTCGTCATCGGTTTCTATGACACTGGACCATCGAGTTGGCAACTCATTTATTCCCTTTGCCCAAAACTGCGGCGGCTGGAACTCAAAGAAATTTGAAATATCCCTTCTGAGATCGTCGACGTTTTTGAAAGTTTTGTTTCTCAAATATGCCTTCAAATGTCTGAACAAATGGTAGTCAGATGGCGCGATGTCGGGAGAGTATGGTGGATGAGGAACGGTATTCCAGTGAAGCTCAGTGATTGTTTTGTGGGTTTCCTTTGCGACATGGGGTCTCGCGTTGTCGTGGAGAAGGTGCACAGTCGCGCGTCTTGGCCGTTTTTTTCTTATAGCTTTTGCCAATTCCTGGAGTTTCTCGATGTATCGTGTAGAGGAGATCGTCTTACCTACAGGGAGAATATTGTGAAACGTCATTCCCTTCGCGTCCCAGAAACAGCACAACAAAACCTATTGTGAGTGACGATCAGATTTCGGTTGGTGTGGCGGTTTTTCTCCGATAGGAAGTCAGTAGGCTAAACGTTTTATGTTATCATACAAGACCCAGCTTTCATCTCCCGTCACAAGATCTTCTAAAAACTCCTTGCGATGGTGGCGAAGCAGGAGAGACTGGCAGATGGTCATGCGACAATTCTTATTGTCGTCGGTGAGACGGTGTGGTATCCATTGAGCTAGAACCTTCCTGTATCCCAAGTTGTGTAAGTGATTGACTATTGACGGTTGGGTGCAGCCAAGTTCTCTTGCTAGCTCGTGCCTACTTGCTTCCGGTTTTTCTTTGATGCAGCGGAGTAATGCTTCATCATCGATGGTCGACGGTCGTCCGGAACGTTCCTTATCTTCAAGGCTTGTGTCTCCAGATTTAAAACGATTGAACCAACGCTGGACTGTTCGATGAGAAACTGCGTTCTCGCTAAATGCATCCTGTATATTTTTAGCAGTTGTGCTTGCATTCGTGCCGCGCCGCCACTCGTAAAAGATGATCGCTCGAAGTTGCTCCTGCGAGATCGAAGCCATTTTTGTCCACTAGAATGCGTGTTCGCCCTTTTATACCCTGTCACGCGGAAGAGTAGAAAACATTCTAGAATATTCTCGACATAGCTCGATGTCATATTGCGTCAATATGTAAAAAGACATTTTTAAAAATTTTGCGCCAAAACTTTTTTATCAACCTGATATATACATGAAATCCGAAATGTATTCATTACTCTTCTCGTTCAATGTAACCATGTATTCCGTTTCTTGATGAAAAACCGCAAGTATAGCCGATAGCAAAATGGTTAGCGTACGTATATTAGGTATAGAAGTAACTAGGTTAAGTAGGTTTGAAACCGGATATGGACAACACAATTTATTCGCAGGAATTGATTTCAGGACGACTGGAACTCATCAAGTATGGTAGTAAACCATCGGAATAAACCAACAGTAACGGAGAAACCTTTTTTTTATTTATTTTTAAAAGTATGCCTACGTGATGTCTTATACGTTATTCCCAAGCGTCCACAAGTACACATAAAAAAGTGTGTTGATTTAGCCATCAACACATTGTAAACATGTTGAAATTGGCGACAAGCGTTCACACGCTTAAAGTGTATCGAAACAACACGCTTTGAACGTGCTAAAACACGCTTGAAGCGTATTGACAGAACACGCGTAAAATGTGTCGTTACGACATCAGCATATGAGTTGCCGTGTTGAAAACGGCGACAGGATTACACGCGTGAAACGTCTTGAAACAACGCGTTTGTTTTTACAGTGTGCGAGATTTATTTTTTGGCAGATATTGTAAATTTCTAAAACCTTGAGCAACCACTAAATATTAATTGGCCGGCTAGATCTTTCGCGAGGTCAATTTAAAAATTATAAATCGTAAACTTCATAGATGAAAAGTGAACCAAAAAAAAATCCATTTTTGAATGAAAATTTGAATTTTCCGGAGGCTTGAGCGACCTCTAAATATTGTTTGAAGGCCCGCAGCATCGGCGACAATTTTTTCTTTTTTTAAAGAAAATGATTGCGTGGCGAAAAAAAGGTAAAAAATATAGCTCAAATTTCTGCCACCCTAATACACATACACACGCCCACACACATATATTGGGTTGGCCAATAAGTTCCTTCGGTTTTCGTTATTTATTCCACTCTACAAAATCAAACGAACTTATATGCAAACCCAATATATATGGTCTGGGGTGTCCCATCTACCTCATGACATAAAAATACCTCAAGTACGGAGAATAGAAAAATCCTGGGACACCTATCGAATAGCTTCATACGAGGCGTAAAGTAGCAAGATAACTTTTTTATTCCATGCACAGTTTCAGGGTGGTTCCAAGGTCCTGTTTTTAATTCCAAGGCTTTCTTCAAATGGAAAGCTATACTTTCGACAGCAGTATCTTACTCTATATTTTTAAAAAACACATCACCTTTGTCACAGGCATTTTTTTATTTGACCATTCTTTTTTAAGCATAAAAGATATATAAACGAATGCCTTACGGATGTTTCTTGCCAAATCGTGAAAAAATAGCCTACATCGTTTTTACAAAATTGCATGAAATTGGTTTTAAAAAAGTTAAAAACGACCGAATTGCAAAAATCCTACTAAAGTAACCTCTTTTTCCTGTAAAATAAGATGCCGATATAAAAATACAGGTTTCCATTTTTGTCGAAGTTGACCTTGAAGTCACCTTGAAAATGTCTACTAAATAAAAAAGTTATCTTGCCATTTTACTCCTCGTTTGAGTCTACCCGATGCGTATCCGGGATTTTTCGGTTTATTTTGACGTCTCAAGGTCATACACATATACCGTACCGGACAAAAAAAAGTACGCACCGTTCGAAATTCAACATTGGTGCTATTATACTTACGGAAATAAATAATGGAGTACTTCCACAGCTGTTTCAACGATACTTTATAAGTTCACGTTTACATTTTCACTGAAACATCATCAAAAACATTCGAAAACTGAACGAAAACAATTTCCACGCGTAAGATGCCAATTTTAGGCTGCTCAAAAAAAAAGTACGCGCCCAAAGAAAAGAAGAAAATATGTCATTACATTGCGCATCTAATATGTCTGTAAGATTGTGAATTTGCTATTCGTCGATATTGCCCCAGGTCTCCCGCAAAGCATCAAAAAGCTTTTCTTTGTTTGTTACGTCGCCCTTATTAACATTTTGGTCCAAAATAGACCACTGATTTTCTATAGGATTTAAATCTGGCGATTATGCTTGCCAATCTAAAAGTTCAATCTGCGAAGAAGGATCGTTTAGGATCGTTGTCTTGTTGAAAGATGAATTCATCTCGCAGACCGATCTTTAACAGTGATTCTTCCAGATTTTCGTTTATGATATCAATGTAAACATCGACGGTCATAATACCGCTAAATGAAACCAAATTTCCCACTCCTGACCATGCAAAACACCCCCACACTAAAACACTTCCCCCTCCGTGTTTGACAGTCTTTTGAATATTTTTTTTCAAGAAGCTGTTCTCCCGGCTTAATCCAAACGCGTGATCGTCGTTTATACCCAAATAAGTCAAACTTGCTCTCGTCACTCCAAACAACTTTTTTCCAAAACGAAATCGGCTCATTAACGTATTTTTTTTTGCTACCTCGAGGCGCTTGATTTTATTTGCTTTGCGAATCAGAGGGCAACGATGTGCAAAACTATTTTTTAAGCCTGCTCCTCGAAGTCTCCTACGGACTGTTCGGTCGGAAATGTTCAGGCCTGTATGTTCGAGAATTACACGGCTAGTAATCGTCGGATTTGCCTTTACCTCCCTGATAATTTTGTTATCGTCCAATGCAGTTGTTTTTCTTTTTCTACCTCGTCCATTTTTATCACAGACTATACCTAATTCCTCGAACTTCTCGCATATTTTTCTCACTGCACCATCACTTATGTCATACAATATTTACGACCAATTTCTCTTTTAGAAATACTCATTTTTGGTCTCTAATTACCAGTTCTCGCACTTGAGTTGCAATTTTCGGCACCGCGGATTTGTTGCAACCGTACTTGAATACAGAAAATCGATAACTGGCCGAAAAATCGTAAAATCTATATGTTAACATTCCTAATTCTTCCCATTCTTCGTTGGGAGAAAATCGCTTTGTTGTCACTGATGAGAATATATAAACCTTGGGTGCGTAGTTTCTTTTTGTGCTGCATATAACGGGCACTCTTCGCGCTGAAATCATTCACTTTCTGGTTTCGAATATTTGTAACATTGTTTCAACGGCAGCGTAAAGGCAAAACAATGAACTTTCGTCATGACTGCTCAAGGTCTGGTTTATTGTTGATATTTGGAATGAGAAATAGCACATAAATGGAAATTGAATGGTGCGTACTTTTTTTGTCCGGTACTGTATGTGCATGTTTATTCATGATTTGCGAGACCTAATACTCAATTCACGAAGCATTGTAATTACCTACACATTCGTGAACTGAACATACCATCTCATTGTTGTAAGGCAGATATTTCGCAGAGCATTCCATCAATACTTTTCTTTCCATACTACCGTTACCTAAAAGTGATGAAAGAGGCAGAGAATCCCAAAGCTTTGATAACACTGCACAAGGCCGTAGAGTTTTTTTGCAATACAATTTTTCAACCTCGAAATTGATCGCACTTCCACCAGCATGATCGCGTTTGCACGATTGCGAATGAAAGAACACAAAGAACGAAAAAAAAATCAGGCCACCTCTAGACAGAAAGGCAATCGCTCGAAGCGGGCTTCCGACAGGCCGCGATCCACCGAAGCCCTTGAACGGTGACAATCGCCGCACGATTTATTGACATGATAGATGTGGCGATCTAGGAATATCAGGCTTCCACGATTTGTTCGAATGGCTGCTCTCTTGGGGAGGCAAAAAAAATATCACATATGTATATATAATATTAGACACTATCGATAATACTTTAAACCCTGCCAGCATTCATTTCGATCACATGTGAACAAGTGCTCGATGAACAAACTCGTAAAAACGTAGTCTCTCATTGACATAGAAAGAAAAAATCTGCCCCGAAATAGAATTAATCTAGAATCCAATGAAAAGTATCATTCGTTGATAAAAAAATAAGGAGATTCATATGTCTTACGATAAGGACGTCAATGTTCCAAAATTAATCCAATTCAATGATTTATCGAATGCATAGAAATTTGCATTTATTGCGCGTGGAAATACTGTAAAAAGTATAATTGAAAAACGTGATAAATAAGACGTCCTTGAACGGAATTACTAATCATAAGGTTTATAATAATATAAATTTGTACTAAATCACATGTGAATCAGTTCAGTTTATGTACCGTAGAACAGGGTTACCTTGAACAGGTTTTGGACGTTTTTTGTAGGTGACTTTTTTGAACATCCTACATTCTTGACTTTTTTGGCTCCAATAGAATAATGTGTCCTTTGGCTATCAAATGTATAAGAAAGTCAAGCCCCACTACCCCCCACGATTTTATACCCCCCCTCGAGTGTGGGGTTTCTTTGACATCATTTTCATAACAAAATTTAATATTTTATGCATTATACGTGGAATTAAATTCAAAACGACTATTTTTTACAATCAAATTGTTATTTTTATTAAGGGAGGACGCCACTGTGAAAGGCCGAAAAAGGATCGTTTTTACCCATTTTTTTTGTTGTCTACTGAATTATTAATTAGAATTTGGAAAAAAGGTATGTTATTAAGCATACATTGAACTTATTTCGTGTAAATTTTGACTTAAAAATAAATTACACGAGAATAAAAATAAAAGGTTTTCTCAGAACCATATTTTTTCAATCAGCACGCAGCAAGACTCGACCAATTTTCGTCCAATCGACTTGAAATTTTAACTGTAGCTTCTTAGATTGCTTTAACAGTCAAGTACGAGCGCTTTTTTCATTAATTGAAAATTGTAAAAAATATATCACTTTAGATATGAAAATTACGGTAAAAAAAACGAACTTTTATTGCTTTTATTGCACGATCAAACGAGCCGGCCGAAGGCGCGCGAAGTTCGATCGTGATTATACGAACACGTCTCGTTCGAAGATGATTCTGGTAGTAGCGTCAGCTATGCTCATTTTCACAACGTTTAGATTTTCAAACTTTCCGTTTCCGGCATTAATCGTGTTGGCCATGTCTGTCGTTGCCTTGGAGCTTTTTTTTTCTTGGAGCATACATTTGTCCTCTTCATATGTTTTAGAGCCCGTTTTTTTTAACACTCCATTCTGAAGATGATTACGAGAACTATGGGATATAGCGTTTGGGAGGGGTGTTCGATTATCTTCATAACCGAATAAGTCTCGTGATTATCTTCGAACGAGACGTATTCGTATAATCACGATCGTATAATCATGATCGTGCAATTATACTGCGCGTCTCGTGGTCGATGATAACAGGTAGTTTAGAGTCTGGGTTAAAAAATTGATCCATTTGTTAATACAAAGTTTATGTCAGTATATATATATGTGTGTGTGTGTGTGTGTGTGTGCGTGTGTGCGTGTGTGTGTTTTTTTTTTTTTTTTTTTTTTTTTAAAGAGGTTTAGCGGGAAAATGCCTGCGCACCGTAGCAAATAATTGCCGTGTGTCGGGCTTGCACCGACTAAAAACCCCCGTTCCTCTGTGGCCTTACAAATTCTCCCGCGGGACGACCGCTAGGTATTACATCGCGGGAGAGGCCTTAGCCGTAGCTCTTCCTACAGTGGTCAGACGACCTTACATCCCCCGTTCCACTCGAGATGGTATGAGTGGTTTAGGGGTTCGTGTCGCTGATTTCATCTATGACTGCCTGGTCTTCCGGCGTCGTCTTCTTCCTCGCGCGTTCTGCACGTCGCAACTCCTTCATTACTGCGACAGCATAAGCCGATACAGCTGTCCATGCGTCTGCTGACTTCAGCATCAACTCAACCAGGTTATCCGGAGTGATGCGTGTCTCCAGCTGATCCTCGACTATCGCGCGAGAGGCACTAAACCGTGGGCATTGGAACAATGCATGTTCAGCGTTCTCCTCGACTGCTACACATGCTGGGCAGTCCGGGGAATCTTCATAATTAAACTTATAGAGATAAGCCCGGAAGCAGCCGTGTCCTGAGATCACTTGAGTGAGATAATAGTTGAGCTCCCCATGTAGACGGGTCACCCATATCTCCACCTTCGGAATTAGTCGATGTGTCCACCTTCCCTTGGTAGAGGCATCCCACATCGTCTGCCACTGGTTCAAACTGGTTGCTCTCGCTTCTGTCCTTGCACAACTGGGATTTCTAGCTCCCTTCTGCTGGTACATCGCTCTACGCTCCTCAGCGAGCACCTCAATGGGCAGCATTCCCGCGATAACGTTGATAGCGTCCTCGGAGACAGTGCGAAATGCACAGGCTACCCTCAAGGCACTGACGCGATACGTTGCTGCAGCCTTCCTGCGGTACTCCTGGATTTTCAGTGCGTCAGCCCATATGGGTATGCCATAGGTGAGCACTGAGGTCGTCACTGATGACAGCAGTTTCCTCCTCTTCTGTCTGGGGCCACCAACATTAGGCATGAGTCGCGCCAGTGTGGTAGCCACCCGAGCGGCCTTTCTGCTGATCTGCTCGGTTTGCTCTTTGAAGTTCAGCCTCGCGTCGAGAATCACACCCAGGTACCGAATGAACGGTTGGGATGTGATTTCGGTGTTTCCAACCCTGAGCGTTACCGTTTCCATCACCTTCCTGCTGGATACGAGGAGTACTTCTGTTTTGTGGGCTGCAAGCTGCAGTCCAACAGAAGACATCCATTCCTTTATCTTGGCGAAAGCTTCGCCGAAGAGTGCGGTGATTTGCTCCAGGAATTTGGCGATGACAATCAGCGCCGCGTCATCTGCAAACGCTACGACGGACACTCCTTTCGGCAATTGCAATAGCAGCAGATCATTGTACATGATGATCCACAGAAGCGGTCCAAGTACAGAGCCCTGAGGAACTCCTCCAGTCACCCTATACGTCTTCGGTCCATCCTCTGTGTCGTACATGAGCCACCTATTACATAGGTAACTCGCCACTATTCTCCGGAGGTACCATGCTACACCTAATGTTTTTAGGGCATCCATGATACACTTCCATATCGCCGAGTTGAAAGCGTTTTTGACGTCGAGAGCGACAACTGCGCAGTACTTCTTGGACCCTCTTGTCCATCGTTTACCCGCAGTCGACTCCTGCGCCTGCTTCACTACTGTGTTAATGGCATCCAGCGTAGAGCGCTCCTTTCTGAAGCCAAACTGGCCCTCCGCCAGTAGAGGGTCCACGAACTTCTCAATCCTGTTATGGATGATGCGCTCGAAGATCTTTCCGGCGGTATCCAGCATACAGAGCGGACGATAGGATGAAGGTTCGTCCGGCGGCTTCTTCCCTTTCGGGAGGAGCACTAGCTTCTGCCACTTCCACTTGTCCGGGAAGATTCCTTCCTTGAGACACCCATTGTACATGCCCAGGAATATTGCCGGTGCCAACTTGATCGCTGCCTTGAGTGCGATGTTGGGTATCCCATCCATACCGGGGGCTTTATTGTTGCCCACCCTGGCAATCGCCGTAAGAAGCTCTTCTTCAGTAATGGCTGGGATGTCCTCATCGACGTCCTCCGCGAGCTGGTAGTCCTCCTCGGGTTGCTCAGGGAACAGATGTGTAACAATCTTTTCCAGCAGGGCTGCGTCTACAGGCGATGGCATCGGCTGGCTTTTCAGCCGAGTCATTACTACTTTGTATGGCCTGCCCCAGGGAGCATCTTCCACCTCGCTGAGCAGTTCGCCCCAGCTTTCAGCTTTACTCTGCTTGATAGCTTTTTTAAGCTTCAAGCGCGCCTTCCTGTGCTGTTCTTCCAAATCGGGGAACGAGCGTTTGCCTCGAGCTCGTTGCGCTCGGCGGCGAGTTCGATGACACTCCCTTCGGAGGCCGGCAATTCGTTCGCTCCACCAGTGTACCGCTGGTCGGAAGTCGACATCACGTTTCCGTGGCATTGTGGCATCGCATGCTTCGGTGACCCTCTGCATGACCACCTCGACCTTCTCGGTTGCACTTTCTGCTGCGAGGGGGCTGGTGTCAAAAGTTTCACGAAACAAGTCCGCGTCAAACATTTTCGCTTTCCAGCCCTTCCCGTTTGTCTTCGGTGCCTTCGCTATTCTGCTGAAGTCTCCGCGAATCTCCCAGAGAATCGCTTGATGATCACTGTGAGTGTAGATATCACTGACTACCCAGTGGCACTGGTTGCCTCTGGCCAGGCTACTACTCACAAAAGTGAGGTCCACTATAGACGAGGCTTCACCTTTAACAAAAGTGGGCTTTGTACCTGCATTAAGTAGTACTACATCCAATAAGGACATAGCCTCAAGCAGGACTTGACCCTTCCTGTTCGTCACTTTACTACCCCATTCCACAGCCCACGCGTTGTAATCTCCGGCTATGGCTACCGGGAATCGTTGTTTAGCGTCTGCGACTAAGTTGTCGAGAAAATTCTCAAACTCATCAGTCGTCAGGCTAGGCGGTGCGTAACAACTGTAGAAATGAACTCCTTTGGCTTTTATTCTCACAAAACCAGTTTCCATCCGACTCGCAAGATCCTGAAATGGAAGCTTTCCGCAAGACCAAATTGCGGCTTTCCCACTTGCGTCAGATTCCCAGGGTTGCGTGTCTAGATGTCTATATGGTTCCGAGAGTATCGCCAAGTCAGGCTTCAGCTCGCGCACAGTCTGCATGAGCAGGTCCTGTGCGGCTTCACAATGGTTGAGGTTGAGCTGGAGTACTCTCATTTACAGCGTTTTTGGAGTGCCTGGAGAGCCTGGAGAGCCCGCGTATACGCTGGACATCGGCTGCTACCTGCGATGTGGGCTGTGGGTGCCCCATCTCCCGCTTCTGCACATATGACACACTTTGCGCTTGCTGTGCATTCGGCAACTTTGTGGCCAGTGATACCGCACTTGATGCAGTCTTTAGCCCGGTCGACGCTGCTCTTGCAGTTCCGTGATAAGTGTCCAAATTTCCAGCACTTGAAACACTTGAGTGGCCTCACCACCTCTCGGATTCTGCAATTACACCAGCCGACTCGGATGATTCCTGTATCCAGAAGTTTCCGGGCAGCGGGCACCATGATTCGTAATACCGCGGTCTGAGTCCTGCCATATGCTTTACGCAGAGACTTAAGAGAGTGTTCCGTGGCTGGATAGTCCGGTCCCAAGACTCTCTGCAGGGCCGCCAATATCTCCTCCTTCGTCGCATCCTCTTCCAGGTCCTTGATCTCCAGATCCACTTCCTGGACTTTACTCTGCACCGTTGCTGATTCGCCAAGAACACCTTCGAATTGGTTTCGCAATTCCGGTGCTTTGGCTGAGCTCTCCTTATTCAGAACGAACAGCAGATCTCCCGCGTTCGTTCTGCGTACCTTTTGGACGCATTCACCTGCATCCTTGAGCGCCGGATCCTTCTTTATACGACTCAAGATCTCCGCATAGCTCAAGTCACCCTTTTTGTGGATGACGAGAGCGTTGGGCAGAGTCGGCCGTTCGCGCGCGCGCGCGCGTGTGTGTGTGTGTGTGTGTGTGTGTGTGTGTGTGTGTGTGTGTGTGTGTGTGTGTGTGTGTGTGTGTGTGTGTGTGTGTGTGTGTGCGTGTGTGTGTGTGTGTGTGCGTGCGTGTGTGTGTGTGTGTTGTAAATATTTGTTTTGCATACCTCGCTCAAAAGCTAAGAACGGAAAGGGCAAATGTTTCGTTTTTATCTTGAATTGGCCGGTTATAAAATTTTTTAAAAGTATTCGACTTCTCAGCCATCCTACTACCTGTTTGGTTGTGTTAATATTAACGCCCTTACGTACTGCTCGAGAAATTGACGCGTATTCCACGCTGTAGGCTGAAAAAACGTTTGTATCATTTCCGGTTTTTTTCTAAAAATGGATTTGACCCAGTGAGAAAGCGTCTGTGCCGTAACAGGCATATACGGCTTAATGTTAGCAATAAATAAATTTGTATGTTTTCCTCTGATAGCTTTTGTTCTTTCTACATACTCCAGTACCGCTTGTGCCGGACATATTTCCTTTCTTTCTCTGAAGAAAGGTAATACGAGATTCGGTTGATATTTTCCTGGCTTAGAAGTCGTGAATAATTTTGGGATTCTTATCTCAATTCCTGTCTTTGTTTCTATAATATTATCTATGTCAATTAGAGCCATTGTTTGTAACCGATGCGCTGTAGTCAACAGCAGTAATAACATTGTTTTTTCCAAAAGTGCTTTTAGTTTTGAAGTACCTTCAAATGAAGAATCTCCAATATAATCGAAAACTGGGTCGATATCCCATATATAGTTGCGTATTTCGCCTTTGTCGGTCTTTGTTTGAAGACACCACGCATAAATCGACTTATCATTTCATCGCTCGAGAATTTTTCTGATGTTAATCATGTAATTGCAGCTCTGTCTGAATTTAGTGTACCGTAATCCGCTCCTTCTTCGAAATGTTTTGTTAAAAATTCTATTATTTTAACCCTATCGGTATTAAATATGTCGTATTTATTTTCTTCGGCGAAAATCCACCACTTTCTGAGTGAAGACTCATATTGCTTAATCGTAGCTTTCACGAGGGTGTTCACCATGATATCTACCGCCTGTGGGGTAAGTCCCTTTTTCAAAATAAGCCTGCCGGACAGTTGCCCGGTCGCCAGGGAAAGTGTTCGTGCTAACGGATGACACTTCTCTCTGCAAGGAGATAACAACAAGTTGTTAATTGGCTTAAAAATGATGATAGGTCTCCTGAGCAGTGCGTTGAAGAGAGGGTACCACGATTAAGTCAGTCAATGTGGTATTACTACGACGCATTCGGCTTTGTCCGCAATTATTTTCTTAAGGGGTAAGGCAACAGTAGAATTTTCAAAAATCGATTTTTTTCGCTCAACCGATGCTTTATCATCATAAGAATAAGTTACTATTCGATTTATAGCAAGACATTTTTTTCACCGACTTTGAGCGTATAACGTAAGCCCACCTCTGGCACGGCCATAGTGTACCTAAAACTTTAAATGCGTTTTTCTCGAAACAGTTTTTTTTCCAATTGGCGTGACAAATAACTTCAACAATTTTCACTCGATTCACTTCAAATTTAAAAATTATGTTCCTAATTGCATTTCGCAGAGAAGTACGTACGGAATTTCTGATTAATTGAAAGCTATGAATTAATTGAAATTTTATGAGCAGTGTTATACGAAATTTTTCACTGAAAATTCATTCAAATACCTATAGCTCAATTCAAATACCTACATTTTAATAAAACAATATTTTTTAATTCCGTACGTATTTCTCAAGGTATTCTAATGTAGATTGACGAGATTTATTGTTTTTTTTTGTTCTAGGTAAAAAATTGTGGATGCTAAATGTCACCCCGCGGGGTGCCTGAAAAAAGATAACAAAAGAAAATATTAGTAGTCGGCCATTTTGTACATCGAAAAAATATATATATATTTTTTCTAACAGCTTGATATTCATACTAAATAGATGTGTAATTAATTTTGATACGAAAACAAATTGTTAAATTCGCACATGATTTTATACCCGTTATTGTGGCCTAACCCCTTAAGAGTCGGTAAAATCAACGCGAATGGGGGGAATGCATACGATTTTTTTTTGCCCAGCACACTGTGAAGGCATCAACTCTATATACATTAGGATTAGGGAATCTGGAACAGAATGTCTTTACTTTTCTGTTCATGTCTGTGGCAAACGCATCAATGCTAAATGGTCCAAATTTTTTTGTTAATTTCTTCAAACGCTTTTTTGGATAACTCCCATTCTATATCTATGTTTGTAATACGCGAGGCCGTGTCTGGATAAACGTTTT
Organism: Ophion obscuratus; assembly: GCA_964007375.1. Lineage (NCBI taxonomy): Eukaryota > Metazoa > Arthropoda > Insecta > Hymenoptera > Ichneumonidae > Ophion > Ophion obscuratus. The sequence goes on from OZ023317.1 coordinate 18,642,730, forward strand.
CTTTTGATGCAATATACGAGGCGTATATCTAAATTTTACTTTTTTCACACCACGCCCAAATCGGACGTGCGACATTATTCAGAATAGAAAATTGAACTTCCCCAGTGTTATTTACGTACGCTATTGCCGTAAGTATTGTCCAGTCTTGGCAGAATCTCTCAGTCATGTAACTGATACGCAAAACTTTCGAGGGCACAGAAGGCCGCTAAAAGCTCTAAATAGTTTATGTGGTGTTTCTTTTCTTCGTTATTCCACTGACCATTTATGGATTGCTCATTGCAGTGAGCGACGCAGCCTGTTAGAGAGGCATCTAAAAAAATCTCAATTTTATAATTCAAAGTGCGTATCGGATTTATTCCAACTTGGCCATTTCTTTTCCACCATTCTAAGTCCTCTTTTAGCTTATTACTTATGGTCATACGTGCTTCGTAATTTCCGTTCTTTGCTATCAGCGCTAGGAATTTTTCTCTTTCCAGTCTTTTACAATGGACAGTGCCGTATACGACAGCTGGACAAGCTGTGTTCAGAACTCCCAGTAAATGTGCAAAAATTCGAATTTTACACTCCGTTCCGAGTTGATGTTTATTTAGCAATGTTTTAATTTGTCGTTTTTTCTTGTCTGTTAATTCCAATGTATTGAGACGGAAAAGACCGTCTCATGAACCAACCGATAGACTATCGCCCCAAGGAGTCAACCGATTTCGGGAAAAAGGAAGGGGTAAGGGAAAAACAGACCAAGACCAAGAGGTCCGTCACGTTGGGCGAACCAACAAGCACGCTAATTAAATTAATGGCTGACAATAACAAAGAGAAACTAACGGTCACACAAGCAAAATTTATTCAGACGTTACATTAATTGAATTAGAGGGTTACCGAAGAGAAGGGGAAGAAGAAGCGGTAAAATCCGGATAACCACTAATTTAATTAAAGAAAGACGGAAAAGAAGGGGACCGAAAAAGTGTTAAAATCGGGGTATAAAAGGACGAGAATTTTGGAGGAAAAGCACTCTTTGAATCCCTCGTGGATCGACTAGTACTGTTTGGCAAAGTACACCCCTAGTGGAAGGAAACGCTGAGAACACGGAACGTTGAGAAATAAGGAGTCGCGCTTAAAAAACATTAGAAAGATCACTTCTTTCATTCCTCGTGGATCGACTAGTACTGCTTGGCAAAGTACATCCCTAGTGGAAGGAAACGCTGAGAATACGGAACGTTGAGAAACAAGGAAAAAACGGAGTTGCGCCTAAAAGGCATTAAAAAGCTCTCTTCATTTTTTTTTAAGTTAACTAGTACTGCTGGACCAAGTACATCCCTCGTGGATCGGAAACGTCTGGAACACGGAACGTTAAGGAACAAAAAACGAAGAAGAATTGAGATGAATTTATTTTAGTCTGAAGTGAGAAAATTTTGGAAAATCAAATAAAAATAAAAAGAGAGATACGGAAGGTCGATAAATAAAACGCTGAAATCAGTTATCGCAAACTAAGTATTTTTATAATCTGCGAGCATCACGATACTCATGCAAAAACACAACAAACATACGCACACCTCCACCGATACAACGTAAACATTGAGCGAGCCAGCGTATCACGATTCACCGCGCCGCGATCGATAGGGCGAGTAAGAGAGGGGGAAAATTTATCGGCCCATGATAATCAATGTGGGTCGCGCCCGGAAGGGTTTACCATCCGAGTAATTACGCGAAGTGAACATTTACCGACGGAGAATAACATTGCGGAAAAATACAAAAACAACACAAACAACACACTACACTTATACATAATGTTATTTTTACATTATACCGAGCCATACAAAACTGAATAAATCATATTTTTTTGTTAAAAAATACTCAAAACACCTGAGTTTATATTAATTTCTTCCCTGTTCGAGTCCCGAATTTATAAATTTGTTTGTAATGAATTAAGACCCGTTACAGTATAGTCCGTTGAGTTAACTATAAACCCCAAAAATTTACATTTTTGTGATGGGGTTAGTGAACTTTTCTTGTCATTTATCACGAATCCGAGTTTCTCTAACAGATTTTTCTACTCGTGTACGTTCTTCTGACACTTCTGAAAGGTATTCCCTATAAACAATATATCATCTAAGTATATCGTTGATAAGAAACCCTTACTTCTCAGCACATTCATTGCTGGTTTCATAATTTTTGTAAAGACGTGTTACGTACCGAACGGTACCCCGGGTTTCCCGAGTGAAATATTATTTTGTGGGCTGCTCTGCTCGTCCCATACGGGCCCGAGTTGTCTGGGAGGATAAAGGGGAGGATGCCAGAATACTTTAATGCTTTCGATTATAACGGGGTTTATTATTTATTAATAATAGCCGACTTACAATTTGTTGATCCCTGAACGAGTAAAAACACACACACACCACACACATACACACTCACTAATTTTAACAATAAAGAACTGGTAGATTCGATACACAGTGCTTGAACGGCGCGGCTTGAGTTGTTTGCAATTTGATTGAGTGAAATTATATTTAATAATTAATGCGTCTCTATCGCGTCGGTGACGACTACGCACAAGTCTGACAATCCTGTGCAACCACCTTTTTGCACCGGGTTCACTAGGGGATACTATCCACCTCCCAAATGCAAGGGAATTATGGTTGCCGCGGAATGCTTCGTGCGCGAGTGGGAATCCGTGCACAGGAAATAACCCCGTGGACGCGGTACTCGCGAGACCGATTTGACGACCGAAGACTGACGGACGCGAACCCGTGAAGACGCGGGGGTCGGGGATCGCGACTTGCTTTCGACCGGAGTTGTACCCCAACACCAGGTTACTTCCGTGGCTAGATGGGAACTGAAAATCTTCACCGCCACCGGACCGATGTTAGCTCGGTAGCTATCACTCCGGTGGGGTTTTTTGACAACGTCCACGGAAAGTTGCTCGCTCCCTAAGTGGTCGCTCCGGTGGGGGTTTTTGACAACGTCCACGGAAAGCAGCTCGCTCGCGAAGTCCCACGGTCGAACTCCGCGGATCAGGCGATGCTTGATCAGCGGAATTCGATCGGGCACATCCGGTCTGACTATCAGCGTTTCCACACCAGACAACGCACAGAGACACGGGGCGACGAAGTCGTTGTTAAAATAATGAAAGTTAACCCGTTAATAAAAACCCAATTATTGATATTACCAAACAAAACATTAAGAGTTTACGGAGACGTGACACCCACCCCCCCTTGAGAATAGTCGACGCCCTCGTCGACGGTTATAATTTTAAACCTGAGTATGTTAGTTTTTTTCCTATATCGAGAGATTACAAATATTGGCGATAATCCGGTGTTGGCACCTCAAGGCACCTGTGGTTCTTGCCGAGGGACGGATCGCGGAGCCAGGGCTGGCGGACTCCGAATGTGCTGACAGGCGATCACGTTACTCGGCCCTGTTGCCGCCACGGTTGATTCTTCAGTACGATTGTTGACCTCAGCATAAGTTGGAGATTCCGTTTCGCTCACGTTTCCTCCGATTTCCCGTTGCGGACGGGCTCGCAGACATTCGCCCATACGTGTGCATGCGGTCATGAGGCAACCACGCGAAAGGTAAAATCCGATTACCAGTGCTAAGCAGGCCTGGCTGGCGTAACTTGCGACAGTGTGGTAATATCGGGTGTCGTCCTCTCGCCGGTGTTTTCCGATGTCGTAAATCTTTTTCTCGATGGCGCGCAGAGACTCTCCCGCAGGAATGGCGCTCGGATCCTGTCCCTCCGAGGAATCTGGGTCATCACGTCGGGTGGACAGAGGAGTCAGCAAGCGCTCCGTTTCTTCTGCCTGTAGTATCGGAGCGAGGACCGACACGTTGAGAGCGAGACCAGGCTGATAGTAGTACTGTTCTCGACTCGCATACACCCGTAGGCTGGTGAGGGTTGTTGTACGCGTCGTTCCGACACAATTAGGGCGGAGTTGTAGTACTCCGGCCCCTCGTACGACTACTTCACGCGGGGGCCTTTCCGAGCAGGCTATACGGAGGGCTGTCGGGCGGGAGAGAGAAAACAGCCATCCTCCTTGGGTTGGTAGGTACTTCCAGTAGTCGGAGTGATCCGGATGCACCCGTACGTCGCAATGTTGGAACGCCTCGGCCGTGGGCTTCATCAACAATTGCACTTCGCAAACCTTGGATGAGAGAGCAATCTGTATCGGCGTCCCGCCGGAACAGATTAGGCGGCGTCCATTCTTCCTACATCCTGAGTGATACTCCTGGTCGGCGAGGAAGTAAGTACGGTGGTCACTGGCGATGGCGATATAGTGAGCCACAGGGAGGACATGGGCAGACCCCGTCCCATTGTTGAACGCCTGCGGCACCGGCCAGGGATGCATCCGGTAGAGGTCGTACGTAGTGCGGTCAAGTAGCGGGATGTGCGCTACAATCAACACCTTATCTCGGTAGGACAGTAGGTCCGTTTGGACTAGGGCCGCGAAATTTTCCGGCCGTAAGTGTTCCAGGGGGAGGGGGAACTCTACCCCTCCGGCGTTGAGAAGCACCTCCTTGGCCACGGCGATTAGCTGGTCCTTCGTCACCGCCTCGGGGTCGGGTCGACCTTCGGCAGCCGCGGCAATGGTCCGAACGTACCGGTAACACGTGTCGATGTACCGTTCTAGTTTCGCTTCCACTCGATTAGCGTAGTTCGTGAGAGTCAGATTGTACTGGCCTAGAGCGGGCCTGTTGGTCAAGGCCTGCAATTCCTGATGCACCCGTGCCACGAGTCCATACACGTCGTTGACACGGCGGGTCTCCTCGGCGTGTTCTCGCTGCAGGGTTTGGAGGTGGGTTGATACGATGTGCATTTGATGTCCCACCACCTGCGTAATCCGACTCTGATCGTGGAATAGCATGTCGATCTGCCCCGTGATGGGCATCGTCCTCGTTGAGCGTACCGAAAAGCGACTTACTCACACTCCCAACGAATCCGAATGGAGCGGATCGCTTCTTCATCGTGGTGGGGGAAGGGGGCAATCGTACATCCGATCGATCGGTTAGTCCCCATAGCTCACCCACAAGATGCCTCGCGTGAGTGAAGCGCGTGAGGAGGTAGTCCTTCCGCAGCAGATGGCGACAGGCAAGGACAGTGTTGTGTCTACGGCACTCCCTCTCTATCTGGCCGAGCTGCTCCTCATCGTTCGGGAAGGACTCGGCAAACTTGGCAACTTCGACGAAGATTGTCATGCGCCAGTCCGCCTGTTGTAGTTGTACCGGTGCTGCCTTCTCGAAGTACAGGCCCGGGCTGTCGGTGATAGAGGTGACTTGATGAGCTTCTTCCATTGCGGACTCGAAGTGGGCGCAACTCAGCAGCAGAAGGACGGAGTAGAGGTTCCGCATCTAGACGTAACAGACGTTCCGGCGGCTTATTCTACGCGTGCGCTAGCTTAACCTTATCGACATATTTGCGGAATCTCTCCCCACTTTCGGTCTCCAAAATTACATTACTCCTATCCGTGATCGACTCTATAGTATAGGGCCCGTGGTATTGGCTGTCGAATTTTCCCTTACGCGGCTCCTTCAGGACGTAAACCTGATCCCCTACCTTGCCCTTGAAAGGATGGCATCCTCTGTCGTGGTAGGCCTTTGACCGTTCCTTCGAACGGTTCAGGTTGTCCCCGGCGATCTCGCGAATCTCTGATTGGTGCTTAACGAGCTCGGCGACGAGGGAGTTTAAGGTGGGGAGCCTGTCGTCGGTCGGGAATTGGCTCGGCTGACGCGCGGGTTTCCCGAACACGATTTCATGCGGCGTGAAGTTTGTTGCTTCATGCACGCTCGTGTTGTAGGAAAATTCGGCAAACGGCAGTAACCGGTCCCAATCATCGTATTTGTCAACGTAGTGCTTGATGTATTCCGCTAGCACGATGTGACTTCGTTCTAACGAGCCGTTCGTCTGAGGACGATACCCCGAAGTTGTCAAATGATTCACCTTATAAATCTTTGAGACTTCGTGAAGCAAGTTGCTCGTGAACGAAGTGCCTCGATCAGTTAAAATAGCTCGCGGGGCACCGAATTGGTTATAAAGGCGGCGAACAATCGCCTCCGCGATGGTTGCAGCCTTTAGATCAGGTATTGGCTCCGCGAGGCAGTATTTCGACAGCTGATCTTGCATTGTCAGGATGTGCCTATTCCCATGCGGGGTGATAGGCAGTGGGCTGACAGTATCTAAAGATACCTTGTCGAAGGTGTCTACTGGCGTGTCCGTTATGAGCATGGGCTCGCGAGTTTTTACACGAACGAGCTTTTGCTCCTGGCAGCTTTTACAGCGTCGAATAAAGTTTTGCACGTCATTCCGCAGGGTGGGCCAGTAGAATCTCTCTCGAATCCGACGATATGTCTTGGTTACGCCCTTGTGGCCTCCAATGAGACTCGAGTGAGACTCCGTAATGATGCCCTCCCTGTCTTCGGGCGACGGCACCTTTATTTTTCCGTAGCATATGGCTATGCTCATTCTCATGTCCGAGAACACGGAATGGAGCGTTGGCAGAAATGTGTCTCGAGGCAGGTCGTCGGTGAAGTCTCCATACCGCGAAATTCGGAACGAGGGAACCGGCGCCAACTGGATCACTCGTCACAAATTTTCCAGACCCATTTTGACTTTGGACGGATCGGTAGGATCATAGTAACGGAGCTTCACGATTACCGTATACACTTTATGTCGGCCGCATTCGGTGACGGCCACCTGTCCTAGTCCCAGATTCTTCGCCCTCAAGGACGACGGATCCAGGATACCCAGATCGGATAATAATTTTCCAATCGGGGTTACCAGCTCGCCGTCGGCAGAGGCAAAGTGGACATAGTTATCGCGCCTGCCCGTAAGGCAGTCACGATCACCAACAATGTGGGACGTCGGCCCCTCGATTTTTCTGGATAATCCGTTATATGTTCCTTCGGTTGAGATCTCTCTTTTCACAGGGTGCGTCGAGGGGTCCACCAGGCTGAAGCGCAGCGATGACGTCGGCAATGACGGGCGCTGGGGTTTCGGAGAGCCCTCGCTCCCTCTCTCTCGCACGGGCGACAGCCTCGTAGCCCCAGCAGACGATGCAGAGACCGTCGGTGTTTGATGAGGAAGGAAAGGCAGCGGGGGCTCGACCGGCTCACCCGTACCACTCGTATTCTCCACCGCACACGAGATGGGAGCGTGCGTCGGGTTAAGGGATATCTCCGGCGGGGGCATCGCCCTCTCTCGCTCAGAGAATAGTCGATCGAGCAGTGCCGACGCTGTCTGTGGCGAGGAGAGGGGCGGGCCTGCACGGGCCGTGGCTTCGTCTCTAGCAGAGTCATGCAAAACTGTAGACGCTGCTATAGGGAGTTCCATAGCCTCGCTTTCGTCGTCCGCTTCACTGTCCCCCTCGGTCCGCTTCAGCGCATAGGGAGCAAGTTGACCAGTCCTTTTCAGGAGCTCCTCGTAACTGGCTGGCTGAAACCTTTCAGATAGCCGTGATATGCGACGACTGAGCTCCGCATCCGTACCGTCCTCGTCAAAGGGGTCCAACTCGTTCAAGACGCCTTGGACCTCCTCGTCTATTTCCTCACCCTCCGAGATATGGCCCGGGAGCAATATTTCTTCCTTGCCTGAAGGGGGGTCATCGGTCTTGTGGAATCTACTCTCGAGTTGCTGTAGCGACTCGTCAAATTTCGCAATCGAGTATTGTAGAGGGTCAAGGACGGTGATGTCTTTATCAGAGACCATTTCCTCTACGGGGGTGCTGTCTTCCGTATCGCTAGGAGGAGGACTGACAGCAACCGCGTACTCGTACGACCGGGAGGGATCACTCGTGGTTTGCACTGGCAGATCTTTCATTGGCCGGACTGGTGGTACCGACGGTCGTTTTAGAGGTCGTTTGGGAGGGAGGAGCGGCGCGGGTAACATACTCCGGTGCATTCGTTGTATCGGCCGCCCCTCTTCCGCCGAGCTCGCCTCGGACGTCCCCGAATATTTCGGAGCCGGCTGCGACGAGGTCGCGGGGGCGGTTCGAAGCCGCGTACGGGTCGCAACGGCACTTACATCCAGAGGAGGAGGCATCCTTCGGTTCCACTGCGTCGAGGCTGACGTCGTGTTCTTCGACGGCGGCGTCGGGTTCTGGGAATCGGAGCGTGCCCTGGGTCTCCCCTTTTGGATGGGAAGCACCACAGCCGTATCCTCCGACCACTCGGAATCGCTTAACTCTGAGGACAGCGGTTTTATCGGATTCCGGGAGAGTGCGTCGGCGTTCAAATTTAATCGACCCGGTTTATAAACAAACTCGTAGTCATAATTTTGAAGGCTCAGTCTCCATCGGACTAACCTCTTACCAGGATCGTTCATTGTGCCGATCCATTTAAGGGGCTCATGATCCGAGATAAGTTTGAACTTCCGGCCGTAGAGATATGGCTGGAAGTGCTCTAAAGCCTTAATCACCGCCAAGCATTCCTTCTCGGTAGTCCCATAGTTCACCTCTGCGGGCGAGAGGATGCGAGAAAAATAGGCGATCGGTAGATCAAGCCCATCTCGCTCTTGGCCCAGGACGGCTCCGATTGCATAGTCGGAGGCATCCGTAGTGAGGGTGAACGGACGGTTAAAATCGGGGTATTGCAGGACAGGTTCCGTACACAGAGCCTTTCGTAAGTCCCGGAAACTGCGACGCGGTTCCTTTCCCCAAACGAAGACCTTCCCCTTCTTTAGCAGGTCAGAAAGCGGCTTCGCCCGGCCCGAGAAATTCTCAATGAATCTTCGGTAATACCCGGCGAGTCCAAGGAATTGTCGAATATTTTTGGCCGTTTTCGGACTCGGGAAACGTTTTACAGCCTCAAGTTTCCGCGGGTCAGGTCTTAGCCCGTCTCGCCCAATTATGTGGCCGAGATAGCATACCTCCCGTTTGAGGAACTCACACTTCTGCGGCTCGAGTACTAGGTTGGCTTCCCGCAGACGATTCATGAGGCGACGGACCTTCTTCCCGTGTTCTTCCAGCGATCGGGCGAATACTACGATGTCGTCAAGGTACACGAATAATTCGGCGCCTTGAAGACCTCGGAGTACACTATCCATTAATCGCTGGAACGTGGCGGGGGCGTTCTTTAATCCTTCAGGCATTCGAACGTATTCATAGTGCCCGTTAAGCGTAGAGAACGCAGTCTTTTCGCTATCCCGAGTGTCCATGGGAATCTGTTGAAAGCCGCTCGCCAGATCGAATGTCGAGAAATATCTTGCTTCGCCCAGCTGATCCAATATATCCAGTATATTTGGTAGTGGGTAGGCGTCAGAAATTGTTTTCTCGTTAAGCTTCCTGAAATCTATCACCATTCGCATCCGCGGCCGACCTTGGGAATCGGGTTTCTTCGGTACGATCCATACCGGAGAGTTGTACGGGGACTGCGAAGGGGTGATGATTCCATTATCGAGCTTTTTCTGGATCTGTGTATCGATTTCTTCACGGTGTATCGTGGGAAATCGATACTGCCGAGTGTTAATGGGTCGGTCGTCCACCGTTGGAATACGATGGGCGACCAGGCTTGTACACCCAAGGCCATCTCCGGGAAGTTTAAATAGAGTAGGGTTTTCTTCAACGATACTCAGAACGTGTTGACGCTCGAGTTCGTTCAACCCGTCCAATCGCAGTGCCGTCATCACTGCTGCAACGCGATCGTGCGGTGGGTCGGCGGTGTCATCCGTCGAGTCATTATCACTGCAGCCTACGTCGCAGAATTCGAATGGGAGTATCTCTTGGGGAGATACCTCAATGTCTATGTCGTGATTTAAGGTGTTTATCGCGAGCACGTGACATACGCCGTTCTTTTGACGGACCAACGCATCCCCGATGTAAAAGCCGTCCTCTGTCACAATCCGTGGCAGGTATCCTTCCCTCACCCCGGAGTTGGTCACAGGGATAGCCAGTGGTCTACGCGTTCGTGCCCGGATGGTTAATATTTTCTTCGAGGGTGAGTTATTATTTGACCGGAGGTGTTCAGTGTCGGAAGTTACGAAGTGACGCGGTCGTATAGGATCACTTGCCAGTACGAGTGCGTTGTGGTGAATGGATAGTTCTGCTTTTTCGCGACGGAAAAAGGGCTTACCGAGTAGGCCATTGCTTTCCGTCGCGAACTCCGCAACCACGTGGAAAGTGTGGCTTACACCGTTAATTGTTAGGTTAACGGTGCCCAAGGAGCACGACTTCTCATTCGAAGGGCCTGTAAATTCACGCAACTTCGCGGGGTCATAACTTATGTCCCCTCGAAGGGCGCCAATTTTAATAAAATTGAGGGCGGAACCCGTATCGCAGTAAAAATTTTCAATTTTATTTCTGAGTTCGGGCGCTGACAATTTTATTACGGGGGACTCTACTTCGTCCTCCGTTTCCGACGGTGAGTTCGGTCGCTCATCGCCCGATCCGAGTCCTTCTTGAGGCTCTACTTCCGCTGGTCGCTGAACCTCACACCTGAATTTCCGGCTTGGGTGCTCGTCGCGCGCGGGTAGGTTTGGCTCGCCGCATCCCCGCGACGAGCCCCCTTGGAGTTTAAAGGCTCCGGGCTTGTCGCGCGCGGTAACTCGTCCCGACGCACGGGTGGTATGTCCCGTCCTGCGTCGGAGAGTCAGCGCTTCATCCTGACCCACGGGCAACAGTCGCAGCCACTTATTCGAGCACAACAATAGCGTTGGTTGCAGCCGTCGCTCGATTCCGGGCTAGGCGTGGCCCACTTATTCCAGGGGCAGCAAGCGCAGCCAGAACCGCGACCACAGCACCACCGCTTTTCGCAGGCCCTCCTCCCTTCCCGAGGGTTGGGACTGGGGGACCTCGCGGGTGGTGACTCCCACCTCCTAAGAATCCCGGCCGGCTTAGGACGTTCTGGGCTCCATTGCTGAGGGCGTGGAGGTGTCGATTCCCGACGGTTGCGGGGTGAGGGGGAGCGCGATTGCGATCTTTTCGGCTCGCCTTGTGCAATTAACGCGAGGGTATCGCGATTCAATGACCGGGATCCATCGATCTTTTTTTGTTCGTCGGTATCGTATGACGACCCACAGTCCGAGATTCGCTCCGCGAGTTCAACCGCGTTTTTTAGAGTTTTAGGTGCCGCCACGACTAGCAACTCCGCTAGGCGTGTTGGCAGGGCCCGCTGAAAGGACCTGACCGCGGTCTTCGCGATGGGGTCAATCGGATCCGTCGTAATATCGTAACCATAGTCCGACTTCCATGCGTTGCGTGCCAAACCTGCAAGCGCTTTGGTACGGTTATACAATTCCCGTACCGTTTCGCCCTGGTTTAAGCGCAGTCGCATGAAATCGGACATACAGTCGTCATAATTCCGCGAACGAGAAAGCCCTTCTTTTAGGACGGATGTTAGTTGCGGGATTGACGCGATAGTTTCCCCCTGGACACAGAGACGTGCCTCCCCTCGCAATTTGTTTAATACTCCGGCTATAAATTCTGGTTCCCTCGCCGGCTCGATAAACGCCGCTGCGTTCGCGATATTTTGGAGGAAGTCCCACAACGATGCGGGACTTCCGTCGAAATCGGGAATACCCGCCAAGCGGGTCGACAGATTCATGCCGCTGATGACGGCAGACATATGTTCGATCGAGGTGGACATTATTTGGGACATGTCCCCTGGCAAGTTTGGGTTTGCCATGATCGGTCGCAAAGGGATTTCGACAGCCAATGGGGCGGTAATTTAAATTCAATATAAATGAGGGAATATAAATTTAGTTACGATTTTTTTTTTATTTTTTTTTTATTTTTTTTTTAAATTTGGAAATTTAGAAATATATAGTATTGAGAGAAATTCAAGAATTAATCCGAACACGGAGGGAACACTGTATTTCGGAAACCTTACAATTACACGAACAGGTGGAGATTCTAGATTCACCAATCCTCTCAGAGAACCATCAGTAGCAGTATCCCACCGCTGCCACCAATTTGTTACGTACCGAACGGTACCCCGGGTTTCCCGAGTGAAATATTATTTTGTGGGCTGCTCTGCTCGTCCCATACGGGCCCGAGTTCTCTGGGAGGATAAAGGGGAGGATTCCAGAATACTTTAATGCTTTCGATTATAACGGGGTTTATTATTTATTAATAATAGCCGACTTACAATTTGTTGATCCCTGAACGAGTAAAAACACACACACACCACACACATACACACTCACTAATTTTAACAATAAAGAACTGGTAGATTCGATACACAGTGATTGAACGGCGCGGCTTGAGTTGTTTGCAATTTGATTGAGTGAAATTATATTTCATAATTAATGCGTCTCTATCGCGTCGGTGTTGACTACGCACAAGTCTGACAATCCTGTGCAACCACCTTTTGCACCGGGTTCACTAGGGGATACTATCCACCTCCCAAATGCAAGGGAATTATGGTTGCCACGGAATGCTTCGTGCGCGAGTGGGAATCCGTGCACAGGAAATAACCCCGTGGACGCGGTACTCGCGAGACCGATTTGACGACCGAAGACTGACGGACGCGAACCCGTGAAGACGCGGGGGTCGGGGATCGCGACTTGCTTTCGACCGGAGTTGTACCCCAACACCAGGTTACTTCCGTGGCTAGATGGGAACTGAAAATCTTCACCGCCACCGGACCGATTTTAGCTGGGTAGCTATCACTCCGGTGGGGTTTTTTGACAACGTCCACGGAAAGTTGCTCGCTCCCTAAGTGGTCGCTCCGGTGGGGGTTTTTGACAACGTCCACGGAAAGCAGCTCGCTCGCGAAGTCCCACGGTCGAACTCCGCGGATCAGGCGATGCTTGATCAGCGGAATTCGATCGGGCACATCCGGTCTGACTATCAGCGTTTCCACACCCGACAACGCACAGAGACACGGGGAGACGAAGTCGTTGGTAAAATAATGAAAGTTAACCCGTTAATAAAAACCCAATTATTGATATTACCAAACAAAACATTAAAAGTTTACGGAGACGTGACAAACGTATGGGCTTATGGATAACCCTAATCGTAAACATCTGAATTCGTACATTTGTTCTCCAGAGGTAAATCGTAAATATTTTCGATCTTCTTTGTGTACCGGTACAATGAAGTATGCGTCTTGAAGGTCAAGTGAGGCCATAAATGCATTCGGTGTTACTAGTTGTTTGACTGACCTAATGTCTTCCATTTCAAAGTAAGGGGATTTGATGAACTTGTTCAAGCTTTTTAAATTTAGTATAAAACGATTTGAACCGTCAGCATTCGGTACCAAAAAGATTAGGAATATAAACTCTCCGACATAGTTCTCGCACTTTTCGGTCGCATGTTTTTTCTAATAATTTTTCAATTTCTTTCTCCAGTCATTCTAGTTCTTTCTCTCTCCATTGTTGTTGATCAAGAGACCTGAATTGGTGTGGGGTTTCTTCGAACAACATTTTTATATCCCATTACGCAATTTTTGATAAAGTTATCGCTTTCAATGTTTTTCTTCATTCTCTGATAAACAAGCTCAGCCTGCCTGCTATGTTTTGTACCTTCTCTATTTTTTCGATGACTCTTTCGTCGGTCGATTTTTGTCTCGGTTCGTCTGAGTTGGCCGATACGGTGTTTTCGGCATGAAGCGAACGAAGTGTTGTCTGTGACACCCGCCTGTCTGTCTGTTCTGGGTCCTCCAGTTTCCCTGGACTTAAAGGTTCGGTGAAAGACTTTTTTGTCCTGAGCTTTGATGCTATTGCAGGCTGCCTCTATCGTCTTAACCTCTTTTTTTGGTCGGCCAGTTTTTGTTCGTAGAGCCATTCATCTGAGTGAGTTGCCTCTACTACTGGTTCAACGCTTTTTTTTAATCATCGGCGTGATGAACGATTTCCTCCTTATAGACTGTTGGTAGTAAGCTCCCGCCAATAATTTCCCAGTGTCGGACTGAGGCTCAATGAGTTTCATCTGATCGACTTCGTCTGCAGAGTCGTCGAGTACGAGAGACACAGCTGCACCCAATGAAACGTTCGCTGTGCCCACGCAGTCTTGTGTTTGCATAAAGTGTTCGTCCCGTTTCTTTGCTACTTCTGTGATTGCAGCGCTCATTTCCAAATTTATTTTTGGAGGGTCGCCATATAATTCTCCTTTGCGAGGATACATGTTTACCAACGATTTATAATATCTAGGTGCAATTTGATAGCCTCGCCCTTTATCGCATTGAGATCGTCCCCCAAGGGATGCAGAATTTCCTCCTCCATGGTAATTACGTTGGAATTCTGTTCGAGAGTTTCTTCGGCCTGCCCGACATCGTCTGTGATCAGTGCGTGGGTGTCATTTTTCTTAACGAAGTCTTCTTCTGACATGAATTTTTCTTCTTTGGGATTTGTGACTAGTAATGATCATACGCTCTTGTGGAGCTTCTTGAACTTATTGTTCGTTTTCCCTTATTGGGTGATGAAGGCCGTGCGGAGCTTCTTAAACTTATTGTTCGTTTTCCCTCATTGGGTGGCGAAGCTCGTGTGCAGCTTGCCAACTGTATTTCGTATGGAAAAGACAGTTATATTCAAACTCCAGTTCGTGTATTCGAGTTCCCTCATGGGAGGGGGCGAAGTTCGTGTGGAATTTGCCTACTGGTTTTCAGGTAGAAAAATCAGTTGGATTTAAATCCCGGTTCATGTCGAACATTTTACCTGTGCATTCATCCATCGAACGTTTGCCGCCTTATTTTCCGTGTGTCCTTGTGACATGAAACCGTTGAGCAATGCTGCGAGATTATCCAATTGCTTTGCATTTTTTGCAATTTCGCCTCGGTATTTGCGTTCCCCTTTGTCGCTCCCTTGAAGGGCATCGAGAATGCTTTCTCTTGCTATCCTTTCCCATACTACGCGTGTTTGAATAGGCTTTCTAATTATTTATTGCACGACGTTCGTTTTCATGTGTCAATTTGTTGAGCACAACAAAACAATATGAAGAGGAAAAACGCATATAGTTCAAAGGCAACGACAGACATGGCCAACATGATTTGCTGGAAACGGAAAATTTAAAAATCTAAACGATGTGAAAATGAGCATAGCTGACGCCACTACCAGTAATAATCGAGAACGAGACGTCGCAGTATAATTGTATCTATCTATTCTATTATTGCTTCCTTTTTGCTTTTTTCTATTTTTCAAACTTACTTTCAAATTTCCCTCCTTAATTCACTGCTCAAACTAATATAATTAACGAAAATATTTAACTTTTAGTTCCGGGACTAAATTTACAACAGTTCTACTGCGTGCCGCGAAGAGGGTTGGCTGAACACCAGTAGTACTATAGCGACTCGTGCCCCGCTATTTTGTATTCTTTTAACAAATAATTTTTCTTTGCATACTCCAATATATAACTGTTAAGAGGGAATGACACCTCATCGCGGTCGGTATGGTACAACAATTATAGATTCCCAAAAATCTCTGAAACGGCTCTTCAGATCTCGTCGCAACTTTGCCAAACGATGTCAAATAGATAAACGAACAGCTGTCTGCCCCTCAAATTCAGAAAATTTGAGGGGCAGACAGCTGTTCGTTTATCTATTTGACATCGTTTGGCAAAGTTTCGACGAGATCTGAAGAGCCGTTTCAGAGATTTTTGGGAATCTATAATTGTTCTACCATACCGACCGCGATGAGGTGTCATTCCCTCTTGTAATCTAAAAGTTCTTTTCACCATGTATTTTATTCCTCTAACAAAAAATGCAAAGAAACGGTCGAAAATGGGCAGTTACAGTGGTGTCCTCCCTTAAGGAAACATTTTACATAAAAATATCAAGTACCTAGCGTACTGTTATAGGCACTTAATCAGTCGTATAATTATCATTGAGATCAAAATCAACTTGAGCAACATTGCAATCAACTTTAGCAACATTATGATAAACTTGAACAACAAATTGTTGTTGCAGTTTCAGGTTCAAGGTCACGCGGGTTCGCCGCGCACACATTTGAACCAAATTTTGGCGCAAATCTGTTAAATTAGCCCCAAAAACTGTTAGGCTTGATGTCAAAGTAACCCGTTTTATGGTAGTTTCCCTGTGCCCTCCTGCAAATGTGATTCAGTATATTTAAAAAACGTAGGCGCACGCCACACTCGGAGGAGGTCACTGAATAACTAGAAATTTTGAAGTGGCAATTATCGAGCAAAAATGATGGGCGGTGGGGAGGGGACGTAAAGAAATGCTGAGAAACATCAGAAATTTGAATTATCATAAAATTATACCGGAATAAGTAAACCCACTTCATTTTAGCCCTACGCACATTTTCCCAGCGCTAAAGTATTTATATCCGAGGAAAATTTGACTACTAACATCTTTCCATGTTCGAGGTCGATCTCTCCGATTTCGATGAAATTTGGCATACTTGTAAAATCGGTAAAAATAGGCGACGCGTATTTTTTTATATCTGCGGAACCTAATTTTTAAGGGGTGAAACGCACCCTCGAAAATAGGGGTGTTTTTCGTTTTTCGTTTTTCGTCGATAACGTTATCGTTCTCATCTCCAATGTATAGTACATGAAAAGATAAACATAGTTGCGATTTGAATTTTTTTCATATCTCGCACCGTTCAACCGTTATCGACGAAAAACGAAAAACACCCCAATTTACGAGGGTGCGTTTCAACCCAGACAAATTGAGTTCCGCAGATATAAAAGAATACGTGTCACCTATTTTTGTCCATTCTGCAAGCATGCCAAATTTCATCGAAATCGAAGAGATCGACCTTGCATCCTGCCCTCGTAAATGCTCAGCCACAAAAGGAAGAGAACTGTTTAAACATCGTTTTCGTCGGAGGCGATATATCAGGCATAAATCCTACTTAAGGGACTCTATTATGCACTTAGGATAAGCCATTACGGGAATAATAATCTAAATTAAGGGGAGAGTATTTAAGCTCGTCGAGATGTCCTTGACCGTTCCAATCAGACATGGCAGGGTTTTCCCATCTACCTTCTGTGAAATGTGGGCTCTCTCATTCTCTCGCTCTGTATATATATAAATGACTCTATCTCTCGCACGCCCTCTTCGTTTCTCTTTTCTCACCCTCACGTAATACGCGTAATAGTTGTCTGCGAGTATAACTCGGTCAAATCTACAATTCCGCACATTCAGTCCCCGAATGCCTCTTGTCTCGAGAGGCTTTCCTTCTCGGTGAACTGCCTTCCTACGACTTCGGCACAGTGGTACAGAGAGGCGACGACGAGAGTGGCAGATTCCTACGGAATATCGTCCCAAGTTTGTACACCACTGTCGGCTTAATTCTCGAACTCCAGGACAATTCACCCTCGCATGGAATTCACGGGGAAACAACAATTTGAAGTACCAATTTGGCTCCGATGAGAGAACCTTTGCTCTAGCTGATAACTCTCTACTATCCCGAAAAGGAACAACTCTATCTGCTGTGTGCTCAGAATACAATGACTCCGAACCAAATGGCGTCGTAGCGCATCTCAAGAAACGTAGGATCGCAAAACATTTCAGGCATTGGGAAAATAAAAAACAAACGTCTCATAAATGTTTCTTAGTAGTTGCAATTCTATGAAAAAAAAGGGACAAAAGTATTGTGACGAGCAATAATGTTCTATCATTTTTAGGTACTGCTGTACTGAAAAGAGTAAATTTCCAAAGGGTAAACTTCCATCGTATGCAAATTATGTTACGCAATTTGGGGGGGGAGGTCCGGCCAGGCGTTACGGTCTAAGTATGTGGGGCGGAGGGGGGGGGGGTCAAGTTTTGCGTTACGTCACGATTTTAGAACTGCCAGAAATAGCAAAATTTCTGCACGTTCAAGTTATGAATTTAAAACTTGCGTGCAATTTTACCGCCGAAAGTTGACAGCTTTCCATACGAAATGTCAGTTAAGGGGGGAAGTCACTGTGCAAGAACTTGCACAGTAGCTATCCCACTTTCCCCAAGCAAAATTTGATTTGTTTTTAGTTTTTTATTATTCTTGAAAGTACATATATTAAAAAATATGTTGGCAACATTTTTATTCACAAGTCCGAAAATTGACGGGGTTACAGTTGATAGGGTTGGTATAGAGAGAGATAGAGTTGGTAGGGTTGACCGTCCCTACAGATGTAGCATCGCTCACAATCGATGAAACGCAGGCTCTTATTATTATGTGAAATATAATGAAGATGAAGAACCGTCATATTGCCCGCGATTAAATACTTTTATGGAAGTATCAATATTCTAAAAAAAAAATATAACTTTATATCAAGAAAAACGAAACGAAAACTTTGAACGCGTTTTTCTCGAAACTATTGTTTTCGACCTTGTCCCAGCGAATACTCAAAAACGTATCAACTGATGTTCAATGTTTTATTTTACAATTTTGTAATCGAAGTGACTAATTTTTAAGACTGCTTGAATACAGAAAAGAGCCTTGAAAATAGAAAAAAATATCCAAACTGTCGGCATTAAAAAAAAACGGCTACGCATAACGATAGCTACAATTGTATAGATATCGATAAATTGTTGACTTTTTATCCACAGATAACTATAAAGATATCGATGGGACAATGAAGAATTCTTTTCTTCGTCGTCAAATCAAGGCATAAATCTCGGTAAATTTTAAAGATTTTTTCATTAAAATTGGTATAAAACTAGATGAATCTATACTTCATAAAATTAGTATAAACCCGATCCTTTCATAATTAGTTATGTCTGTGAAAACAAATCGCAATTATTGACGACAAAGCACCCGTTACGTAACGGAATAGGGGTCGGCCAGGCGTTACGGTTCGGTACGTGGGGGCAGGGGGCAGTCGTAAATTGGGAAATTTGGCGATACGTAATTTGTGTCGTCTCTTGGAGACGATTGCCGATAAGTATGTCGACATTGTAGCAAATCATATTTTAAATATCATGGTTTTTGGGTTTTTCTGTTCAAGGGATTATGCCCAGTTGTAAAAGTCGAAAAAGAACACTTTAAAAAAATCAATATATTTTGACAGTATATCATCTTAAAAGTGTTCTCTGAAAATTTAAAACCGGTCGGATCGAAATTGACAGATTTACGGGCTGAAGTGGACGCCCGTCTGAACGCTCGAAACTTTAAACGATTTTTTCGCGGAAGTACGTTTTTAATCGTCTACGGCCACCTGGGGTCAAAATGACCCCAAGCACAACTTTAAGCCATAATTACTATTATAAGTTGTTGGCGGCCAAAGCGACTGGCCTGCCTTCTAACGGTGCTTTGGTGTACGCTTTATAAGTACAGACTAGGGTCGTACGTGGAGCTCCTTTTTCCTTTGAACTATTTCCCACTATGGAGCTATTTTTTTCCTTAAACTATCATATCTGAAGAGAATCACCTTAAAATTTTATGAAAAAAATTGAAAATTGCAAGAGGTATGATTTAGTTAGTAAAAAAGGGCTTTTTTACACATTAACCCCTTGCTGATTTTTTTCCGCCATTTTAAAATTCGATTAAAACATCATACGAAGAGTGCTACATTCTAGAATGTTCAAACTAATATCCTGAATTTTTATGAGCCATTCGGAATGATACGATCAACGCGGCAATCGTTTGAAGCATAGCTGGGGTCGTTGCGACCCCCTGTGACCAGCGTGTGATAGTCAGAACTTGTGGCCGCAAAAGGTTAATGTCGGTGAGCAAAATATCCAAAAAACTACGTGATCGATCTTTTGGGAAATTTTAAGACTTTTTGTAGATGTAACAATATATTATTTGTTCGATGCATTTTTACAAGCTTTTATTTAATCTGTGAGATACAAAGCGGAAGATCAATATTGCACCCATTACCCGACTACTTAGAGCTCTAAAATTTTGCAAACATGCATCTAGAAGGTAATAATGCGTGATTCGTCTTTTAAAAAAATATCCATAACATTTTCAACTTTTCATGTAAAATTAGCGATATTTAATCATGCATATAAAATCTCATTTACACATACAAACAAATTCGTAACCGACTATGTTTGCATGTGAAAAGTTTATATGCAGCAATTAGTCGCAAGTTCAATCTCAATTACAGTCTTTGTTATTTTTTACAAGCATTCCATGTTCCTAACGTATAATCTCGTAAACGACTAACTAGTAAATCAATTAAAGACGGAAAAGTAGAAAATAATTTATATGTAAAAAAATGTATTTTGTCAAACAAGCTTTTATTGAATGTATTAAAAAGTAGACAATAATTTTCCTCCCAGGTCACCTATATGTGACCATAAATAAAAGCTTGGGGCGCTCAACATTTAGACATATAATCTTTAATTTACATAAATCCGTTAACATATCAACTGTATTAAATGTACTGTAAACAACCTTAGATTTCTTAAATAAAAATCCTGAAACTGCGCATAAACGTGTGATGATAATTTCTCTGAATACTATTGTATCAAATTAACTACGATTAATGAAACTGAATTTATTAAATTTATTAAACATTTAAAAAGTTGAGCACCTCAAGCTTTTATTTATACTCACATTCAGGTGACTTGGTAAAAAAAAATATGTTCTACTTTTTAGTACATTAAATAAAAGCTTGTTTTTTGTTAAATATTTTTTTTTTCATTAAATTTTTTTCCGGCGTATTTCAATTTTTTACATCGATATTCCGGAAATTCCTTCGATTAATCATAGGATAAAATAATATACCAACGAAATTTGTTTCAATTTTTGCTATTAGTCGGCCTGGCCAAAAGGGCATAGCTCACCGCAAAGAATGTTTTTGAGCGGTGCTTTTCGGCATCGGCTGTAAATCGGTTATAATAAAATTTGCTTACACAAAAAAACTAGTGTTCTTCGGGTGATATTTTTTCAAATTTTTGTAAAAATTCATCATCACGATTTTCTTTTAACAAATCCCAAAAATGAGCTATTTTCGTCTGTTAAAATTAATGATACTGAAGTTTGCATCGTTTGCAAATGCAACGAAATTTTTTTTTTATTCTCGATTTTTTATGATCAACTGGTTGTTTTATGAGTTCTGGGAGACGTACATGGCGGATACATGTTTTTTCTTCACCAAACGCATAAAACAACCAGTTGATCATAAATAATCGAGAATCAAAAAAAGATCGTTGCATTTGCAACAATGCAAACTTCAGTATCATTAAAATTAAGCATAACCCGTTAATAACCTTACATTTTTATTTTCTGGATCACGAATATTCTTTTGACAGTGAGTATTCGAAATATCATAAAATTACTAACGCCAGTATTATGAAAACTTTAATTTCCCATACAATTAGGCGTTTCTCAAAATAAATATCCTGCTTTTCATTCTCAACGAATGCAATAAAAAAAAAAATTCATGGTAAGCGAAAATGTTAAGTTCTCTTGAGGAAAGCCATTTTTTCGTCGATCTCGAAGCTCCAACGCAACGACACGGAATCCATCACTGCGCATATATATGTATGTAAATGTGTCAGGGAAAGATTCGCCTACGGGCTCCCATTCTAGAACACACGAATATTTACAATTCCACGGGGAAAATCCTTAATCCAGATCGTTGGATGGCGTAGGTACTATTCGACTTTATCGACGATTTGGTATTTGAGTGAGAGAGGCAGACCGGGGTAACTGAATCTACTTCACGGTATACTCGGTGCGAGTTGATAGGACGCGTAGGCACTATTTATTCACCCCTGGTGGTTTTTACACTATATATCCAGTGTGTCCAGGAAAGGGAGATGTCGATAATTAATAGCTTTATAATACGATTATGACTAGTTTCTTCACGAGAATGAAACGTCCTCCATGATACTGAAAATTAAATGCCTAAAGTGACATTTTACACGAAATTTTCGCAACTCAGAAGGCTATTTTTTTTTAAATACAGGGCTATTGGTTATTGGTCACGATCCCGTAACAGGGCCGTATGGCATGTTTTCCGCTATCAAGTAACCTAATAATGCTTCATGCAAAAGTGAACCTTTTTCGAGATATTATGATTTTTATTACCTTTCAAATTTTTATAACGTTAAAAATGGATTGAAAAAGCCGTTGTATAAAGTCAAACTTTTTAGTATTCGCTGTTTACGGACACAATAAAAAAGGATAATCGACAATAAAATAACAATTATTATTAGATTTGCAGAGTTTTGGACCTCTAATTAAAAAATGTTTGCGGATTATTCGTATTTTATTGCTAATAATACTTTGTTACTGTGTCTCCAAACTACATATAATAAAAAAGTTTTATTTCATAATTTCATACAATAGTTTTTTAACTCTCGATCTGTGAACCTAGGTCGTTTTCGTTCTGCTCAAAATCATTTTCTTCGCAGGTTGCTTAATATTTAATGAAAAAAGAAATATTAAAAATAAAAAAACTCTATTTTTTCTTGAGAAGTACGGCCTAAAGATTGATCATGAATTTTTCAGATTTTTCCATTGACAATTATTCGGTTTGGTGGTGCAAAGACGAAAACGACCCAGGTGCACGGGATTTAAGGTGCGTCAAATACCTTCATGGATTGAGGATTAAAAAAAATGTTGATAGTGCTTTCACCCCTCCCTTAAAAAAATAATGAAAATAATAATATCTCGAAACTGGTTCACTTTTGCATCAAGCATTACTGGGTTGTTTGATAGCGGACATGTCCTACGACCTTTACACGGGATCGTGGCCAATTACTAGTAGCCCGGTATTTTCATACACAGCCAATACTTGGAAGGGTGGCCAATATTGACAGTGGGCGGCCAATACTTAGCGCGAAAGGTAGTTGAACACATTTCTGAATGGTGATACAACTGAAACTCAGTAAAATACAGCGACCGGTACTGGTGTACGTTTTGCTCACTTTCCCTGTGCCCTCTTGTAAGTGCAATATGCTAAAGGATCATAATCTAGTGGCAACACTCTGCAGGAGGTCTAAGGAGCTAGAAAGAGTGGAGGGAATAGTGTGCAATAAAAGTGAGCAGGGATGAAATCATAAGAGTCCGAAAAAGTCGTTGCAATATTGAGGGACCATTGAAGATCCCTGCTCCAAAAAGGAAGGATCATTCGACTATAAGTTTGCATTAAACGTACATTTCTCGTATTCTTGCTGACTTGAAGATTGAGTGAATTACAGCATGCAAGATTACGTCTCCCTACCGATGAATGTTACCAATTTTTCTAACTGTGATCAAGAAAAATTGTTATGGTTTTTGTAGCGTAATCGAAGAGTTATTTTTGTCGGACGAATTTAAGGTATGGGAATTTGCTTTAAATCCATAATACAAATTGTATGTTGAATTATAGTAATTAATATCACATATAACCCCTACATGATGAATTGTATCAATTATCAACTTCCAGACCGACTTCCCTGTTCGTGGAATCCAAGTCGATGTTGCTTTACATCAACTTGCAATCTTATCATTAATTCTCAGCTCAGATTCTGTCCTTGGAGGATCGCAAAGAGCCTACAATAAAATGCAATGCAATCACATACGACGGAATAAACATCAACAAACTCTGGCGAAAAGTGCATTAAAAGACCCAATATTCACCCTATCGGTATTACTAAGAAAACAAGTCTTGAACGATAATTGTATTTTTTTAGTGAATTAATGTACTTGCGGGTAATAAGGCCGCTCGGCCAATAAGGCCTAAGTAACGAAAATCGTAGTGAAAATAACAGCTCACCCTTAAGCCACACTCCCAGACGCCTATTGCACGAAGATGCCACTACAAATTTGTGGAGGCGCGATACCCCGCTCCCCGCCTGCAGTGTTGCATCGTTCATCATAAGACGCGGTCATGCAGTACCAATAATAAAAATCGGTCCGAACAAATCATAAGTATTTTTGTAATATTACACTTATCTATCTAAAATCACAGTCTTTATCTTTATTAATTCAAGCTTCGATTATCATAAATATTTGAATAACGTATCGTGGTCAAAATATTTTTTAATTTGTTTTTCTTACATATGTGGTTGACGGTTATTAAGGCCTACTAAATTTAACCATGGGCCTTATTATCCTCCTACTTCTTGTAGCAACATTTGTTTGTTTTATAATGTATTTTACATTATTTTACATATGTTACGAATGCAAATAAGTACGAGTGCAAAGAGGAACTTCAAGTTCATACAAAGCTGCAGAGGATTAGTGGTCTCAAATACCAATTAGGTTACGTATAGTTTTATTATTTAAGGGGTTAGGCCACAGTAACGGGTATAAAATCATGTGCGAATTTAACATTTTTTTCGTATGAAAAAGTGATTCACTCATAAAATTAATTACACATCTATTTAGTATGAATATCAAGCTGTTATAAAATATATATATATATATATTTTTCGATGTATAAAATGGCCGACTAAGGTAAATGTCCCAATTATTGAACAGGTCCCAATTATTGAACACTATCTTGTATTCTAATTATTTCTCATTCACCTGCATGCATTTACTTATTTATAAAATTTCATTACATATATGGAACTTTTAGCTATCGAAATGTTACCTTACTTGTGCAAAAAAAGCTTTAATTAATAGAGAAAAAAATTATTTAATCAGCAACGGTGACTCGTTTTGACGTCTCGTGGTAACTGCTTATCGTTTTTGCTAAGACGCGCCGCTTCATGCGTAAGGGCATAAAAAATTCAAAAACTGTCGCATCTCAAAAAGTAAAGGCATTTCAGGTTCCTCAGAAAATTTCTTACAAATAACAATTTTTATGAAAAAACTTTATTTAATTATTTGTTAAAAAATACGGTGTTCGATCATTGGGACATAGAAAATGCAGTGTGTCCCAATTATTGAACACTTGAATTCTCCAAGTTGGCGTCATTAAACCCATCAAAACATCGAGACAATTAACGTGTGACAGATCGTGTGAATCGGATTTATTCAAACAAAAACTGTAAGTTCCTGAATAAACTTACCTCTATTCTTTTAATAATAACTCTAAGATCGTCAAATATATTTTTCATTTGTATTTTCGTGCAATAAACATAAAAAGGAAAGTAAAAAGAGAATATAACCTAAATGTAACCTAAAAATACGAATTTACTGTTCAATATTTTTTGCTCTCCGATATTTCAGGGAGCCAAGCTGCGACAAAATCAAACAAAAACAGAATATGAAAACGAGGAAGCTGAAAATAAAAATAAAATAAAGTTCGAGTTGAAAAGCAAAAATAAACCAAATGCGAATGAACCAAAAACCTATCAAAAGAGACTAAATATATATTTTTGTATTTTTACATGATTAACAAAAGATTATTTAAGTGTTTCATTTTGCTTTTATTTCTCAATATTGTACCCAAAATAATATTTTTAGAACGGAAAAAGAATTCTCGAGAGTGTTCAATAACTGGGACATGCCTGTTCAATATTAGGGACATAGGCACTTCCAGTGTTCAATAATTGGGACATTTGCATTCTTCACATTGTTATTCTTTTTTTTCATTTGAAATCATTCAAAAATAATTTAAAGGGTGATTTTTCGAAAGTAAAAATATCAAAGTATCATTTGAACCTGAAAGCGATGGTTTTTTCTTGATTTTATATTTTTTTCTCACCGAATTCAATCCCCCAGATCCTTAGCTGTTCAATAATTGGGACATTTACCTTACTCGAAACTTATCCAAACAGCTTTTTTCTAATTGGCGCGACAAATAACTTCAACAATGTTCACTCGATTTACTTCACATTCAGAAGTTATGTTCCTAATTGCATTTCGCAGAGAAGTACGTACGGAATTTCTAATTAATCGAAAACTTTTCATTTTATGAGCAGTTTATGAGCAGTTATAACGAAATTTTTCACTGAAAATTCATTTCTTAAGTTGAAATACCAACAACTTTTGAACAGGCCAATATTTTTTAAATTCCGTACGTACTTCTCTAGGGATTCTAATGTAGATTGACGAGAATTTTTGTTTTTTGTTGTAGGTCAAAAATGGTGGATGCTAAATGTTACGCCGCGGAGCGCCTAAAAAAAGATAACAAAAGAACATATTAGTAGACGGCCATTTTGTACATCGAAAAAAAAATATATATTTTTTCTAACAGCTTGAAATTCACACTAAAGAGATGTGTAATTAATTTTATGAGTGAATCACTTTTTCATATGAAAAAAATTGTTAAATTCGCACATGATTTTATACCCGTTACTGTGGCCTAAAGCCTTAAGTATGTTAAAGCCGTAGGTCTTATTATCCGTAGGCATACTATCGAGGTTTCTAAAAAGGTTGAATTTTGATTTTGTTTATGGCAAAAGTTACCATTTTTCGCTTATACTTCATAGAAATTGTACTTAAATAATGATTATAATTGAAATATGTTGATTAAATTGTATATATTCCATTTTATTTCAAATGTGTCTTAGCTAGACCTCATTACCCGCAGGTACCTTACACTGGTTGATCTCTTTTCTGCTTCAAGAAAAAGAAAGTGATGGTAAGAGTAAAGCGTTGAGAAATAGGTAAAAAAAATGTCACACTCCCGAATGGAGACGTCAAATTACCTATGGTGTAGGTCGCTCCGTCCAATTGGAAGGTGGCGCTTTTACACTTCTTGAAGAGCTTGTGCTGAGGATAAGGAGGTGGCGGTGGTGGCGGTGGCGGTGGAAGTCCGACCCTTCCGTCACGTCCGTGCAACGATTCACCTTTCGCACTTTTTCCACTCATGCTTTATCGTGTCACCATTACTCGATCACGATTCAAAGTTGCCGCAATGTCGCGCCTCGGTAAGGATGAAAAAGGAAGAAGGGGCGAGAAAAAATAGCTCACGTATTCAGTTACGACAATGATGGACGAACTTTCAATTTACATCGCCGCGTTGTTCAGTCACTGCGCCGTGAACATGAGCATCGCGGGAAAGGGGAAGAAACGAATGAACGAGGATTTGTTGAAAAACTTGTCGTTGAGTGGCACTTTAACCGCATTGAATGAAGCTTTTTCGTAAAACGTTTGTCCGAGATGTTTTGTTTGAATAAAATATTATTCACTTTTTCTATGTAGATGTGTTTGTCTTTTTTTTCCTTTTTTCGACGTCGACTCTCTGACGATGATGGAGTGTTTAAATTTAGCTTAACACAATTTCTTTTGTGTTTGTTCGTCTTTCTCGTCGCGATACACACTGAGTGAAATGATTACAAAAGCAACTGTCCGCTGAGGCTTTCAAGAGGAACAGTCACTTGAAAAGTGTTGAAATTGTGGTTTACTTATCGCTGATGCGATAGTTGCAGGGAACGCTTCGAAAAAAAAAAAAAACTGTAAAAAACTTTATACCGAAATCCGTAAGAGTGCGGTTGTTGAAATGGACTCAATCAATCGCGAGCAAAGAATATCCAGAACGAGAGTTTGAGGCCGGAGCCTGAATTAGAAGGTCCGAAAAATAATTTTCATTTATTGCTTAAATCGATAGATAAACTATCCAAGAATATATTTACAAAGTTACAGAGGCCAATTCTAAGTATTTTCGAAGATACAAAGCCGAAAGCAGAGGAGCGTCGTATGAGCTATTGAAAACTTTGAAGCGCGTTTTCTTCTGTTTTCATTTTCACGATTTTTTTTAATTGGCGGGCGTGATAGCAAAACCAAAAGACCTATTGAATCAAACCAAAGTTTATTTTCTTCAGTATGAAAATCTCTTCTTAGTGGACTAAAAAAGTCGTTGGAAAAGTTTTTAAAAATAAATTGTATAGCACGTTGAAGTGTTTATTACTCAACACATTTTTTTTCAAATCTGACAAAAGTTATGATGCACGATTTTTTCAGCTTTTTCTTACTTCATCCAGAAGAAAAATATACCACAGTCGATCATTTTATTGGTTTTTTTTCAATCAAGAATTAAGAGCCGTATCTTTCCCGCCGATTGGGGACTGCAGTGACAAGGCGCACATGGAATAGGGTGACAAATCTGCATTCATTTATTATTTCATGTTGAAACATTTTTTGTATATATTTCAAATATACATGAAAAGATACCTCAATGTTTACTGGGCTCAATTTTTTGTCCCCTTCTCAAATAATTCTCGAAAAAACGCGTTTTTGGACCTTCTAGTTCAGGCTATGGCCATAAAAAATGACTGTTGGCAATAGTTATTTTGGTGAATCATCCGAAACGATTCACTCTATTTGAGAATTCACATAATTTGGAGTGCTCATTTTTTATTATAAAAAATTGAGCACATCCTTTTTTTAATTTTAAGGGTGAACTCTTTTTCCCTTGCAGTCGCGGCGGGAAGATGAGAAAATTCGATATTTTCCGTTTCACAAATTTGATTTCAACGGAACGTTTATGCTGAGGCTGCCGAGTGGAAAGGAACGAGATTCTTTATACGTGATTACGTTAATTCGTTTTGTTGCGGCATTATGTAAATTACCCAAATCTTTTACATTAAATTACTCGAAAAGCGTCGAAGTTGCATTAAAACCGGCGTTTTTACCGTATAAAATGAGGAGCTGGCGAATGGAACCGGACTTGTCTACATTACGTCAAATTATTATTTTTCGTGTTCCCAAAAACTGCTTTTCCGCTTGCAAAAGCAGTTTTTAGGGAATTATGAGATTTTCAGAGTCGAATTGGATTCAAAACATTTCGGGAGCTATTAAAGGTGTGCTTGAAAAAAACAAAAAAAATTGACGTAATGTGGACAAGTCCAGTTTTGTTCGCATGCTCCTCAAATATAATAAAGTAGCTGAATAAATAATAGCGATTCACTAGTCACGGAAGACAGCTAGTTAACAATGTTGTGCAAAAAATCTCGAATTTTCCATTTATTCCCGAATCACGGAAATAAAAATGATAGTTAATTTTATAACGACTCTTATTTTCGTTGCTTTAGCTCGGCCCCCAAAAAATCGAGACCATCACCTCACAATTCCTTTTGCAGTGCGTTTAGGTGTTTTCATGACGTTTAATTCCTGCCACAGATATAAAGATAATAACCACAAAGTTGGATTATCGCCAAATCAGTATTTTGCCTACATTTAATAAATACAATGTTCCTCAAATAAAATAAAAACCTCCAACTGTAAATTCGGAGGTAATTCTTTAGATAAGTGACATTTCCGAAAAATGAGCCTAATATTATTTTTTTTTGCTACTTTCCCATTTATTGGGTTATAAATGATGATATTCAGTCGGGGTCCCTATTTTGTCATGTGTTTTAGCGAACTTCAAAACCCTCATAATTTGTATGGGGGGGGGGGGTGAATGGCAGTTCATTTCCCCCCCCCCCTCCCATACAAATTATGGGGATTTTGAAGTCCGCTAAAATACATGATAAAATAAGGCATTTTTTAAAACATTTCGACGCCTATTTTGAGATTTTTGGGTTTTTTAAAAATTTGAAATTATTTTTAACGATGTTTTGCCCGTAAAAAAATTGTTAATAAGAAATTTCAGCTTCCTCCAACTGACTATCATCATTTATGACCCAAAAAATGAGAAAATATCAACGAAAAATTCGGAAAAGTCACTTATGTAAACAATTACCAATTCGGACATGATTTTTATTCGGCATCACAGTTGACATTGCAGTAAAGTGTACCCTTTTGAAAACTTTGAAAAAGCAAAAAAAGAACGCCAAGTAATAAAAAAAACCGAAAACATTAACGCGTGTTTTACAATATGAACAAATTCAGATTTATCTTAAAATATGTTTTATTTTATTTTGAAGAATGCTTTATATTATATTTTTCCAATTGAAATGTACAAAAAAGTGAAATAACGTTATGTAAAATAGCCAAGCAAGTTTACTAGAAATGCAAACAGAATTGTTAAACCTTAGGAATAATATTTTCCTAAGTATTTGATTTTTATTCGGTACACGGTTGACATTGCAGTGAAATGTATCAACTTGCAAGATGTTTTACGGTAGCTCGAATTCGGCTGTTTCGATATTTTTGAGAAGCAGAAAATAATGGTGAATGATAAGCTTCCGCATCGAGCTCGCAGTGATATTTCATACTCGTGCACGGCATCCGACGAGATGCACGTGAAAATCTCTACCAGCCGTTCACCCCGTGTCGCGCAATGCACCGGTATTCGGTATTTAAGGCTGTCGTGCGAGCATTTGGGCTTGTGAGTTAGCTTCGATCGAATCCAGAGGGTATACGGCGGGATTGTTCCCGTTGTGAATTATGAGCTGGTTCGAATCACGAGTAGATAAGCGGTCGCGTGCCACGCGAACAAGGCACGTAAGGATTTTTATTAACGAAACTCACACATGAAATTCTGCTGCACTCCTACTGGGCAACTGTCATGAGATAGTAGATCAATTGGACGAAATAATTGGTGGTCATCCGCTTCCTCCCTATGCAGGGCGATTCACAACTATTAGGCTTCCCTTTGTCAGTACATTTAGTGTGTCATTGCGATCAAAACGCCTATTTTTTAAGGGGGTGATACCTTTCGGTGAGGAACAAAATTTGCTAATTTTCATTATTGTATTTTGAGGGGATATATACATCATAAAATTTTCGAAAAATCGATAAAAAAAATTATTTTCGCAATGTACGTATATTTAAGTGCACACACAGAACATTTCTTGTTAATCCGGCGAATATTCTCGAAGTTACATGCACATTTGTAATTAGAACGTTGAAAAGTGCTTTGAAACTTTAAACCCATTTTTCTCAAAACTGTTTTTAAAGTCGGTGAGCAAGATTTCTTGGAAACGGCCGAACCGATCAGCCTCAAATTTTAACAAAATCTTTTCAAGTATATTTTTTAGTAATTAATCGAATGTTTTTTTCTCACCGATAAATATTTTCCATTTCATAAATAATTTAAGACTTAATTTTTTGTCAAAAATAGATTTTTCTTTAGGAAGCCGCCATTTTATCAAAAAACGGCGTTATTTTGTTATTAATAAGCATTATTTTGCTTATTCCTTTGATCAATTACAATATAATCCATTATATTAACGAAATGTTTTTGGTTTTTTCATTTCAGATGATCCAGCCATGAGATATCGTGCTCACCGCAAGACGCCTTTTTTCAGAGGTGCTCCCGGAGATCAGCTATAGCAACTTTCAAAATAATTATTTTTACAAATAAAAAATGTTAAAATATAGTTAAAAATTACCATAATATGTGTACAAATTTTTACGTTAATAGATTTAAAGGTCTCCTTAAAAAAAATCTTGAAAAATCGATCTTTTTGGGCCTCCTGACAGCATATAACCCCTTAAAAGGAAAGATTTATTTACCATTTTTGATACTTAGGGTATGTTTTATTACCACTTATGACTGTTACGTGGTATTAAAAAAAAATCTTTAAAAATGGCGGAGATAGGTATGGCACGGTCTTCTTAACTGCGTTTCAACACTGGCGTGACGTATTGCAAAAAGACTAGTCCACCGATTCTGATTAGATTTGGTATAAAACTTTCTAACCTTATTGTCTAAATCATAAACCTAAATATTTTTGAATTTTTTAAAAAAGCATTTATTATTGCAAAATTTATGTTTTCGGAAAATTCAATGTTTTTGTTTCAAAGCGTACTATTTCATCGATTTTCGACATTTCTCATTTTTTCTTGGTTCATATTCTGCGCATGAGTATTAATGAAAGAAAAATCTTCGTACGTTTTTTTTTTCAGATGAATCCCACCAACGCCACGTGTCACGGTGTTTGGCAACCTCCGCCGCAACCCGTTTAGAAGACCCCGTCATACCTCTGCCATTTTGAGAGATTAATATTTTTTTAATACCATGTAACAGCCAAAAGTAGTAATAAAACATATGCTAAAAGTCTCAAAAATGGTGAACGAAACTGCCTTTTAAAAAAAATCATGAAAATCTGCCATTTTTCTTGCCTCCCGAGGCCTTATATACCTTTGGATGGCCGGAAAACGACGCGTTTTTGGGATATTTCTTTTGAAACTACTAATAAAGCAATCGAACCAGGGTTTCGAGGATTTATTTTACATATCTGCAAGTACACAAAATCAATCTTTCGATTTTAAGAAAAATACAAAATAGAGACCCAGTAGCTGGTAGAAAGAGAACACTTTTTTTAAGGCCCTCCACAGGCGGACTCATTGGGGATGCACATGAGCACCTAGATTAAAAAAAAACGTAATCTACATGAATTTTACTAATGAGAACACACAATTATTAAAAAATATTGATTTTTGCAAAATTGGCATTATTTTTAAAAAGTCAGATTTTCGACTGAAAAAAAGTCCTTAATGTGTTTATAAAAACCGTAATTGTTAGTCGATCATAAAAATCGTGTGTACTTCGCTAGAAAAGCTATCTAAAAAGCTACGGTTAAAATTTGATGTCAATCATTCGAAAAAAGTAGGAGCTACGAGTCTGCCCGAGTTTGAAGATATGGTTTCAGGAAAAACGTGTTTAAAGTTTTTCAACTATTCTTCATTGGACCATATAATTCTTGGGATGATTATACATATCAACCATATAATTCTTGGGGTATTGATACATCATTTAACACAATAGAAAAACGATACTTTTTTAGTTTCCGAAGTCTCATTCCAAAATCTCGTTCGACAAAAATCGGCCAGGATTTCCAAGTCCAGGTAGTAAATGGCACAATAGTTGGTCACGCGCGGAACGAGCAATCCGGATCGAGCGCGAGTTCGGACAAGTGATTTTTTATTTATTTATTTTGGTAAACAAAGAACACGGGGTCTTTGCAAATCGATAATATTACACAATAATTTCTGTTTATTATTTAATTCTCAAAGAAAAAAAAACCCGCGTAAGCAACTATTGTGCCATTGTGTGCTCAGCGTCGTACTTCAAACGCAACTATATATCGACCGTTTTTTGTCGCACGCAATTAAAAAAAAAACATTTCGCTCGCAAGTGCATTCCAATAGACGTGAATCGGCCTGTCTGTATATATGTCTCTCTGCACCAAACTTTAGTTTGTCTAGTAAACTTAAAACGATTGATTTAAATACCGTCGATATTACCTGCAGGAGAATGCCTCATACTTTCCAAACCTGATTGCCTTGTACCAATTGTATTGCACACAATACCACCCATGCTCGGTCAATTATCCATCATCATAGTCACGTAGCCCTGCACAATTCTCCCCTGGCTACATAATTCATACTCAATACCCCCCCCCCCCCCCCACTAACCCCTCCCGGAATCCTCAAGGTTCTATGCTATTATCTCGAACCATTTTCGACCTCCATCGCCCTGTTGATTCCGCTATGATCGTCATATCCAGAGTGACTTAAGTTCATTTGCATGAAGGGCCAGTTCGGGCGTAGAAATTTCTGTGAAGCACTCTCATTAGCATACCGGCAGTAGTTGATACCCACTGTCAGAGAAATCGATTATTCGATCTGAGCAAAGTTTGACTGTCGAGTAATACTCGTTAAGGGCTTACGTGAGTTTGGAAATTTCACAAAATCCGTTTTTTTTTAAATATTTTATAATCAAATAGTACAATTTATCTAGAATATTCTCCCAAAGTTTTAAGTCTAGGAGAGAGAGAGAGCCTTTGGGAATCCCCCTAGTTGGAAAAGACCGGCCGGGAGCGACGCAGGAATATCGCATTTTTCTCAAAACACTATTTTTTAAGTCGGTGGACCCGATTTCTCAAAAACTAATGCACCGATCTTATTGAAATTTTGCTCATTTCTTCGAAACAGCATAGACTAGTGATTAAACGAAGGTTTTTTTTCGATTGCTATTCCAAGTAAATTTAAAAAGACGTTGAAAAAATCTTTTGAAATAATTTTTATAGTGCGTTAAAGTGTTTTTTTTTAACTTTTTTTTCAAACCTGAGAAAAGTTATAATTTCACGATTTTTCAGCTCTTTCGTAATTCACCCAACAGAAAAAATATGACAATTGAAAATTTTAGTGGTTGTTTAGTTTTAGTCAAGAATTACGAGCTGCATCTTTCCCGACGATTGGGGACTGCAGTGGTAAGACGCACATGGAATAGGCTGATGAATCTGCAGTCGATTATTGTTTCATGTTCAAACATTTTTCTTTATACATTTCAAATATACATGAAAAGATACCTCAATGTTCACTGGGCTCACTTGTTCTTTTTCCTTCTAAAAAAATTCTCGAAAAAAACGCTTTTTTCGACCTTCTTATTCAGGTTCCCGCCTTAAAGAGCCAAACAAAAATGTATACTCATTGACCATTTTGGTTAGAAGCGATAAAAGTTTTGAGCCCTAAGATGCAAAGCTCTGTGTAGCATGAAGTTTATGGCTGTGACATTTCAGTACATTTATATTCGATGTGTGACAAATCGTCGCGCATGGAAAAAAGAAAGCTCGAGAAGCTCTCTATTATCTCGAGTTTAACTCTGATAGTTCGGGTCGCCGAGGAAGACGAAAAAATGTATATGCACACACACAAACACACACAAACACACACACACGCGCACACACACACACACACACACACACACACACACACACACACACACACATATATGACCCGAATGCTCGGTTCGTCGCTATTCCATCAGTAAAAAATGCTGGAGTGGCACAAAAAGTGCTTTCGAAGCATCTTTTGAACCCCGAGTGCTAAAGACTGTCCGAAAAGGGACGATCAAGCCAGACAGGAAAACAGAGACAAGGGGAGCGGATTTCCCTCCTCTTTCACCGGTTCTTCTCGTACCGAGTTTTTTTATCATTTAATTTGCCAACGAGCCAGGAAGACAAGAACTTTTCGATGAATATCGTGTTACATGGACGCCACAATGCCATCGGTCTCTCGGGCTGTCATGGCGTCAATGGGCCTGTTTTTCTTTCCTAGACGCAGAGGGCAGCGAAAAGGGTGGAAGCGGGGTGTTTCACACCACCGACACTTCGAGAAGATCATCGAGAAATGCTGAGGGGACTCTGACGAGGTCAAGGATCGCTGTAGAAATGAGAAACGAGATCGAGACGAAGCTCGAGCGATGACATGAGAGGAAAACATGATGAAGAGGAGCAAATTATGCTGCTCTGGCTTTTCCTCTCTCTCTCTCTCTCTTCCTTTCCTTTTCAAATTCACTTGGCTCGGGGATTTTTTTAACTTCGCTTTTTTTCTCTGTAAGCAATTATAGCGGGTAGGTGTACGATTCATTTGATTGCACCAATACGATCAAATCTATGTGCCTGCACACCCGGGCGCGCAGCAGAAATCTTTTCGATCATATCCGGATCGGTCTAAGAATAAAAATCTACGACAGGCGCGATGGGTTATATATATATATATATATGTGTGTGTGTGTGTGTGTGTGTGTGTGTGTGTGTGTGTGTGTGTGTGTGTGTGTGTGTGTGTGTGTGTGTGTGTGTGTGTGTGTGTGTGTGTGTGTGTGTGTGTGTGTGTGTGTGCGTGCGTGTGCGTGTGCGTGTGCGTGTGCGTGTGCGTGTGCGTGTGCGTGTGCGTGTGCGTGTGCGTGTGCGTGTGCGTGTGCGTGTGCGTGCGTGCGTGCGTGCGTGTGTGTGTGTGTGTGTGTGTGTGTGTGTGTGTATGTGTGTGTGTGTGTGTGTGTATTTCTTTTAGGGTGGCACAAATTTGAGCTTATCTTTTTTCCATTGTCTCACCATAAAAAAAAAGATGTTGCGAAAGCTGCGAGTGGTCAACAAATATTTAGAGGGCGCTCAAGCCTCCCAAAAATTCAAATTTTCATTAAAAAATCGATTTTTTTGTCTACTTCTCATCCATGACTTTTACGCTGTATAATTTTTAAATTAACCTTGCTAACGCGCTAACCAGCCAATGAATATTTAGTGCTCGCTTGAGAGCTTCGAAGTTTCCAATTTACGCTAATTTTTTAATTTACTTTTCTCACTCATAGATTTGACACTTTGTAAAATTTTCAAAACAATTAATCTTTTTTTCTTTAGAAACAGATTTTTCAAATTTTCCTCATATTTCTCACCCAAAAATTATAATCTTTGTTCTCGTAAAATAATTCTTTAAAGCTCTAGTCCGTGAACAAAACTGTAGGTCGTTTTATTCGTAAAACTGAAATGGCAGCTGTTTTCCGCGCATCGTAATGCGTCCCACAGTTGGTCTCTTTAGTCAAACTGCGGACCAATCATAGCTGTATACTGTGACGAGCGACGCCATGATACAATAATACATAATGACACATATCGTCTAATTGGTGTTTGTTACAAATTATTATAATAAATTATTCAGAAAATTTAACACTTTGCTGTTTATTTTGTTTTTATGCTACCAGGAATTATAGCGCATGTGAGATTTATTTTTGGGCGGAAATTGAAAATTTCGAAAACCTTGAACGACCACTAAATATTCTTTGAAGTCGTTTTAAGAAAAAGAAAGTCTATAAAGAAGATAATTGGATAGTGAGAAAAAGGAAAAAAATAGAGCTCAAATTTGTGCCACCCTAATGTGTATGTGCGTGTGTGTGTGCGTGTGTGTGTATATATATATATATACAAGGTGTCTAAAAATGATCTGACATTTTAATTCATTAATAAAACGTATTAATTGTTAAAAAAACGATTATTTTTATTTTAATATAAGGTACAAACGTGTAGGTTACGTGTGGAACACAATATCCGATAAATGACCGCTTCGTCCCTGTTTGCAAACGTTCGCTCTTTTCACAAAATTTTCAATAACATTTTGGCATAATTGCGGACTAATTGCATTAATGGTGCGTGAAATTGCTTCCTTGAGCTCCGGAATGGTCTGTGGGTCATTGGCTTATATCGGAACCTTCTCTTTCGGAAAACCCCAAAGAGAGAAGTCCAATGGCATGAAATCGTGAGATCTTAGTGGCCAATTCACATCACCGAGGCGCGAGATAACACAACCGTGAAACTGCCGCTGCAATAACTATGCAGTAACAATGCAACAAATAACAATTTCTATGCGTTGCTCGATCGTGTAATTCGCCATGGCTAAACCTCAATACTTCCTGGTGCCAGTTGTCAAAGATTAGTAATCTATGTTCGTCACAAAAAAATGGCGCACAATTAAAAATGTTAGGTCATATTGAGACCCCCTATATACATACATGTGTGTATGCGCGCGCGCGCGTGTGTGTGTGTGTGTGTGTATTTCTAGCTCTTTTCTCCAAAATAATTATATTTCGCTACACTCCCGTATTTTTTCAGCCTCTGCATGGTTTTTTTATTTGTCTGTTTCCCTCGGAGAAAAAAAAACGAACTGTATAACCAGTGGAACAGATCGAAGTGCTCGAACCTGCCACCACAATGCCTATAACACAAAGCCTCTGCGACTGACACGGGACAAAACCCATTGCGGGTCTTCAAAGACTGACGACAGGTTTTTTTAAAGTTTTTATTTCAACACAATAATCAAACGAAATCGACTAACCCTTTCGCGAGATAAAGAACAATTTGTCGGATACAAAGTTCGATGCCGTTCGAACAATCAGTTTAATTTTAGGAACTGATTTAGTGTACAAATTAAATTATATGTGGTTAAGAAAAAAAAACACAGCCTACTGCAACGACGGAAATACATCTAAAAGACGAATTTTCGAAAAATCGGAATTTGTTTATACAACATTTCGGACAGTCCCGATTGATCGACCGAATATTGCGAATAGTGCACCGGTATTTTTTTTATACCAATCACGTCCGAAGAATGCCACAGATCGCAAGAATATTTGAAGACGTGTGAATGAGTGATACGAAACGATGAACGATGGCGAGTCTCTGATAATGAATTATTAACAATTATCCGAAACCCCTCAATCATTTGTACATTTTTTCTCTGCCCGTAAACGTTCAATGAAATATTACCTGAAACAATTTACTCCAACTGACTTGGACCCCCTCCCCCACCCCGAAAAAAGTTCAGCGCAGGAAAAATTGTTTTTAAAATCTCTGATAAAGAACAAAATCCGGGAAAGAATGAAAATTATCCACCACAAAGTACTCACGAAAGTGTTAGGTAACCGTAAATTAAAAGAATATTGCAACCCTTCTAATAACGCGTCCGCAGCAAAACAAATTTTAAAAGCCTCTCCCCCCGATTGAACGGAGCGTCGATTTTTTCCGCGCAATTTCACTGGGCTGTGTAGTTCGTCTTAGCCGAGCACGAGACGCGAGTGCTTCGAGTCAAATCAGTTTTACGGCGAATTTCCCAGAGGGGCTCTCAGGGAAGAGACCGCGGGGAGATTTTGAGCCCGCGGTGTCCCGCATACACTTTATTGTTTTTTGACGCTTCCTTACATCCCTTCCTGGGAGGGGAAAAAGAATTGTCCGGAAGTGGTAAGTTTGTGCTTGCTTCGAACCTTGCCCGTGTCAATATTCAAATGTTCGCTATGTCCCTCACGG
Source organism: Ophion obscuratus (assembly GCA_964007375.1). Taxonomy (NCBI): domain Eukaryota; kingdom Metazoa; phylum Arthropoda; class Insecta; order Hymenoptera; family Ichneumonidae; genus Ophion; species Ophion obscuratus. The sequence goes on from OZ023317.1 coordinate 18,680,836, forward strand.
GTCTTCTATTTTTTTCCCTGATATTCTTGCTCTTTTTATCGTTT